>MU224061.1:7594969-7630974 GCA_018584345.1 Thuja plicata
ATTTTGACCAACACGGGTATGGATTAAAAAAAAATCAAAGCTTTCCTTCTATAATCCAACCAAACAAAACCTTTTTATTTGTTGGTCGCATTGTTTGGTCAAAAAATAAGGTCAAATGTACTAGTGTGGGTACAGAATCTGAAGAGATTGAATCTCTTTCTTCCAGAATACCTTCATTGCATCAACTGTCTAAAGATAAGTGAATAAGGCATATGTCATCTTCTCCATCTTCATCAAATCCATGCAAGTACCTTGATCATATGTCACAATGGTGGCATCAATCTGTTTGATGTTCTCATTCAAAACTGCTAGAGAGGGCACAAGTGCATTTCTCAACTGAGTTTGTCTAACTCTTATCTTACTAATCTCCAACTCAGCCTTTTCAATCTTGTCCAACTGACCTTGATAGAAATTGTTACAGATGTTCATGTCTTGCATGGATGTCTCAACTGATTTTATAATACTTTCCACCATGATATCTGCTTCTTCTATCTTCTTGATATGCTGAGAGGTAAACTTTACTCTGTCCATGCAGTTTGCTATGACTTTCTTACCTTTAGCTGCCAACTCTTTCAATATAGATTGCCCAATCTTTAGATATTTTAGGTCTAAGGTAAAATTCTTTACCAATTCATTCAATCTCTCCTTTTCATACTCATCTTCTGCAATTCTAGTAGCAGAGTCTACTAGATCTGTAAAGTGTGCTCTGAAGCTTGTTAGAATGTTGTCAACATCTTCAACTGATTGAATCTTGGCTACTTTCTTGTTTGCAGGTACTAAATCATTTAGAATGCTAACTGAATCCAAGAAAAGAGGGTTCCTTATAACCTTTTTTTCTTTGGCCTTTTCCATAGCTAGAATGCTAATATTCATTAAGTCCTCTTCTCCCCATGCATCTAGACTTGCTGAATTAGGAGTTAACCTTGACAACAATGAGGTAGATGGTAAAGTGGATGGACTGAATATAGTATTTTGACTGGTATCCATGCATTCACTCTTTACTGGTATCTCCTTGACTGGTGTCTCATCATCTTGAGTGTCTTTCTCTTTATTCAAGTCTATTGGTTCATTGGAGGGAACTTCATCTTGTTGTACAGATGTGTCATCAATGCACATCTATTCAGTGCTTACAAATGCTTTCTCTACTTTTTCCATGTCATTGTCAGATGTTGTCATGGATATCTTGATGTTATCAACCATTATAGTATCTTTTGAGTCTTTTGTTGTATCAGTAGTTATTGACACTGAGGACGATGAAACCTGTGGACCTGTCATAGGTGCATTTTGAATCACTGGTTCTGTAACCTATTTGGGAGGAGCTAGATTTACCTTTATTGTAGGCATCATTGATGGATACATGTGTCTATCCATAAACACTTGTGCAATTCCTTTTCATTTTATTTTCCTATCTGCTCATACTCTTTGTTCATAATCTGAAGATTCCTTGTCTTGGTTCTGAGATGAGGCTTCACCAAATCTAATATAATTTCCTTCTCATCATGTGAGTATATAGGGAGAAGATTATCTAATGTTTCTTCTCTTATCCTCATGTCTTCCTCAATTGCATGTCTCTTCATTATTTCCAGTATGTTCTATAACTTATCAGGTATCACTGTCTTGAGTTCAAGAACTGATTTCTTAAATTTGATCATGTGAGAGATGATCATAGAATGTATCTTAGTTTTATCAATCTCTTGATACTTTTCATAGACCTTAGCAATTGTGTCTAGTCTACCTTCATTAACAATCCTATTCTTCAAGACATTTAAACTAGGTCTGAATCCTACCTCATGAGGAGCTTGAGTGTTCCTTGATGTGCTCTGTGTGTTTCTTGAGGATGGGTGATTTGTGGGCAATTGCTTTCTTCCTCTATACTTTTTTCTTGGTATAGAAGGTGTAGATGAGTCTAGGTAAATGGTGGTAGAGGGCGCAGAGGTGCTCTCTACTTACTTCTTCTTTTGGATGTCATCAGTCTTCTTAAGTTCTTTGGCTGTCTTGGCTTCTCTAGCTTTGTCAAGATGTTCTTGAGTGACACCATGAACTTTTAGAATGCTAGATGTAATCTTAGATGTCTTTCTTTTGTTATCAGCACTATATAATACAGAATCAACTGCATTAGTCTTTTCTCTGTAAGTGCCCCATCTAGGCTCATTGGGATCTTTGGGTGCAGAAAAAGGACCTATGCATAACCTTCCAAAACATGTTCCTCCACTTCATACCCAAGTGGATGAATCCATTTAGTTCTAGGATCAACTACCTCCATGCAAGTGCAGTCAGTCTCTACCATGAAGCATATGGTTTCCTTATACTTCTCAACAATCTTCTCAGGTATCCTGAACCTCTTCTGCATTTTGATCCTGAAATTTTTGATGTCCATGTCCATAGCATCCTTTGCACTACTCTCTAATGTGGCTTTAAGTGAAATTTGAGACATAGTGGGTTTGCTTCTGTCTAGGTAAAGATTTTCAACCTTACCAACAATATGGAAGTATAGATAGATGATCAAAGACCCAAACCTGAATGTCTTGTTCTTGTCATGCTTGATAACTCAAATGTTGTCAATCAATTGAGTGTGCAATATCTCACATAGATTGTACTGAGTGTTATCCTTCACCATTCTGATAGCTACTAGAATAGTTGTTGCTGACAGAGTATTTACTTTGCTTGCATGCTCGAACTTGTAACCAAGTATCATAGTTAGAAGCTTTATGTCATCTTCCTTGATAGGATCAACTGTCATACCATGCTTGTCACTTCTTGATAAACAAACTTGTTCAACTTGCTTCTTGACATCCCTGCCAGTAGGAAGAATTGGTCCAGTCTTAGGAACTCTGGTTAATTCATGGATTAGGTCTACAATAATATGGATGGGAACTTCACCAATCCAGTAGAGGTCATCATGAATCCTACTCAACAAGATTTTAACCCATTCTGGTTCATAGAATTCATGCACATTTGAAAACTCAAAGATAGGGTTGTCTATGAGGTGCACGTATTCATCCTTGAATGAATAGTCTAGTTTCATCATCGAAGCCATGAGAGTGGCTATACTATTATCTCCAAATGTTTCCTTTTTACAATAAATGTATGCGCAGATGTATTCTACGTGAACGACACCTAACGGAGTTTTGGAGAAAGCTCCTTCCACATCATCCAGTATGGATTTAAATGGATACCTCTTAAATACAAATCTCTTCCTCTCAGCAATGTCAAATAAAACTAGAGTCGCCATACTTACTTGATGATTGACTAAATATGGTTTCACAAAAATTCAAAATGGTGCAACTACTAGGGTTCCATTCCAACTTCTTAACCATGCTTCTTAACCACCAAATCTGTTATGCTTCTATAATTTGATTCTTAGTGCTCCTGTGCTCTCTAAATTCTGTGAATGCAAATGTGAAGAAGATCAAATACTTACATCTTTTTATAAAAGTTATTGCATTTAATGTTTGCAACCATATGTAGTTTTCATAGAGAGTTTCAAACTTTGTTCAGAATGCATTATAGACAATGCGTGTATGCATACTACTATATCATGTGATCATAAGCATGAATCCATAGGCGCATACTCAGAGGTAAGTATACCAGCCATGCAGGGGTTTTGAGCTAGAATAGCTCCCCCTAAGACCAAGAAGGTCTATTCAACCAGAAATAGAGGATGCGTCGACTGTGGATGCATCAACTAATTTGTTCTTTGTATTGTCCTTTACTTCAACCCAAATTTTGCTTGAATCTTCTTTTGCTTTAACAAAGTTGACTTCTCCTTCTTCTTCAAATAGTGACTTCTTAGGATCCTCTTGTTTTTGAGTTCTGGATCTACATAACCTTGAGATGTGTCCAGCCTTTCCACATGGGAAGTCTGATGTTCTTGTTCAGCATGTTGCACTGCTTTTTTGTGTGTCCATTTTAATTACATATCTGACATGTAATGTTCTACAAATTTCTTTGAGGTTGATTTCTCTGATTGTTTTGATTCATTTTTCTATGATTCTGATGTGACTGATTTCTTTGATTTGTTCTGCAATGTATAGCCCTGTGACCAAACTTATTATAGGAGTAACAATAACCATTAAAAGGTCTTACCTCTTTGCAATCTCTTTCCAAATGACCATGTTTATTACATGCATAACAAGTTCCGTTAACTTGCTTGATTTCTCCTTTAGGTGGATCTGTTTTAGTCTCTGCAACATTTTCAACTTTCTTTGTTTCTTTCAATGAATTGATTTCAACTTGTGCTATACTGTATCCAAGACCACAAGTGTCACCTCTTAGCTTTTGAACATTGAGCTGAGATTGAAGTGAATCAAAACTTGTGTGGATTTTATCAATCTTATCCTTTGCTTCTGTTAATTCAGATTCCATTTTTTTCTTTATGTTCTCCAATTCCAAGATTTTCATGTTTGCTTTCAAAAGTTCATCTTCTAATTGTTTTATTTCTTTGATCTTTTCTTCAATAGAAATTTGACTGTCTATTAGCTGTTTATCCATATTTTCAATTTTATCTTTCAGAGACATGTTCTCTTCATTTAGCTTTTTGACCATTTTCCCTAAATCACTTGTAGAACAATCTTTCAAATATTTTCTCAATTTGTTGATAAGCATTTGTGAGCCATCATCTTTCAGTCTAAGTTCATCATTTTCTTATTCAGATCTATCAAGATCTTCAAGAGTTTCTTCAAGATTCTTTTTCAAATGTTTTGCTTCTGCGGAGTCCATGATCTCCTCAAGTGGTTAAACATTCTTTCAGAGGACCAAAGCTCTGATACCAATTGTTAGAAACACTAAGAGGGGGGGTGAATCAGTGTTTGTCTATTTATAATATTTCAACAACTTAAGCATTAATCAAACATACATCCAATGAATCTCAATACAAGAACACATAACACATGATATGATTATGGGGAAACCTTGATCAGAGGAAAACTCTAGTGGGAATTAGTACCCACAAATATTGCACTAATATAATGAACCTATTAAAGTTCCTTTGCCCTATTAGGATAAGTCTTTACAATCCAAATACAATGACCCTACTAGGATTCCATTACAAAACCCTGTTAAAGGTATTTGGCTCACTGCCAGAGCTCACTTCTCAATAGGATGAAGGCTACAACTTTCTGATAGTTGATATACACTATATCAAAAGTGAACTACTGTGATGACACTATTGTCTGATCAGTTCTGTGTATGCGCAGATGCTCTTACTCTCTTAAAGAGCTTTATCTCATACTGAATTCATTATACTTCTCTTCTATATCTTACATCTACATATATTTGACACTTGTAACATAACTTTACATTACATACTTATATGTTCATGCCCGAATAGACGCGACCCAAAACAAGACTTATGGTCGGCCCTAAAACATAATACACAATGCTTCCAAACTAATTGGCTTAAGCGTGTTTACAACATTGATAATTACATCATTACAAACATACTATCATAGGTGCTTGGCCTTTACATAACAAAATAATATACGTTGATCAAAACACTAGTCGACTTTCATGCTCTGTCTTCTGGACTGCTGGTCTACTAATCTTTCTGTAACTTCTCCGTACAATCATGCCATACCATGCGTGTCTGGACTTAGTATGTATACATCACATAGAACATATATATGAACATGCATACTCTGATTTGATCTCTCGCACGTGCACTGATGTGCTGATCGCTGTATAATTTTGTCTGTCTTGTTTTCCATACTTAGTTATTTTATCTTCTAAGTTATCTTTGATAGAAACTTAGTATGAATTTGTTGCCATGATGACAACACAAAATAAATCATGCATCCTCAGGAATTAAACTTGCCAACATCAACTTCTGATGCAAGAACATGTTCTACTTGCATGGTAAGTACCTCTGAAGTTACGTCATAACCCATGGGATAACAACATTTCTTTCTAGGTGTGATTGCTTCAAAACATACACAATCAGTTTCAACCATGAAATGGATTATATCCTTGTATTTTTCAACAATGTCCTCATGTATCCTGTACCTAGTTTTCATTTATCTCTAAAGGATCTTGATCATAGAAAACAATTCCCCATCAACCCATGTACTATTATGTCTTTTGTAGCACTGTGAGATTAGAATACCAGTCATATCACCTTTAGGTTTCTGTTTGTCTCTCTGTTCATCAATCAAATCACTACTGGTGTGAAGTTTCTCAATGTGTTTCTTTGCTTCAACAAGTTGACCTTTTATAATCTTATTGTATCTCTCCATTTCTAGATACTTGTTCTGTTGATGGGACTTTGTGATTGGCTTCATCGACAGAGGTAAGTTTTCACTGAGTACAGGGGTACTAGAAACCTTTGCCTAAAGAGGTTTACCAGAGAATGAATTCTCCTAGCCTCCTAGCACCTAGTAGTTAGGTCTCGACGGTGTGAGGGAGCTAAGTTGGGTAGGTGACTGTTGTGTGAGGGGATAATTTTTTACTCATCTTCTCAGGGATTTCAAAAGGGATGGGGTTTCCTACAAGCATTCAGACTTAATAAAAAAATTTCAAAAGATCTATCAAGGTTAGATATATGCTTCTACTTATAGTTATGAAATATATATTAAAACATAAAACAATGCTCCAATGTAAGAAACTATACTAAATACCAAATACATAAAGAACCAATGATTCACATGCATTTATTAGCAAGGGGACATAAGATCATTAATCTAAACTAAAACATAGGAGCAAAGGACATAAGAAAACATACTGCACAAAACATGTTTGCCAACTTTAGAGATCAGAACAACAATAACACATGGCCATAAAATGTCCTTCCTTTTTTCATTAACTCAAATGGTTCTAGCATCACTGGCGAGTACATTCATGGCTCCAAGGGAGAATTATAAACTACTAAGAACAATTGAGCATTGAGCTCCTAAAAACCCACTAAAAATGAAATGCTATGCTTCTATTACTTGCTGGACTGTAAAATCATCAATTTCACCGACATCTTCCAGACCGAAGATCTGGTAAATCTACAAGAAGATGTCAAGAGAGTAGCAGAAGAGATTGCTGCACAAGAGGCAGAGAATGTCCCCAGGGAGGGAGAAATGAAAAAAAAGAGATTGCTCCGGAAGAAGAAGTCCGGGAACAAGAACAAGGATAGGAGCAACAACAAGAGTTGGTAAATATACCAAGTATAGAAGAAACACCGCTCCCAGGGACTGAGATAGAGGAAAGGAAAATAGAAGATGAGAAGCCGACAATGGCTAGGGAAACTGGACCTTCAGGAGAAACTGTACCCCCAGTCGTCATGCTCCAAATGCCTCAAGTTAATCTGGGTGATCAACTACCCCATAATCTGACATTTGGAAAGGTGGTCTTCACAGCCCAACATCCAGATCCGGGCTAGACAGCTTCGTCCCCTCTAGAAGATGTGCCCTCGGAGGAGAATGTCCCGGTGGATAATGCTGAAGGAAATTAGCAACAACAAGACACAGGGGAAAACCCATACACTTTAAGACTCAAAATTTTCTAGCCATGACACATTTGGGGTTTTTAAATTTTCAAATAAACCTAATGATATTACCTATATATTTTTTGTTTTTCTAGGTGATTGGTCACTATTTTTATCACTATATTGGTGCACATACCTAGCAATGAGATCAATGCACAAAGCAAAGATCATGAAAACCTCCAAAGACTAAGGATGATATAAATTAATCTAAGAGTGATATCACTAAATTGAAAAGTATTGATGAAAACTCTCTAACAAGGAAAGTTTTTTTCATGATTGCAAGCTCTAATAACATGTTGATGTATCCAACCAAGATCAATAATCTGCAAAACCAAATAGCCTTTGCAAAATAAGAGAGATGCAACACAAAGAGATGTTATTCCGCTCAATATCAACTACAAAATTAAAAATTAGACATGAAATGATCTAGACATGATATATACATCAGATGATTTATAGTGTATAAACTACCTTGATATATAGGCAAGTTATGATGAGGTATGAGAAACTAACTTACGACAAATATTATATACGTGATGCACAATATTAACTACTAAGTGACTAAAAGTTAATAATGAAACATGACCCAATGATGAAGAACTTATAGAATGCCACTTAGAACTAAGTAAACCTAAATCATGTAAATAGGTTCCTACAAATAACTAGTTAGCAACAAAACCACATTCACACCAATAGTTGTGAGTTCACATATTATAATATCAGTATTACATTATTTTTAGTTTTTTTTCTTCTATAATCTTTGAATACATTCTAGAATGTCACATGATTTTGATGATATAGATGGATGACTTTGAAACTAGCATGTTCCACTCTTTCTTACTCTTTTCTTTCCTTCCATTTTCGTGGGCCATCGTAACCAAATCACCAAGTATTTCAGAATACTCAGTTTGCATCAAGGAATTCGGTACCATAGCTTCTACCTATACAAGTTTTCCTTTCTCAACCAATGACTTCTAACAATTTTCAAGGACCTTCAAACAACTCTCATCGTCCCAATCATGTAATACATTTTGTATCACCAAATCACCATATATCAATTTGTGACACATTATGTAATACCCAAAACAAAAGCATTAGAATCAATCAATCAATTAATTACATTTAAAATGTGTGACCAATTAACTATTTTTATTCAGTAAATGTATATAATATATATAGGACTAACCAAAATTGACCTGCAAGACCATCACTGAGAAGTTAATCCATATTGTACTAAAATCAAATCAAAGATGTGTCTAGTGAGACCTTGGGCGGATATAGATTCGAATCGATGGTAATTCTAGTGTCTACGTGTTGTGTGTTATACCATAAATGCATTTTTTTTTTGAAATTGTAATTATTTATTTCCATGTGAACGTTTTGATTAAAATAAAATATTAAATTTTTATTCTATGATGATATAGGATGTATTTATAAATTCAACAATTGGGAAGAGAATTTTCTTAAAAAAATGCTTCTCTTAGTGTAAATGTGAATAAACTTTGGAAGCCTATATTTTATCTTACAAACTTATGAAACATCCAAATGCATGGTGAATAGGTTTTGGAAGTCTATATTTCTACCTTACAAGCTTATTAAACATCAAAATTCAATGTGAGAATATCATAAGTCAAGAAGAATAGCTTTTGAAAGTGTACATTTTACCTTACAAGCTTATTGAACAACAAAAATTATGATGAAAAAGTTTTGGAAGATCAAATTTAAGACAGAAAAAATTAAATCTATAATGTTAAAAAGTAAAACATAGAATTTGAGAACAAGCAACATATATATATTTTATGTGATCTAATGCAATTGAAATTATTGTATTTATCTCTAGATATTTCTACTATTAATGACTGCTTATTCAATTGAAATTAAAGTATCTACTTATATATACATGTAACTAGGAGAACCTTACTATTTTAATAATTTAAGATAGAAAAAACAAAACAGTTTTTGGATTTATATAGGTAGAAATTTTTAAAATCCAAGCTTTAATCCTAAACTTTCATTAATTCTTTACAAAATTAATAATTACATCTCTCATAATTACACGTATATATATACTATTCAACTTTATTATTTGAGCATTTTTTAGCTTTATATATTTTGGAATTAATGGGAAGTAGTACGAGAGGGAAGGGGTGAATCAGTACCTCTAAAACTTTTATCACCTTACATAATTTATCATTAGTAGTCATTCAATTCTGATTTACCAACCATTACTGTTATTCTTTCTTATGTATCTACTGTTTGTTCACAATCTTTAATAGTTTTCATTAATTCATAAAAACATTCATGAAAATGGAAAACACATAACACAAGATATGGTATCGCAGAAAACTCTTGTTAGGAAGTAAAAACTGCGGTGGCGATGGTACCCACAAAACTTCACTATTTGCAGAATGGAAGGGAGCCAGTTAAGGCTTACAATTTGATCATTTCTGATGATCTACCTTGTTAAGAGTATTAAGGTGGAGACCTGTTAAGATCTACTCTGTTAAGAGCTTTAGCAACATTGATTTAAGTGTGCACTCAGTTATGAGATTTACAATAGGACGGTTAAGCCCACTTTTCTTGAAAGGATTTCATTAATGTACTACACTTGTTAGAATGAGTACAAATGTTGACCTGACTGTATGCAATCTACTATTGCTGATTTACAGATCCATTAAATCCTTTACAATAATAATATCACCTTGAGTGATTGATGAATACCTTTTCTCTGCTTGTCGGTAGCCTCTGTTCTGTTCTTGAAAACTAATTTGATTTTGTTTGTATTCTATTGCATAAATTATCTGTCTGCTCTTTGGTTGCTCTTCGTGGCTACTATCTTCATTGAACAACAATATTCTCAATGCATAGAGCACCTATTTATACAAGTATTTGACCTATCTTGGAATTCACAATTTACAATGTTAACTCTCAGAGGCAAGGTTTACAACTTGACCTTGATCTTTAGTTTTCATGTTTTAAAATAGTAAAACTAATTAAAACAATAACAATTACATTGCTCCTCTGCACATAATGTATTTAAAAGAAAATCAAGAGGTTATAAATACAACTTCAATGATTTATCTGATGTGGAAAGTCAGATCCACTTTTTGCGGGATGTAACTGACTGTTGGTTCTTGGTTGTCAGTTTGAACTTGCAGTCTGTTGACGTTCCTTGACTGAACTATTCATCAGGTTCCCTGTATCTATCGGGTTCCTATCTTTTCTGTACTGTCGGGTAGCACTCTTATTACTCGTCGGGTATTGTTTACCTTTTTGTCATCGGGTAACACTTAATAGTGTTTGTCGGGTAACCTTGGCATCGGATAGTGTTGTATAGAGTAAACCAATGGTGCAGATCATGTTTTTCTTCTAAGTATACTAATGGAAAAATATAATGCCTTCAATCTCCCCCTCTGACATTAGTATCAAAAACTGATATGTGTATAAACTTGAAAATTTTACACCATATTTATATCCTTGTCATAATATGACTCCCCCTTATTGTGTGCGTCGGTACAGTTTATGTATATGTACATGTATACTATTTATTCTCTGAGTGTACATTATTTTGCCTTTCTTCCATTATACATATGATTTCCTCCTTTAACTGAGGTGTTGTACATATCAAATTCCCCCTTTCTTTGATACTGATGACAAAAATGTACAACTTACAATATGTCAAAATTGTGACAAAAATGTGTAACTTACAATGTGTCAAATACGTTAGAATGAGTAATTTTGATATCTTCCATTATTTTCTCCCAATGTTCTTTCAACTGTTCTAGGGCCATGTGTTGCAGCTCTAGTTTGGCGTGCATATCATAAATGTTGTCAAGTACAGACATTTCAAGGGTGGCAATTAGAGTACTTGCCTATGTCATATTTTGTTACAGGAGTGTAAGTGTCGATAAGAGATTAACTTGGAGATCATTGACCTCATCTTTGTACTTCATCTCTGCAAACTGGATGTCATGTCTTTGTTTCCTAGCATGTATGATTTTTTGATTGTGCAATTTAAGTGTTTCTTCTATGTTGGCTAGATTTTGTGCACTGGACTGAAGATCAGCATCTATTTTTTCTATCTTGTCGGTATACTCCTTAGTGAGTTGATCTAAAGTGCATAATTTCTTGGTTAAGGTAACAGCTTCTGATAAAATTGGATCAATTGTACTTACCAATTCAGATAGCTTGACCTTTTTCAGTGCAACTTTTTGGATTATCTTCTCTGCGAGCTTGAATTCATACTTGTGTTCAAGTCTCTCTTCCATTGTCTTCTCAGCATCGGTATTCTAAGATGTTATTGCATCCATTAGTATGACCAGTTGATCAATAATTGGGGCTTGTTGATCAATATGTATGTCTGGTAAAATTAGTTGAAGTATCTCCCTTGATACTTCTAGTACCTTGGCCTCTTTTTCCACTCTCTTCATCTTGTCTTGAATGGATTTTCTCTCACATAGCTTTGCATATTTTGTCAATGTTGTCAGATCTAATGTTCTTGGATCACAGACTGGAATCTCAATGATTTCATCCAGAGTTACTAGATTTTTATTCTTTCCTTTCTTTTTCTTTGAGATTTGAGGGGATGCAGATGTATCAACAACCATAGCTAGTTCATTTGTTCACTCTGAATTGCTTGGGGAGGGTTTTGTCAATGATGCATCTTGTGTTTTCTTCTCTATGGGCACCTATCAGTTATGTGAAGATGTCTCTTCATTAACCTTGGGTGTTTCTGTAGAGTGTGCTCCAAATTTCTTTTCAATCTCATCCTTCTTTCCTTCTTCACCTTTCTCTGAAGGTTTGTCCCCTGTTTCCTTTTGAGTTTTTTCTTTATTTTGATCAGTAGATGCATTCTTCTGATCATTGGTTGCAACTTTCTCTGCAGTAGTATATGTTGTCCCTTTGGCTTCTTCATCACCCTTTGTCTTTGGGTGTGCTTGTTTCCTTTTCATTTGATCCCTCATTGCCCTTTAGTATGTTTATTGCCTTCATTAGGATAGGCATGTTACTTTGAGTTGCTGCTTGGGCTTTGTCAGTATTGGTGTCATGCTTGTCAGTTAGTTCCTTGTCAGCAGTGACATCCTCATCCTTTTGTATATCTTGTGCAGGGTCTTGCACTGTTGGGTGCATGAATGATGTGTCCTGCATTTGTTCATCAGCAATGTCAACTATCTTGCCATCTGATGTCTTCAGTACTTGATGGATTTGTTGATCCTTAAGTGTGATAAATATCACATCATCTTTCTTCTTTGGATCATTTTCAGAATCATAGTGAGTGATATCTTGGATATTATCATTCATGCCTGTATCTAAGTTAATAGTCTCATCATCACTTTCTTGATTATCTAGAGCAATATGCTAAGGACTTGCATTATCTATCTCCTCTCTGTGAGGTGTGTTTGTGAGAAGTAATTTCTTCTCAATACTTGTTGACTCTGCTAGTAGATCTTGGAGATGTCTCGATTTGGTTTCTGTCATTGAATCCAGTTCTATAAAATTGCTCTGTAGTACTTTGTAAGCCCTTATTTTGGCTACAAATTTACTTGAGTTCTTCTTTATTACTTCTTGTATCTCTTAAAATTTGGATTCAGGAGGCATCAGTCTCACAAGAACTCTTTATCTTGCTTGTCTTTATGTTTGTAATGCATATGACCACTGTTGGTATACCCTTTTACTTATCTCTTCAGGTATTTGATTTATAAATTCAGCAGGGGCATACTTGTTTTTTTATCATTGATTTTATGACTTCTTCCTATATTTTATTCTGATCCTCTAAATTCGGTGTATCCCATTGCCTGATCTTTTTATCAGTCATTGTGCCATGGGTAGCAATTGATTTGGCAGCTTCATCTACCATTTGGTTTCTGAAGTTCTTCTTTACTACATCTGGTTCATCATCTTTGGTTTAGTCCAAGCCAGCTTGTGTCCTAACAAACATTTTTCTCTTCTTTGGTGGTGTGGTTTTGACAGGTTGTTGTCTTGTTCTTTTTGCTAGCTGCTTCCTTATATAGGTCCTTACTTGAACTTTCTTAAGTGGAGTGGTATCGGTAGCAACAGTTTGACATCATGTTTGTTGCTTCTTTGCAGGAGGTGGAGATGGAGGTGTATCAGATTTAGTAGCCTCTGTATCTGATTTCTTTTCTTCTATCTCTTTATTGATGGTGCCCTGTTCATCAATTTTCTCTTATTGATCATGTTCTTCTTCTGAGACTGATAGAATCTTCTCGAGATTCTTAATCATTTTATCTTTCTTGTTTATATTCTTCTTGACTTCTAGGTTATGTTTTATTTTAGATTTGGCCTCCTCATATGTTCCAAACCTTGGTTGTTTCTTATCAATGGGCTCATTGAGCAGTGCCTCAATTTCACTTGTAGCTAGATCAATATGATCTCATAGTCTAATGACAATAACCAAGTTGTTCTTGGTACAACTATTTTGATATGTGTGAAGCATGTGTCTACCATGAAACATATCTCATCTTTGTGTTTTTCAACTAGTTGTTCAGGAATCCCAGTTCTTTCCATCATCTTTTCCTTGAACTCAAGGAAGTGTGCAGACATGACAGACTCAAATTTGTCTCCTAGTGACTTAATCAGTTCACTAATCTATTGGGTTACCGGTTTGGTAGAGTCCCATACAACTTTTCCTACTGAAGGAAAGTATTCTTGAAAATAGAAAAATATACACATGATAAGTGATCCAAACTTACATGTATTGCTCTTTGCAGACCTGATTTTGATCATATTTTCATCAAGTTGTTTTAGTAGGATCTTACACAGATCCATATGAATTCCCTTTGTTACAATCTTGTAAGCTGTGCTTACTACTATTGCAGAAATGTTGTTCATTCTGTTGGCTTGAAAAATTTTGTATCCAATAACACATGCACCAAATTTTAACTCTTCGTCGGTGATTGTGTTTACTTTGAGACTTCTGTTGTCTCCTTCTGCATTAGTGAGTTTAGTAACTTCTTTCATGGATGGATGCTTGTGTACCCTAGGCTTGTCAGTTATTGGATAACCAGTGATAGCATGAAGAACATCCCTTGTTATTTGCTTGGGTTGGTCTAGCCATAGTTTGTTGTCATGCATCTTGCTCAAGACTAACTTAATCCATTCTGTCTTGAACTCCCTCAAGAAATGTAGGGCATTGGTTAACCCTTTGACCTCCAAGTTTTTGTGTTCTTTCAATTTTCCTTTGGCATCACATAGCTTCTTATAAGCTTCATCCATTTCTAGATCACCTATCTCTGCGATCTTGCAGTGAATGTAAGACCTAACATCTTCTATGAGCAAAACCCTAGGCAAAAAAATTTGAAAATGCGCCGGCCTCATCAGGTTTCGATGCAATTTCTGGATAGATCTTGTATTTAGGTTCTAAACATGTGCTATTCTTGATTAGTTTCACCACATTCTTCTTTTCATTCTTCAACTTAGCAGTTCTGGATGTGGTTGCCATTGTTTTTCAAGTACTTAGGGTTTTCTTTAAACTAGGGCTTTTCTTGACAAAATAGTTTCATAGATCTTTCGGTGTCTTTGGTACTTACTTCAACTCACAAAGGTGATGAGGAATCTGTTCTCTATGTGCTGAATCAATTTGTAGATGCTTATGCTTTCTGCTCTTTAATCGCTTTGATCTCGCTCTACTTTCTCTTCAAATCGTGGGTGAAAAATGAAGTTGTCTTGTCGACTATTTATAGACTTTTTAACCTAAGTCTTTGCAATAAATTCTCAACAACTCGTCGAGATGAGAAGACGGGTTTCGTCGGGAGGATGCTTCCAATCATTATTGGTGAAGATAAGATGCTTAGGGAAGTTGTTTAACCACTTGATTTTACTGACGGATATCGGTGTTCTGTCACGACCACTTCTGAACTTTGCCCTTTTTACCAATGGTCATCGGGTTACATTGGCAGTTTATCATTTTTACTAGTGGACCGATGATTCTCGGTAAGTGTAAACAACTCATTATTGTGTTCACCGATGATTTTTGGCAAGTGTTTATCGATGATGTTGCATTCTTAGATTAGTAACAAGTAAAATAGTATGCATCTTTGGTTCATGTAGATTTTGTTTATTTATCAATTTATATAATGGAACTGATGCAAAATATAGCTTGGTATAGTGCAGTTCCATACTTACTTGTTCAGCTCAAGTGGGGTTAGTGGTGTCACTGGATCCATTGGATGGGGTGTCACCATTTGCATTACTTGGTCTAGCTTCATCATTGCTTGAAGCTTTTATCCACATTTTGTCTCTTGCCCTCTGGATATCTTCAATGGTGTTGCCATTGGGATATGTTCTTGTTTCTGTCAATCTGTCTTTGCAATCTTTCTTGAGATGACCAATTTTATGAAATTGTACACATGCCATTACGGGGTTTGACCAGCCTCTAGACCTTTTGGTGCATTCTCTCATGTAATTTGCAGCAATGTGACCATATCTACCACATGTTGTACAGTTTGTCCAAGTGTTGTAATCCCATACATATTGATTATCGATTCTTTTTGGCTGATAAGGAACTTCTTTACCTTTTGGCTTCCATGTTTGCCTTTTATTTTTCTAGAATTCTTTAGATGTGTGTCCATTCATCTTGCATGTAGGACAGTATTTGTCCATGTAGGTTTCCTTCTTTGGCTTTTCTATCTTGCTCTTGCATTCATAAGCCTTATGTCTTTTCTTGTTACATTTATAACAGAATCCTATGAATGAAGATGTAGGTGTAGATTTAGGAGTACCTTTCATTTTACCTCTGTATGTATTTGATGTGTGCCCTTTCTTTCCACAGTGCTTACATGTTTTCTTCCTTGGTCTTGGATTTTCGTAGACATTCTTTGGATTTGATGATTATCCATTTTCGGTAAAGCCTATACCGCTATTGTTGATGACTCTTCGTTGTCCCTCAAGAAAGTCATCCATTCTTTTATTGATTTCTTTAGCCTTTCTGATAATCTCATTGTGTTGTTGTTGAATTCTAACCTCATGCTTTATCTTTTCATTTTCTTCTCTTAGTTTACTGATAATCTGTATTCTCTCAATGAGTTCCATGTTTATTCTATTTGCTTCTTGACTCATAAGGATAATCTGATTTGTGAGATCGTGGTGATGCTCAGCATGTCTTTGAATTTCCATTTCTTTTTCATATAGTTTGTCTGAAATCTTCCTTCTATCATCAATAGCAAGTGTTCTCTCTATTTCAACTTGTCTAGCAAAACTTGTCACATCAATCATTCTTACCATCTAGGTCTCTTGACCGATTTGCAACATCTTTATTTTCTCTGTCAAATGTAGATTGATCTCCTTTAGATTTGTGGTGTTCTCTTCTGATGTGTTTGATGTATTACTTGCATTTGATCCTGAAGTTTCAAAGAAATCTGGAATCTCTTCTTCTTGATAGTCTTTTTCATTGTTTCGGGTAGCCATACCTTTTATTGCATCCAACAGCTCTCTCATCTTGTTTCTAGCTTCTTCATAGTGTTCATAGAACATCTGTATCTCAAGCTTTTTGTTCTCAATATTCTTATCAAGTTTGTACTTCTCCATTGTATGATCTTTGCTCTTAAGCCTTTAAGCTTTTCAAGAAGATACTCAACTCTGATACCAATTGTTGGAATTAATAGGAAGTAGTACTGAGAGGGGAGGGGTGAATCAGTACCTCTAAAACTTTTATCACCTTACACAATTTATCATTAGTAATCATTCAATTCTGATTTACCAACCATTACTGTTATTATTTCTTATGTATCTAGTGTTTGTTCACAATCTTTAATAGTTTTCATTCATTCATAGAAACATTCATGAAAATGACAAACACATAACACAAGATATGGTATCGCAGAAAACTCCTGTTAGGAAGTAAGAACTGCGGTGGGGATGGCACCCACAAAACTTTACTATCTGCAGAATGGAAGGGAGCCAGTTAAGGATTACAATTTGATCACTTCTAATGATCTACCCTATTAAGAGTATTAAGGTGGAGACCTGTTAAGATCTACTCTGTTAAGAGCTTTAGCAACATTGATTTAAGTGTGCACTCAGTTATGAGATTTACAATAGGACGGTTAAGCCCAACTTTCTTGAAAGGATTTCATTAGTGTACTACACTGGTTAGAACGAGTACAAATGTTGACCTGACTATATGCAATCTACTATTGCTGATTTACAGATCCATTAAATCCTTTACAATAATAATATCACCTTGAGTGATTGATGAATACTTTTTCTTTGCTTGTCAGTAGCCTCTGTTCTGTTCTTGAAAACTGATTTGATTATGTTTGTTTTCTACTACATGAATTCTCTGTCTGGTCTTTGGTTTCTCTTCGTGGCTACTATCTTCATTGAGAAAAAACAATTCTCAATGGATAGAGCACCTATTTATACAATTATTTGACCTATCTTGGAATTCACGATTTACAATGTTAACTCTCAGATCCAAGGTTTACAACTTGACCTTGATCTTTAGTTTTCATGTTTTAAAATAGTAAAAATAACTAAAACAATAACAATTACATTTCTTCCTCCACACATAATGGATTTAAAAGCAAATCAAGAAGTTATAAATACAACTTCAATGATTTATCTGACGTGGAAAGTCAGATCCTCTTTTTGCGGGATGTAACTGACTGTCGATTCTTGGTTGTCGGTTTGAACTTGTAGTCTATCGGTGTTCCTTGACTGAACTATTCATTGGGTTCCCTGTATCTGTCAGGTTCCTCTCTTTGTTGTACTGTTGGGTAGCACTGTTGTTACTCGTCAGGCATCGTTTACCTTTTTGTCATTGGGTAAAACTTAATAGTGTTTATCGGGTAATCTTGGCATCAGATAGTGTTGTGCCTTGTCTATCGGTCTAGAGTAAACCGATGGTGCAAATCATGTTTTTCTTCTAAGTATACTAATGGAAAAATATAATGCCTTCAATATATACACCGCTTTCTCTCATTATAAACACAAATAGGCTAAAAAAATAGTGTAACTCTAAATTCGCTAGCAATGCTAGTAACGTTAATATGAGAAATCAGTTTTATATGAGAATTTTGCATTATATAACTTTGAATTGAGCTACAAAATGGAAGTCAAAGATTAACATAGATTCTTCTCAGCCTTGGACAAAGTGTGAAATCATTTTTTACAGTCCCGATCAATTGAGAGGAGTCTGTGTTAATTATATATATATGTCACTTAAGGATGGGCATGTTTTGAAATACTAAAAAGCGCTTGGAAAAAAGAGAATTATGTTGACCCCAATCTTCCTTACCTTCATATTTTTTCATATTTTACATTTTTTTCTTTTGCTAACCCTTCATATTCCAATCCTGGTTTCAATGCAGAAAACGTAGAATGCTTCTGGTTTGACATTATAAGTTTTTTATAAGCCACATCCATCATATATCTTCACAAATTTTCTAAGCCATTTTGATGACACAAATCTTCATCATTCCTATTTCAGGTCTAGTGGCAGGAAAAAGTTTGAATAGGAAAGTTTACTATTTTAAAAATTGTCTAGTATATGCATAGAGTTAAGAATAATATCTTGTTTAGAATAGAAGTATCTAATGTGATTATTCTCTTTTTTCAAGAATATTGATATGTCAATATAGATAGGTGTTTTTGATTGGATCTTTGTGTCATTGATATGTTCTTCAATCATGTTAGCATAGAGCTTTGACTGTGTACAGAGTTAATTTTGTCAAATTTCAGCTCTTTCTTATCCTCATGTCAATGGTAGATTTGGTTGTTTGAATACTATTAAGTTTTTTGAACGACAAATCATATGGATAAGATAGGACTAAAACCTAGGATCGTACATTTGTTATAGGAGTGCTCTACCAACTTAGTTAGTGGCTCTCTTTGGCCCACTCATCATCCCCTCTTTAGCCAACCCATCATTAGTCGAAGTGTAGCTTATTTACACCCCACTTGAAGCCACATTGTAGTTGATTGGGGCTCATATCCTAGCTATAATACCACATATTAAGCTATAATAGATATGAACCAACTAGGACTCAAACCTAAGACCTTCCATATGTTGCTAGAGTTCTGTACCGAATGAACTACTAACCCTAGTACTAACAAAGTTTGACTTACTTCCAACACCCTAGACCCCCAAGTCACATTATGCATGCTTGGGGCTAGTAGAATGACTTTTATAGAGCATGAGCTATAGCTCATATAGACCAACTAGGACTCAAACCTAGGACTCTCCATTTTATGTTGGAGTACTCTACCAATTAATTTATTGCCCCCTCTTTGATTAGCTCATAATCAGTCTGGGTGTGAATTGTATATAATATCCCCCCTCAAGTCACACTACAACAACGTAGGACTCCTAGCCTAGCTCTAATACTACATGAGCTACAACCCATATGGACCAACTAGGACTCAAACCTAGGGCTTTCCATTTTTTGTTGGAGTGTTCTACCAACTAAGCTATTAGGCCTCTTTTTCCAACCCATTGTTGTTATAGGTGTGGTATATTTCCAACTACTTTATTCAGCTTTCTCTTTTTTTCCTTTTTTTATAAATCATATCTATCCCCTTGAGGATGAAAAAATTAATTATCATTACCCACTTATAGGGTACCAACCTATTCTAAATGGCCATGACTTGTTTAATGAATCGAAAAAACCAAATCACCATGATCCACCTCTCTTTCTTACTACTAGATCTATACCTCTTGCTACCTAATGGTTTTGTCACTTTTTGTTTGAATTTTTCATTTAAGATTTTTTTCTTTATTTTAAATTTTTAATTTATATTTTGTCTTGTGTGAACTATAACATATGAATTTTCCAACATATATTTTATGAGTATGATGTATATTATTCTCTTTATCCAAAAGAAGCAAATTGGCACTTATTCATAAATAAGTTTACCTTTAACTATGAAACCAATTAATGTTCAAGAAAAAAATGTTTAGATTGACCACCTCATATTTGGATGCACATGATACACATTGGCCCTCGCCAAGAAATTTTTATCATAGATCTAAAGAAAGATTTATTACAAATTCAAGATGTTTAATAAGGAAAGTTGAGTGATAAAAAAGATGGATCAAAAAGTTTGTGGTCAATGTGATCTATTTTCTCCAATAACATTTGCTATGTTTGATCTATCTTTTCTACCTTGCATTATTTTGTATATTATGTGTGGCTCATATAATTTAGATACTCTAATAGAAGTTTATCGATGAAATTTTATGATAATAGCCATTGAATTATTAAATATATATGTTTGAAACATTTTGTGTAGACATTAAAACTAACAAATCGCTATGTCATCTATAAAAAAAATTATTATGTTTAGCATTAATACATTACAATTATAATTTAATAATATTTAATAAACTATATTATATGATCTAATAAAATATTTGGTATCACAAGTGATAAAATAATGATAAATTTAAATATGATTTTAAATTGATTATTTTTCTATAAGTAATGATACCAATTTTAAATAATTTTACACTACATTAAGGAAAATATAAAATTAAACTCATTTTATAAACCTTATTTTCCATATAAAAAATTCAATTTAGATTTATCAAGATAAAGATAAATTTCACATTATATTCAAGGTTTACAAGGGGATGAGCATCAAATCATATTTATTAAATGAGTTCTATGATCACTCTTGAATCTAGGGAAACACTAAGATCACCTTTAAAACTAGAGTAATATCTTAATGTTTCCCTGATATTCTAACAAATCATTACTATTATAGAATGAGAAAAGCATTCACATAAAGATAATAAACAAACAAATAGTACACCGCAGTGAAAACATGATACACATGGGGGAAACCCGTTTGAAAGAAAAACTCCAGTCCAAAAGCACAGTACTTTGTATTTCTAATGAACTTCTAGCAACTACGATGCAATATTAGTACTTAGTTTCTTTAATATAAGTATTCAATCAACAACCCATAGTCTGGATTAATTCTAGCAATATAACACTTCACCTACAAAATATAACATGCATAATACTCTCCAAGAAAAATGCAAATCTATGAGGACCAAAAATAATAATACACACTTAAAATAGAGAGGTTTTCCCTGTCTATATCTTACATAATGTGTTTAATATGTGTCTCTTGTGATTTTAATTTTGTTTTATATTTATTCATAGTGATTAGTAACTTAAGATTCAATTTCTAGTCATAATAGATTTCCCTAGACTTTAGATGTGATAATTATATTTTGACCCCATTACTCATATATCTTTAAGTTCTATAACCTATAACTACTAGTTTCCATAATATTGTGTCCCCCATCTCAACCGATGAACTAGTTCTGAACCCTTTCCTACACCCCCTTTGAATTCTTTCTTAGTTTAAGTATGCATGCTCATGACAAAAGTTAGAGAATATAAGATTTAATTACACCCTTCAAAAACATATTAACCATGTGCATCCATATTATATCTTCATTCTCTAGCTATCAAATCAACTTAAATGTTTACGAGAATTGACATTAGTACTTCTTTTAGTATTATTTGAGTCATGAAGAGATGTTTAAGAAAATATTTATTTGTAGATCTTGACCCAAATAAAATGTGCAAGTCATAAAATCATTTCTACTTGTAAATTTTCAAATACGTGACCATAAAAGGGTCTATTTGTTGATGAATATTCCAACCATACCCATAAGCCAATTATAGATATTTCCTCATGTTACTTACCATGGAATCTCTAAGATACAACAAAATAAGTAGTACAAATGGTCCCATCGAGAGAACCAAAATGTTAACCATTTAACACTGTGCATTATACTATGGTTAACACATTTATAGTATGTTATATACTTCATGTTATACTCTCATCCAAAGCCTAATTACTAAGACTATGACCCACTTTATAATATGTGTGTTGTTATATCATGATAGTAATATTATGCTAGTAATGATGTATGTACAATAAATAATTTGAAAAACAATTTGGGTGTATTTATTTATTTATGATATGTTTCATTAGTTACAATCATATTTTTATAGGAACTTGACCCTATGACATGACTAATTAGATAGGTTTGTGTGTTCAAATTTGGAAGGTTAAGAGTTATATATTACTTAATTGTCTGCAAAATCTCAAATTAAGTAGACTAAGACTATGTACACTCTAGTTAGGTACATGATATCTATGTTTAAAAGTCCTAGTTAAATAAACAGTATGTTATGTGTGTAGATTTTAGAAGAAAAACACATATATGTGGCCAATTTTTTGTTTGTCTCCATTTACATGACCTATCAGAATAAAAAATAAATAAATAAAAATCTTGGTATTATATAATATCATATAAACAAATACAAGATGTCATAATTAATTTAAAATTTCTCTCATAGTTTTTTATTGCGGTAACTGCAAGTTTTGAAGGGGCCCCAAAACCCTTTAACATAGCAAAATAAAGATAGATAATCTAGGACTAAGCGACAACAATCTATGACAACAGCTGACAGAAACCAAAAAGGGCTTTACCCCAGATTACAAAGTGAAAAATAGAACCAAAAAAAGCAACACCCTAAATAGAAAGACTTCCAACAAGACAAGCGCAAAAACCTCCCACCAGTAGTCTTAGTCCATCATTTTGACAAACTCTTCAGCCTCCACCATCCGGATCTAAAGATTCTGAATATAATCTCTTAGATTGGTGATGTCTTCAGCTTGGGTTTCAGATTTCTTTTTGGTGCTCGATCTAGTTTTGGAGCCAGGACTTGATGGCTGGATATCTTGTAAATTTCTCTCATAGTTTTAACATTAATAACTAGTACATTTATTTCACATTTTGTTGGAAGTTCACAAATTATAATATAAAATTTAAATTATTTTAGCTTTTTCACTTCTATAATCTTTGAATACATTTTAGAATGGCCCATAATATTTATGACATAGAATGATGACCTTGAAAGTAGTTTATTCCACTCTTGCTCACTCCTTGCTCATCCTCCATTTCCACGGGCCATCATGCCCAAATCACCAACTATTTTGGGATATTCAATTGGCTTCTCTGAATTGGGTATCATAGCTTCTAACAATATAAGTTTTCCTTTTTCACCCAAAGCCTTATAACAATTTTCAAGTATCTTCACACAACTCTCATCATCCCAATCATGTAATACACTCTATATCACCAAATCATGATATATTAATTTGTAACATATTATGTATTCATCCATTATCTACTACCCAAAGAAGACGATTTAGAATCAAGCAATTAATTGATTACCTTCAAAATTATGCCATCTCCATGTGGTATGCTCTCAAATATATTGCCACCCACATGCTCAATACCTACGTACGAAAAGTACAAAATATTTTAGAACTATAAAAATATTTTATAGACTATATAATATTTCAAATAGTTGTTTGTCCATTACTAATGGCCACTTAAAAATTTCAAGAAGAAATTCTAACAAACTACATTGCAAACAAGGTTGTGTTTTAATTTGAAAGAACAAAAAAAATAACCTTCAATAATTTGGTGCTAAGTTGACTAAAATCATTCGATTGAATACATGGAGCCATCTATCCATAAGAAAAACTATGTTATTTAAGTTTTTAAACTTTACCTTATCCATGATTACTTTACATTAAATAAATACAATATAATTATTCGCTAAACCAAGGCAATCCAAATAAATTCAACAAAATGAAAAATCACAAAGTTTTAAATAAGTTAGTCCAAATAGAAATTAAATATTCATTCTACAAAAATTTTGTGAATCTACTATTAAAAAGGGTATTTAAATAATTTTTTAAGTGACAATCAATTTTGTTTTAATTATAAAAAAAATCATGTTTTTTATCATTTTTTGAATTTAAAGACTTTTTTGTTGCATATATAACACATCACAATTCAATATGTATATTTCTTCATAGTATTTTACTTTTAATCTAAAATATTAAAATAGAGCAAACATATAAATAGACAGATGACAGAGATTTCAAATAAATTGTAGCTACTTAAAGATCAATTTTTATAAATAATCATGTAATATGAATCAATCAAAATGAATCAAATACCCATATTTAAAATAAATAATTATAATAAAATCATGTATTAAAACTAACTTATGTAAACAATCAAAATATTATGTCTACTATGCAAATCTATCTCATTAGAAAAATGCACACGGTCCAATCTCAAATTAATGTATACTAATTTATCAATGAATTCTGAGACTTATACTAATATCAAGCTTAAAATGAGTGAGACACTCGATCTTAAAAATGTCAAAACCACCAAATGACCACATTATGGAAATGTGATATCTTAAAACCAACTGAAAAAATTATGAACTCCAAAACATATAACACAAAAAATCTTTATTTTTAATCAAATAAACTAAGGTCAAAATTACAATATATCAATAAAAGAAAGGATTTTTTAAGGAGGAAAAAGAGCTTGTATTGACTATCCAGACATGAAAATGCACCTTTAACTATAAAGCATAAAGACTAAAGTTGTGGACTACACGAGAAAAACTCATTTAGTCAAAACCAAAAATAATACATGTACTAATATCTTGGAGTACCTATATTTTCATTAGAAAAAGCTCACATAGTAAAAATAATAATAATAATGCATACGAGCATATAGTCAAAATTTAAAAAATGCTTACCAAATCATAGAGTATGGAAATAATACATCCCCAACTCATATTATCTCATTAGAAAAATATCATATGATAAAAACCAAAAATAATACATATTAATATCTTTGAGTGTTCTCGGGGCCAATCTTTTAGTTTTTGTGTTTCGGCCACGATGGTGGAATCATGTTTCCAGTGCCTCTATTTTGTAAATCGGCATCTTGCCACGATAGTGTATGGTTTTTTCAGTTTTGTAAGGCAAGGATTGGGGTTTTTATTTTTAATCAAATAAACTAAGGTCAAAATTATGAACTCCACAACATACAACACAAAAAATATTTATTTTTAATCAAATAAACTAAGGTCAAAATTATAATATATCAATAAAACAACTAGTTTTTTAATGAGGAAAAAGAGCTTGAATTGACTATCCAGACATGAAAGAAATAAAAAAATTATGAACTCCACAACATACAACACAAAAAAATATTTATTTTTAATCAAATAAACTAGGGTCAAAATTATAATATATCAATAAAAGAAAGGATTTTTTAAGGAGGAAAAAGAGTTTGTATTGACTATCCAGATATGAAAATGCACCTTTAACTATGTAGCATAAAGTCTAAACTTGTGGACTAAACAAGAAAAACTCATATAGTCAAAACCAAAAATAATACATATATTAATATCTTGGAGTACCTATATTTTTATTAGAAAAAGCTCACACATTAAAACAAAAAATTAATGCATACTCATATAGTCAAAATTAAAGAAAATACATACGAAATCATAGAGTATGGAAATAATACATGTCCAACTCATATTGTCTCATTAGAAAAATATTATATGATAAAAACCAAAAATAATACATATTAATATCATGGAGTGTAGAAGTTGTATGTATGCAACCTACAATGTCTCGCTATAAAAACAACCTCACATAATCAAACAAGAAATAATGCATGCTAATATCACGAACTATGAAAATTATACTAATATCAACCTTAAAATGAGTAAAACCCTTGATCTTAGAAATGTCAGAAATAAGAAAATGCCAAATTTAAAAATTTAGTATCTTACGACCAATTAACAAGATAATAAAACCCACAACATACAAAATCTATAAATGACTATTTTTTAATAAAATAAACTAAAGTGAGAATTAAGAGAGAGAGAGAGAGAGAGAGAGAGAGAGAGAGAGAGAGAGAGAGAGAGAGAGAGAGAGAGAGAGAGAGAGAGAGATATACACNGAGAGAGAGAGAGAGAGAGAGAGAGAGAGAGAGATATGCACCTTTAACTATATAGCACAAAGAATAAATTCATGGACTATGTGAGCAAAAAACTCGTATAATCAAAACTAAAAATAATGCATATTTAATATCATGGAGTGTCAAAATTATATGTGTGCAACTCCCAATTAGAAAAAGCTCACACGATTAGGACCAAAAATATAATTCATACTAATATCATGGAGTGTGGGAAATATATGTTTCTAACCCACATTGTGTTGCTAGAAGAAGAAAAGAAAACAATATGCATACTAATATCATAAACTATGAAAACCATATGTCTACAACACACATTGTCTCAATAAATGTGTAAACGCTCTATGACCTTAATATTAGCAAAATCCTTGATGTCATAATTATCAAAAAAATATCAAATGACTGCATTTAAAAAAATAGCATTGAAACGAATTAACAAGTTCGTGAAATCTACTACATACAACACATAAGCATATTTATTTTTCAATAAATTAACATCAAATTACAACATACCAATAAAATAAAATAAATGCTTCTTTTCAAAAGAAGAAAAATAGGAGAGAGAATAATGTATATCAAAAATATCAAGTGGACATATTAAAAAAATCTTATACAATGTCAACCAATTAACAAGTTCATGACATTCACCACTTACAACTCATAAAAACATTTATTTTTCATCAAAAAAACTAAATTCAAAATTGCAACATCTAGTGAAATAATATAAACACTTATTTTTAAACTAGAAAATGAGGGGAGGGACGAACATATAGTGTGTATCCATATATCAAAATATGTAGTATCTATCCATACATAAAAATGCATCTTTCATCATATCAAGCATGAAGACCACACATATATAGGATGGATAGATCATTTATAGTCCTCGATACCAAATAATCTTCTTTTTGGGTATACCTCGTACTCAACATAGGAGGCACCTAATTATGCTACAATTGAGACGTACATTAGAACACGCCTTGGACCTTATCATGTGCAAAGATAACCCCTTTATAGGATGGATGGATAGATGGATCCTATTATAATCTGTGATATTGAATTATGGTTTTGGATCTATAGTGACTTATAATAAAATAGGGCTACATATACTCCATGCATGAGACATCTAAGTGTACTACAAACGAAGCATACATATTTTGAATCTATGACCTCTATAAATTCTCTACCAATAGACCAAATCAAACATAGAAATTGTAGAAATGAAGAGACCAACTCACCTGAAATAGTCGGTGTAGCTTGAATGACATGCAGAAATTCAAAGTTAATTCCTCAAACATGTAGATGGATCTTTTTACAATGTATGATACCAAAAGATCATTTTTGGACCTATAAATGACTTACAAGTATATGGGAAGACCACACGCCTATAGGATAGATGTATTGGATGGATCTTTTTATAGTCCATGATATTAGATGATTCATTTTTAGATCTACGATAACTTATAATAAAATATGGACCTACCTCATATTCCATATATAAGATAGATGTATTGGATGGATCCTTTTATAGTCCATTGTATCAGATGATATATTTTTAGATCTACGATAACTTATAATAAAATATGGACCTACCTCATATTCCATATATAGGATAGATGTATCGAATGGATCCTTTTATAGTCCATGATATCAGATGGCCTATTTTTAGATCTCTAATAACTTATAATAAAATATGGACCTACCTCATATTCCATATATAGGATAAATGTATCGGATAAATCCTTTTATAATCCATGATATCAGATGATGTATTTTAGATCTACGATAACTTATAATAAAAATGGACCTACCTCATTTTCCATACAAGAAACATCTAAATATACCACAAAGAAGATGTACATATTCTAAACTCATCCCCTTTTTTCAAAAAAATACACCTAATACTACAAACAAGGCCTACAAATTTGTGACAATACAAGTTCTCCAACTCAAAGATGAAACTGCAAAATAGAAGCAGCCAACTAACCTGGAATGACCGGTGCAGTTTGGACGACATGGGGAAGATCAAAGTTGATTCCCCGGACATGGGGAAACGCCTTGACAATCACCCCCAGAGCCGCTCCATTCCCGCCGCCCACGTCCACAACGCTCCCCAATTCCTGAAATCCCCTGTAAAAACTCACAACCTCTTTCATGGCCGTCACGGTGAAGGACGCCATGCAATCATTGAAAACAAAATTGATCTCCGGATGGTCCTTCCCATAAGCCCAGATGTCCATCCCGTGAGCCTTCTCGAACGCGTAGCCTCCATGGAGTACGCATTCGTGGAGATGCTGCCACGGGGCCATCATCATTTCGTGGGTCTCCATCAATACCCACGGAACCAGGCTCGCCGGATTGCTCTCCCTCACGTACAGAAGCCTTGCGCACTCGCTCAGCGAGAATTGAACCTCCGACGTGCAGGATTGTTCGACCGCCTGGGATTGAATGAAAACGCCCCTGGCGGAAAGATATCTGAGAATGCGGAAGAGGTGGTCGAGATTGGGTATTGGCTAAATAGCAGACTAAAACGTAAAACATAATAAGGAAGTTGAAAAAAAGTTGAAAAAAAAACTAAGTGTCCCCCTTGGTAAGAAATACGTTTTAGTCTGCTGCATAGACGTTTCCTCGAGATTGGGTGTTTGTGTAATAAGAATAGGGCTCACTTGCATTCTGAGGATGTTAGCTGGAAGTTAGGTTTGATTGTTAATCAGATTATGCATTTGTGTATTTCTTTGGATTCTGTTACTTTCACCCATATTCTCAAAGAGTGGAATGGTGTGGTGTTGTTGATTGTTTGGCCAAATGGGCCTCTGATTATATGTTTGCTTGGAACATTGTAAATATGGCTCAATTATCTAGGGGCCTATCTCATCAGTTAGATCATTTAGTGGATCTTGATAAGGCTGTTTGACGCCTTCTCCTTGTAGTTCTTCCTGCTTAAATAAAATTTTCACCTCTCTTTTATTTCAAAAAGGTGTAATAAGAATGATGTAAAATATTACAATACCAAAAAAACAAAAAAAAAATGTGAAATTTTTAATAAAGTGTATATCATTTTAAAACATATTATATGACATAAGAATTGAAAAGATTCTCTTATTGCAAAGTCGATATTTTTTTTCTTTTAAAATAAGTTATTTTAGAAAAAGAAGAAAATAGTTTATGGTTGAGCAATGGCTTACCCAAATTGGCCCACAAGGCCATCATTGAAAGTTCCACTACTTTCAAAGTCTTCACCACCTCACATCAATGAAGAAAGAGATGAAAGCTAAAGAAAACGGTGGGATAAATGGGACCCTCTATGGATATTTCAGATCTCACTGATGTATGAAATAAATCAAAACACTTGAGGCCTTCTCATTCCCCCTACTATTGTTTTCACCTACATTATTCAGATTATTTTTATTTCTATGATTTTTATTTGACATTAGCCTTGAATGAACTTTAAGGCTTTTTATATCCTCCCTTTGTTTTTAATATTTGTTATTCTCTAAAGAATGCTAATTTATACACCTAGTCTTCAAAAAAAAATGTTCACTAATTTGTCTTTTACTTCAAAAGACCCTACATAAGTTTTGGAAGCCTACATTTTTCATAACAATCTTATTGAACAACAAAAGTCATGATGAATAGATTTTAGAAATCTACATTTAACCACACCAATATATGCATCATAGATTGATTTCATGTGAAAGATCAAGACACTAAAAATTATATCAATGTATTCAAAAGTAAAACATCAAATTTAACAGAAACCGACATATATATTTGATATGATCTAATACAATTGAAATTATTGTCTTTATCTGCAGACTCATTATTTAATTAAAATTGAAGTATCTGCTTGCCTGTACGTGTAATTATGGGCCCGTTTGGTTGGGGAATTGAAAAATAATGCAAATCATGGTTATCTATACCCTGGTTATGCAAACCCCGGTTATGCTTTTTTGGGACTGTTTGGTTGCCCTGGAAGATGGATTTGTAATTCCACATTCCAACAGTTAAATCGACGCAGTGCTCCGGACCCGACAAGATATATAAACCAATTTAATCATGCAAACCTTGGAGTGCACTGGACCCGACGGCGAAGTTAAAATGGCTTTAATCTCTATGAAAACCATGGAGATGAAAGTCATTCCACCTCTTCAGCAGGAATTTGGACATCCACATTTTTGCACAAATGGGGATTTGCAAATCCGTATTCACATTCAATTTAGAGGTCACCAAACAAGGAATTGCACCCCATAACTGGGTTATGGGCTGCATAACCCGGTTATGGGGTGCAACCAAACGGGCCCTATAAGAACCTTACTATTTTAATAATTTAAGACGGAAAAAACAATACAGGTTTCGGATTACAAACTTTTAAAATAAAGTTCTAATCCGTAAACTTTCATAATTCTTTAAAACATTAATAGCATGGCTCTCATTATTACACGTATCTTGATTACTATTCAACATTATTATTTGAGAATTTTTAGCTTTATATATTACAGCTTTCTCTCATTATAAACACAGATAGGTTGAAAGAATATTTAACTCTGAATTCGCTAGCGATGTTAGTAACGTTAATATGACAATTCAGTTTTATATGAGAATTTTGCATTATATAGCTCCGAATTGAGCTGCAAAATGAATGTCGGAGATTAACACAGATTTCTTCTCAGCCTTGGACAAATGTGTGAAATCATTTTTGAAAGTCCCAGGTTGAGAGGAATCTGTGTTAATTATATATCTGGCACTCAAAGAGAGCTGAAAATACAGAATTATGTATGAATCCATTCTTCCTTACCTTTGATATATTTTTATTTTTTCTTTTGCTAACCCTTCGTATTCGATTCCTGGTTTCAATGCAGAAAACGTCGAATCCTTCTGGTCTGGCTTTATAAAAATTTAGCCACATCTTTCCTATATCTTCACAGATTTTCTAAGCCACTTTGATGACACATATCTTCATCGCTTCCTATTTGGGTCTAGTGGTAGGAAAGAGTTTGAAAAGGATAGTATACTATTTTAGAAATTGTCTAGTATATGCACAAAGTTGAGAATAATATCTTGTTTAGAATAGATAGATTCACATACAAAATGTATCTAATGTAATTAATCTTTTTGTCAAAGAGATTTGATATGATGATATAGATCTATTAGTCATAATGTTTTCTCAACATGATTTTCATGCCATTGACATGTTCCTCAATCATGTTAGCGAGCTTTGATAGTGTTCAGAGTAGTGTTCAAAGTTAAATTTTGTGAACCTTCAGCTCTCTCTTATCCTTCTAATAATTGTGTTTTTCTTTGTTTGGATACTATTAATTTTGTTGAGCTAGAAATCATATGGATTAGGTAGGACTCAAACCTAGGATTGTGTATTTGTTGTTGGAGTACTCTACTAATTGAGTTAATGGCTCCTCTTTGGCCTACCCATCATCCCCTCTTTGGCCAGTCCATCATCGGTTCAAGTGTAGCTTATTTTCACCCCACGTTAAGTTAGATTATAGTTGCTTCAAGCTCCTATCCTAGCTATAATGCCACATATTAAGCTAAAACACATATGAACCAACTAGGACTTAAGCCTAAGACCTTCCATCTGCTACTATAATTATCTACAAACTGAGCTACTAACCCTACTTTGGTCATCTCAGTATCGATCCAAGTGTGATTTATTTCTAGAACCACCAAAAGATTGGTATATTTTGAAATACCAAAAGGAGATAGAAAAAGAGCTAGAAAAGATAACTATGTACAACTCCAATCTTCCTTATTTTAATGATTTATTTATTTCCCTTGCTAACCCTTCATATTTCATTTTAGGTTCTGGTGCAAAAAAATGTAGAGTGTTTATGGTCTGGCATTATAAAAAAAATAGTCACATCTTTCATTTATCTTTAGAGGCATTGTAAGCCACTTTGATGACACAAATCTTCATCACTTCCAATTTAGGGTCTAGTGGAAGGAAAAGATCTTAATAGGAAAGTTTATTGTTTTAAAAATTGTCTAATATATGTGCAAAAGTGAGAAATAATATCTTTGTTTAGAAAAAATCTAATGCAATTAATCTCTTTCTTCAAGAGCATTGATATGTTGATATATACGTACTCATTATGTTTTTTTTTGGTACGATCTTCATTATTTACATATTTGTCAATCATGTTAGTATAGAGCTATAATAGTTTTCAAAGTTTATTTTGTGAACCTTGAGCTCCTTCTTATCATCCTAACTATTTGGGTTATTTGGACACTACTAAGTTTTGTTGAGCTCCAAATTGCATGGACCAGCCACAAATCAAACCTATCACTGTCCTTTTGCTACTAGATTTTTCAACCAACTAAGATACTAGCCCGTCTTTGGTCAGCCCATCATCAGTCTAGGTGTGGCATTTTTTCAACACCCCCCACGCAACCCTCTTAAGCCACATCGCAAGTTCTTTGGGCTGCTAGATTGTCTCTAATACCACAAATTGAGCTACAACTCATATGGACCAATTAGGACTCAAACCTAAGACCTTCTATTTATTACTACTTTACCAATTGAGCTATTGGCTCTTATTTAACCAGTCCATTTTTATTGTGAGTGTTACTTATTTCCAATACACCTTGTATCCACACTATAGGTGCCTAGGACTCTTATCCTAGCTCTAATAGCACATGAGCTATGACTCTTATGGACAAACTAGAAAAAACCTAGGACCTTCCATATGCTACTAGAGTGCTCTACCAACTAAGCTATTGGCCCTTCTTCGGCCATCCCATTGTTGGTCCAAGTGTGACTTACTTCCAACACCCTCACCTAATTCACATTGTATGTGCTTGGTGCTCCTAAACTAGCTTTGATAGAGCATGATCTATAACTCTTATGGACCAACTAAGACTCAAACCTAGGACTATCCATTTTTTGTTGAAGTACTTCATTGTCCTCTCTTTGGTTAGCACATCATCAATCTAGGTGCAACTTATATCAAATATACCCCTTTAAGTCACACTACAATTGCTTAGGGCTCACATCCTAGCTCTGATACTATATGAGCTATAAGCCATATGGACCAAATAGGACCCAAACCTAGGACTTTCCATTTTTGTTGGAGTGCTCTACCAATTAAGCTATTAGACTTTCTTTTACCAACCCTTCATTTTCTAGGTGTAGCATATTTCTAACTAGTTTATTTGCCTTTCTCTAGTTTTTCTTTTGTTAGAAAATATATCTATCCCCTTGAAGACAAACAATTTAATGATCATTACCCACATATAAGGTACCAACATATTCTAAATGGCCATGACATGCTCAATGGCTAGAAAAAATCTAATCACCATGATCCACCTCTCTTTCTTACTATCAGATCTATATCTTTTGTAACCTAATGGTTTTGTCACTTATTCTTTTACTTTTGCTTGAATTTGACATATAAGTTTTTGTCTTTATTTGGAATTTATAATTTAGATTTTGTCTTGTGTAAACCATAACATGTGACTTTTTTGACTTTTTTTATGAATATGATGTATTATTGTCTTTATAGAAAATAAGAAAAATGACACTTATTAGATGAATAAAAGAAGTTTACCTACAACTATAAAACCAATTAATATTTAAGAAAAAATGTTTAGATTGATCGCCTAACATTTAGATGCATATGATACACATTTGTCCTAACCTAGAAAGTTTTATAACACATCCTTAGAAAGATTTATTACAAATTCAAGATGTTTAATAAGGAAAGTTCAGTAATAAAAAAGATAGATCACAAAGTTTGTGGTATATGTGGTCTATTTTCTCCAATTACATTTGGTATACCTGAACTATATTTTTTACATTGCATTATTTTCATTATTATGAGTGGCTCATATAATTTAGGTACTCCAATAGAAGTTTCTTAGTGGATACTTATGATAAGGGCCATTAGATTATTAAATCTAAATATTTGAAATATTTTGTCTAAAGATGTTAAAAGTAACAAATCATTATGTCATCTAAAAAATTTATTATTATGTTTATCATTAATGCATTGCAATTATAACTTTATAATATTCACTAAAACATATCGGATAATCTAATAAAATATTTGTCATTCACAAGTTATAAAATAATGATAAATTTAAATATGATTTTTAAATTGGTCATTTTTCTTTTGGTAATGATACTAAATTTAAATAGTTTTCTATTATATTGAGTAAAGTATAAAATCCCAGACAGGAACCCTAAGTTTCTTGTTGTCCGAGACAATGAAATCTCGAGACCACCACTGAAACACACGCAAGGAGGACCAAACCGTCCAAGGGCCACACCTGAAAACCACCTCCGCTTGAGAAGGGTTAGCAAAATGAAACAAGAAAAAACCTTTAGTGAGGTTTTGAACACCTTCAAGGCGGACTCCCTAAGGAGTCCAACTCTTGTTGACCCACTCTTTGTGAGGCCTCACCCCGACCCATCATAGCTCAGCTTATACACTTATTTTGATACATTATAATTTGATATTTTGAGACATTGCATCTGATGGACTAGACATTATTAGTATTATTTATGTCATGTGATGATTACTTTTGTATACTTTATCGATGATGCTTATGATGCTTTAGGTATACACATGCCTTATGATGATTATTTCCGTATTTTAATGCAAATGGAAAAATATGTTATGTGATTTTGGTTATGAAATTGGTTATAGTTATCAGGTACAGAAATGAGAAAAGGTTATTAAGTGAAAATGTAGAATGTTTAGTCAATTAATTATGCAAATTGATATGTGTGTGTGTGTGTGTGTGTGTGTGTGTGTGTGTGTGTGTGTGTGTGTGTGTGTGTGTGTGTGTGTGTGTGTGTGTAATTTTATTGAGCTACTAATGTTTAGTTTAGTGTGCAAGAAAAGTACCATGGAAATTATTGGAGAATTAGTAACCAACCCTATGTACAAACTGTAAAGCCAAGGTTGAATCTAATAAAGAGATTCAAACCTCGTTGTTAAGTGATTTTATTTGTGACCGTAAATTATATGAATGTATTAGGTGTTTTCTCTGTGCAATTAGTGACATGTCAATGTTGTGTTATGATATTTTACAGTGTCACTTGACAGTTGTTATGTGTTTATGTGATGACATGTCTACTAAGGTTGGCAATGGAAGAGGTAATTAAATTGTTTAAACTTAAACTTTGTTCTAGTCACTTCTAGAGGCCAAAAGGAGGTCCTAAGGGTCAATTTTAGGAAAATCCAAGTACCTTAGTGATAGGGGTATGGGTTAGGAACATTTTTAACACTTCTAGAACCCACTAGTGGCCTTGGCGACCCTCTTAATAACCCATTACTCACATGTTGCGAAAATGGAGTGAGCCTTGACCTTTTTCCCAAACCCACACTCCTTTCCAATCTTTCATTTATGATAGGGGACATAGGACAGGCAAAGGACTAAGGAGTCAATTCTGAAATTAATGTTGTTGGGTGTGTAGGATTTGGAGACCTTTTTAGAGACCCTTTGTGGAGTTAGAGGGTGTTCACCCACTCTCTACTTTTAGAGACATTAGGGTTGTAGATTGAAAGAAGCAAAAATGGATTGGGCTCTTCTCAAACATCATTTTGTCATAACACTTGTGAAGGTTGGTCTCCACCATTTCCATGGAAGCTTTCTTGTTTTTTTGCAATTAGAGTAGTATGTATTTCATTCTCTTGTATATGTGATTTATGTGTTTTGTGTTGTTGTGATGTA
>MU224061.1:7672930-7688381 GCA_018584345.1 Thuja plicata
GAATTTGTGTCCAGTTTGTCTCCGAGGAGTTAAAGTTCAATCTGGACTAATTGAAGATTGCATAAATATTTGATCTGTTGCGTCTTGATTATTTAATTGATTGGCAGTACAAGTGCGTAGAACATTATAAAGTTGTATGTAACCTTCATCGAAGTTGACTCTATTGCCCAAATGAGCAGAGGCACTGGTCTTTTATTTTGAATTATTGGGTTTATATGCGAAGTCAGAAAATCTGTCAATTCCTTCCTACAAACATCAAATCCATTATTTAAAATCATTACACAAAACATTTAAATTCAAACATTCAACATTCAATTTCACATTGATCGAGTTCAAGGAATTTGCTAGTCGAAGAACTCACCAAAGCTTAAATTCGCTATAGAAAAACCTTGAAGAAAGTGATCAGGTTCAAGGTGAAGGTTTACCCGCCTAGGTGTAGCAAAGCCTAAAGCGCAGGGGAATTTGGATTATTCCCGTTTGTTGGCCAGAATTGATTTGGAATTCTATTGGAGAATTGGCAAGCTCTTGGATTTCCAATATGTAGTTTTGGGAACCAACACCCCCTTCTTACAAGACGTGATGAACTGATGTGACCTCTCCTTTTATACCGAACACTGTATGTGTGGACCTCCAAAAACAATTTTGCACTCCATGACATGATCTACCCATTTCTACTGTTTATTGGTCGATATACCTACCCATCACAGAACACTTAAGGTATGTCAAAGCTATTAAATCAAATACAACAGTCTGATTTGGGAGCTACATCTTGCCATTGTGTTTCCTCTCAGTACTTATACCCACTTCCCTAGGTTTCTCTCCTTGATACAACAGTCAGTGTTTTGTCAAGGACGAGCTAGTCATACTTACACAGGTCACTGACACCTTTTAATCTTCAATTGTCACTTGTCCTTTGGACTCTAGGATTGAGATTAGAGGTATGCATATATCCCATTGGAAATTTTCGTGATGGTTCTTTGCATTAGTTTTAAATTAGATTTACAAACAATATTGTTCGCATATTTGGTTCATTTGATCATTGATTGTGTGACATGTTAGATTGCATTAAGAGTTTAATTTTTATATTGCATACCTTTGCTTGCTGATTCATGAATTGGGAAATCTAAAAATGCATTTTATAGTCTTATAAATTCACTTTCAAGAAAACAAATTAAAGACAAAACAAGTAACTATTGGTTAGGTTTTTATAGATTATGACTATTGCTATCTGTGATCATAAACTATTCACTGGTTTTACATTATCACATGCAAATAGTATTGGTAGTTTATATTGTGCTTTGTTGGGACCTATACCTATCCAAATTGAAGTATTGTACCCTATCTGTTATTTTCTGTTTTACACCGAAGTTTGATTTTGTTATTCATAGTAACCATCCATCTCAGAGGATTCCTTGTGTTGTGAAAGTCCTTTGTTCTGTCTTTTGCTTGTCGTTGCTCCCATCTTAGCCCCGTGCATCGTATGTTTGATTTTTCTACAATTCCCAGTGTTACCCTGAGACCCGTCTCCCCCCCTCCAGACGCGTCTCGGAGACGGAGACGCATCTTCGAGACTTTTCACGTCTTTGGAGTCTTCAAAGATGGTTGGAGACTCCATGACGAAGTCTCCCAAAGAATTCGAGTCTCCGATTCCAAAAAATGAAGTTTCCCGCCTGTCTCCTGATAAAAAAATAAATTTAAAATACAACATTAAGTCATTTTATGATTTTGACCCTCATTTTAATATTTTTTTAGCAAGGCGATTTTAAATGATTTAAGTCATTTTGACCATGGTGGCAGTAGCGGTTGAACTAGATGGCCTTAATGAATTGCCCCCAGTTGTACTACCATCAAAGGAAAGTCTTCAAAAATGGTTAGAGACTTCATGACGAAGTCTCCTGAAGAATTTGAGTCCGATTCCAAAAAATGAAGTCTCCCGCCTGTCTCCTGATAAAAAAACAAATTTAAAATACAACATTAAGTCATTTTATGATTTTGACCCTCATTTTAATGTTTTTTTAGCAAGGCGATTTTAAATGATTTAAGTCATTTTGACCATGGTGGAAGAAGCGGTTGAACCAGATGGCCTTAATGAATTGCCCCTAGTTGTACTTATTACTACCATCAAAGGAACCTGAGTTGGACAGTGATGATTTTCTGGACAACATCATTGCTGAAGACCTTGAGATGGATGATCACAGCCTTGTGGAGTAGATGATACTAGATAGATTTCTGATTTTTGTTTATAGTTCTGAGTTTTTTGTTTGCATATCAGCGATTTAGCATCAAACTATATATTTTTGAATTTCAAATTTCAATATGTAATGCTAATCTCAGCGATTGTTAATCTGATATGATGATGATCATATGCGATATTCAGAAATCAGATATGACTATGAGATATGCAATGTGAGTTTTGAACTATCTGAGTCTATTAATATGACATTACTATTTAGTATTAGTCTGACTCTTTGAACTTTTAATGTTCAATGTTCATACTTATAACTTTCCATTGTTCTTGTTTTCAAAGCACTTGGTTGTGAATCTATGGTATTTCTTAGAAATTGTTAAATTATATTAAAAAAAAAATTTGCTGTCTCCAAGTACCCCCGTCTCCTATTTTTGAAAAATATCCGTACTGGTACCGGAGACCTCCAAGTCTCCCCGTCTCCAAGTAACCTTGGCAATTCCATTCCAATATCTTGGCATTCAATGCGGGGGCTCTTTAATGAATAGCCCATTACTGTTAGCACTTAATATCATCAAATTTGATGCTATAACTTTTTTTTACGATTGGTTGGGGGCTCCCCGTGGACATGATGAAGAGATATATTTTTTGTATTCATAAATTTGGATGAGGTGGTTGGTGGTCATTAAAGTGGCGCTGGGTTATTTTAACGAAAACATCATGATAGATTTGAAAAAAAATGATCTCTAGAGTCTATTATGACAGAATTTGTCCTGATGTTATCTGATTTTTATTTTATTTATTCTGGAATTTTCTAATATTATTCAATTTTTCCCCTTCGAAGGCTGTATACTGCAATTTTCTGCTTATTTCAACTTCATTCTGCCCTGATTTTTTCTTCAGCAAAATAGACTGGTTTATAGGGTTTCTCAAGTGCCGAAGGACTGATGTATTGAGGATGGCTGAAGGCTGTGAGGCATTTGATGAGGATCAGCTGAATCAAACTAGTCATGAGCAGAATGTTGAAGCTTCAACATCAGCAACTATATTGAATTCCTTTACGAGATTGTTTAGTGCTTATGTGGTTTTTGCAAACTTTGCAGCTTGTGTTATGATGATATTAATGGCACCTTAGTTTTATTCATTTCTTTGTTAGAATTTATGATTGGGAGTAGGAAGATATTTCAGTTTGAGAGGATACATGACCATAATTCCTTTGATTCGTTTAACCTTTTTAGTGCAGATTCTGATGTACTCAGTGGAAGTAATAATGTGCAAGCAATGTCAGTACCCCAGAACATCTCTTTGGTAGGGTGTTATGATGGTTGTAATGTGGAGTGTTCTGAGCACTACAGAAACCAGATCTCTGTTGTAAGCATGGTTGAGGATATGGAAATGGTGGTGTGTTTCGTCTTCGTGAGAAACATGATGCTCTGCTATTTCTTCTATCTACCCATCAACAACATTGAATGATAGTATGAGGATTGAGTAAACATTGACAGCTTCATATGAACTGGCTTTGCATCAGATGGACGATAAAGGCCCTTATATTGTATTATTTAGCAGTGAATAGCGGTATAACTCAGTGCATGACTGAACTATGTGATTGTAAGAGATGTGGTTTATATTGCACATGATCACATCCAGCTACTATTAAGACACTTTTATCTATTTACCTTGTTTATAGAAAAAAGCTTGATGATCTAGCATCACTTAATTATGTATACAGTATAATCCATGGCAAAAACAAAGGAACTGCAGCCCCATAGTTGAACATAGTTCATAGCAGTTAGTCTCATTGGCTCTGCCTGCTTTGTGTTACCTTGCAGCCTGATTTTTGTAGTCTGTAGACTGTAGTGCGTAATTGATTTTAAGGGTGTGACTGAAGTCAAACTATAAAGTAATACACCATAAAATGTGCACTCATCTCAAAATTAATGAGGAAAATGCATATTTCAATATTCATGGTTTACTCTCATTTACTTTCACTCTCACTCTTGATGCATTTAAGATGACTTTGAATGTAAAAAACCTTTAGTCTCTCTCTCTCTCTCTTTGAAATTTTCTGCATTTTTTTGGGTTCCTGGTATTGTACCTATAATATCCTGAGAAATCAAAAATGACTTTCTTTTCACTTGCAGAGGTATTCCCAATAAAATTATTTGCTTACTTGGACTGTAATATATACTGTTGTTGGACTGCATTATTTGAGATATGAGTGGAGGTAATATGAAATGATGATAACCATTTATCATTTCTTTTTTGGCATTAGTCAGTTTCCTTTTGATTTCCAAGTCATCTACACGTTTGAATGAAATGTAATGCCCTTGTTGTTGCCTTTTGGGCCCACTTGGGGGGATTTTTTACTGTTTCCATCTTTCAGTTTTGAATTTATTCAGGTGGCCATGTCTTTAAACCTGTTGCTTAATTCAGTGCTGTTAATACTTCTGGTTGAGTAGGGCTGGCAAGAGCTGGATTACTCCTAAATTTGGTCATAAGGTCAAAAGATTCAAAACCCAAGCATATAATATTTCAACAACAAATAAGTTACATCAACTTCTTCAAGGTGGTTTCACTTACCAGCTTGCCAAATTGGCATCTGGCTTGGTTGTGACTTTAAACCAACTTAGGTGTTTTACCTATTTTCTGCAAATTTTGTGTACCGAAATAATTTTGGGCCATAACAGGTTTGTTAGATAATTCATTGGTCAGCCTTTTCCCTACTGAACTTATGAACTATAGGGTACAACTAGGCTGAAGGATCTGGTTGTAGAGCTCCAAGGTCTCTACATGTAGTTTGGTGAATATGTAAAATGATTTTGACTTTAACTTTCAAGAATTCCAAATGTGCTGATTAGGCTCTCCATTTGTTAATATAACTATTTTATATGTTAATTTAAGCATAGGGGTCTCTATTATTGGTTCTGGATGAGAATTAGAGGGTCATGTTCAATCAGGCTGAATTTGGATCAAGAGACACAAGTTACTTTTTGTGGATGCATATTTCAGGTTAGTGAGACAATTTTTTATACAAACTTTTGAACTTAATTCCAAGATGGGGACATTGGGAGCAAATTGGAAGATTTGTTAAATAGTCATAAGCAGTAATCAGGCATAGAATCTTGTGGTGTTTTAAAGTCAGCCGCGATTGCTCTTGATTATAACATCAGTGCAGGATAGAAGTAAGCAACTTTTTTTGTATATGTTGTGCTGCTTTAATATTAATTGGTGTCTATAATATTTTTATTGAGTGGTACTCGTTGAAGTATACAACAATTTTCCTCTAATTATATTTCAAACTTATCTTGCAGGGTATGGTTCAAGGAATATGGTACAACCAGATACCCTTGTATTGGAAGGTGTTCCATCTCGGTGGTTTGCAGAGCCTAGGGTGTCGTCAAAAGTTTCTGTCCTTGTTACACATACCATTTTTTCAAAATTTGGCAAGATAAGGTTACATGATAAATTTCCCCCTTTTTTGTGTGATTTGCCTTGCATTGATAAATAGTTTATATTTCTTTATGATTAGGCATTCTTTCAAACATTATGGTACTTTGGATTGAATTTGGCCTTTATACATTCCCTTGAGGAGCTTTTCTTACATAGGTGCTTTCCTTATTGAGAATAAAAAGGTTACAAATCTGCACCTGCGGTTGATTTTCAGAATAGTTACCTCTAAGACACTGGCATCTAAGCCAAGAGAAAGAATGCAGTTATGCTTGCAGCCTGGAAGGAGCTAGTTCTACTTTGAATGCCCTAACCATGTTCATGAAAAATGCTTTTTCCACCGTTTCTCTGAGTTTCTAAGATGTGGACATGGGATGTTAAAATATGAGCAAAATTTGGACATGACAGTGGGTGGCAATTAAAATAATTTAAATAAATTAATTGCAGCTGAAAATTTGAGATGGAAATATAATATGCTATATTTACAATGATAATCCTCTCTCTTTTAGATTTTTAGGGGTTATTAGCATTTGTTTCATTAAAAGGTTACCTTTTCCAATTCGTATGTACCAAATGGAACAGATTGTCCAGTCCTGGAAAATGGGGATGCTACCCCTAAGTCCCTGAGGCATCTGGGACATTGAGGATGTCACTTTTCTTTAGTAATTGAACTGATTGATCTTTTTGATGCATATTGCAATGCCACTTTTTGTGGCAGGCATAAGGCCACAAAATTGCTTGTAATGTAATTGTCTAGTCATTTTAACTGTGAAGATAATAACTTTATGATGTCTATACCAAGTCAAATCTCTTGGGAAAACAACTGCTATACCGAGGAAAGTATGGTTACAAATTTCAGGAAGGCATTGCTTGAAAGCACAGGCAACAATGTATGTACAAGAAATTAAATTTCTGAAACCTGTGGTTTTCGGAGGTTTTGTAATTGATTGGGAACTTAATCTCAATATATTGATTTGCATATTGCAATACATCTGTAATTTATAGACATAGCCTGCTAATACATGACCAATTAGTGTTCGTGTCCATGGACCAATAGGCACTTATCATAACTTCTTCCTGCTTAAGAAGTTGATTCTTTAATGTGTGAGACTGTGAGTAACATTTCTTGCTTTAGAAATTACTAATTAGTAGTCAAGTAATTTAAATTCAGAAAAAATGTCTATAATTGAAACCTATGTTATATAGAGGCTCATAAACAGAGTAGATAGGGGGTTGGGGGACAGGTTTCAGGTATAGGGAATAATTTTCCTGAATTTAGGAAATGGAGATGGAAAATGTGTTATACAGAAAGGAATTTATCACCACCTAACCCCATCTCCAAGGATATGGGGACTGGACATCCCCTGCCACTCAGGGAAAGTGGAGACATGTCCCAAGAACAACAGCTGACAAGGCTGTGTGTCCTGAGGATGAGCATGCATCTCTGTTTTTCTAATTCAATGAAAACATACTTTCAGATCTCCAAATACAACAGCATGAATACCCTGGAGACAGTTTACAAGGACTGGACAGTGGAAGATTTCCAATTTTACAAGCTTCTTAAGGTTAGACAAACCTGACACTCTTTTCAAGTGTTCACAATTTCCAATTGTGATTTAATGCAAGCAGGTTAGATGGGCAAGACTCACCTCTTGAAGCTCAGGGATTTATATAAATATGAATATTGGTTGTTTGTTTGTATGTTATATTTTGTATTCTTTTCATTGTTAGAAGACAGTTTTTGCTAAACAGCTTGCTTAGAACACCTTTTGCAAAATGAAGATGCTTGCCTCAAGCATGTATTGATATTTGGAAACCAATAATTTGTCATCAATTAATACTATTCAGAAAATAAGTATAAACATTTACTCTCAGGGTGAGGTGAGAGCATACAGTAATGAATGTTCTGGTTCATTAAATATGATAATTTATTTGAGAACTAAGGAATTGATCTCATTTTCTGAACATCAAATTATGCATTTGTTATATCACATGAGAGATATATAACATCTTAATATTTCATTTTTATCCAAAACTTTTCACAATGCGCTCATGGCAGCAAGCTGATACCACATGTAAGGACCCTAACCATCAAAGATTAAAATAAAACCACTATTTTTTCATTATTATTTCTCATGTTGTTGAGCATTCATTCATTTGTATGCTCAAGTAATCATCTATCCATCTAACCAGGTAGACATTTATCCATTTAAACTGAGTTACCAGATTCGCTCCTGGACCTGGGAATTCCTGGTTCAATTCTCTCAAAAGTCTGGTCCTTGTCAGATTCTGTCAAAAGTCTGCCGCAAAGACCAAATTTTGCTGGACATCTCTTAGAGGAACCCTAGCAGAATTCAGACAACTTTTGGGCGACTTTGGTTTCCTGCAGAAGAATCTGGACAAAATTTTGGAGAATTTTGAGAGAATTTGGTTGAAAAACACCTTTTGTTGACTTTTTCAAAAAGTTTTTTTTGCCAAATTAGACTCAGGATTAGATTCAAGCACGTGAGGAGACTCAAATTACTAATCATATTTAATTTTAATTAAATGCTACTTGAGAAGAAGAATCAGGATGTATAAAAGTGCCGCACATCTATTATGGAATGTATGTAATACACTAAGTTGCCGGTTCGGATTCCGGTTCGTATGCGGGTCCGAGATTCGGGTTCGAAATTCGTCCAATTTTTTTTTGGGCTGGTTCGATTTGTTTTGGGTTCGTCCGTACAAGTATATATATATATATTAAATACATAAATAATAATATTATAATATATAATATTATTATTATTATTATTTAAATTAAAATACATATATATATTTAAATACATAAATAATAATATTATAATATATAATAATAATATTATTATTATTATTTAAATTAAAATATAAATAATATACTTATCGCTTTAATATTGTTACACCTTAATACATTATTTTTAATAATAATAATCATCTATACTAAGGTAATCTCCTTAGCCGACTAAAAATCATCTATATTGAGGTAATCTCCTTAGCCGACTAAATTAGGGTTTTCTTAGATAAATGTCGTCAATATGAAGAGACATGATCTCTTCAGAACAAATGTTGTGTCAATTGGGGACGACTTTATATATAATCAGAGATCTTTCAAAGACTTTCAAATTACATCAGAGATCCTCTGCGAGTGCGGGTATTGCTGGCCGACTTCATCCCAAATTTGACCGAAATTCTTCCTGGGCTTGCGCGGGTGTTTGCAAAGTCGTCGAAATTCTCCTCAAATTCGTGCAGGGTCCCGCGCGGAGATTTTACAGCGAATTCCTCAGTCTGATGTCGAATTTGCAGCGAATTCGCACCGTATCCGAATTTGCAGCGAATCGACTTTCGAATTCCATTGGGTCTGAGCGAATGTGGTAACTTAGGTAATACACCATACTTCGTGCATATAGCCTAACATGTATAGAAAACTATCGATTGAACAAAATCTGAAGAGATCTTTACGGTGGATAATTCTGGATCCAAAGCCTGCTTTCTTGGCTTCATCCAGTCTGATCCAAAGCTGCTTTATTTGAATCATCCAGTCTGATAATTAATGTGTGAAGCTTACATTATGACAACAATCACAACCTTGGCCTTAAATGGGCCTACAACGTTACTTTTTGTGCTTCTAATTTGCAACAGCAGAATGATGATGATTCGCTTGATGGTTTTTGATGATATCTGATCAGTGATGGCTGATTATTAATGTTGACATTATTGCTTTCGAACTGAAACATTGATATGGTGGTGTATTTTGCTATGTTGCTTTAATATTACCATAGCGGTATAAGAACTTATTTGCTGCTGCATGTATATATATATTCTTGTACGGACGAACCCAAAATGAATCCAAACCCAACCCAAAAAAAAAATTGAACGAATTTCGAACCCAAATCCGAACCCGAACCGGCAACTTAGATCCATTAGATAGGATAGGCATCTGTCCATCAAACAAAATGTGTAATGTTCTGTTCAGAGTCTTAGACTCAGGGGTAGTCCATTGCCCTATGCCCCTCTTTAAAGACTACACTCCCTTATTGGTAGTGCATCGAGGTTGCTGTCTTTATATCACATACAATTATATACATAAAACTTGTAACCTGCCTTGATATTTGACCTAAAGCCTCAGGAAATCAAGCGAATCCATGCACTGGATTCATTTGAGTATGCAATGACTATATTTTATCTTGATATTTACATTAGAGATAACAACATATCCCAGGCATAATGCATACACGCTGATAACAATATATACCAAACATTTTAACTCCATATTATTGTGATGAACAAAAAGCATTAAATAAATAACAAATGATTACAACAACAAAAAAAGGGAAATAACTCCCCTTAGTAGGTGTTTGGCTTTATGTTTCCTCTTCACGCCTCCAACTCTCTTCTTTCTTCACAGACGTGCTCTTACACCAAACCTTCAGCATAGACTTCATTGTTTATTCTCGTAAATCTCCCAAGAGTTGCCTCCTTTAAATAGATTCATCAATGGTTGTTTAATAGGTGGTGGAGGATGGCATGAAGTGGTGGAAGGGATAACATTTAATCAAATTGGATTTATTTAACTTACTTTGCCTGGTGAAATTGAGCCACACAGGGGATGGTTGTAATGCCCTTGCCTAAATTACCAAATTAAATTCTTTATATTCAAGTAGAGAAGGTGTTGATTGTTGGTCTTATACTACAGAGATTAATAAGCAACGGTGGGTTCCTTGTTAAAGCATATTCATATTTAAAAGGTGGCACATATAAACCAAATTGTAGGTTATGTTCTTACACCTGCGATTCCTCTTAAAGAAATAATAAAACATTAGATTATACTTAATTGAAAAGGACAAAGGACAACAAACAGAGGGTTGTGTCAATTGAAGTAAAAGGGATATATAGGAAGGTAAATCGAGGGAAAGAAAGGAAAGGAAAGAAAAAAATATTTTATTTATCCTTTGTGAATTATGAATAAAAAATTCAGTAATCTTGAAGGCAAAATCCCTCCAAGATAAGAAATTCAAGGACAAAATCCCTAACTTCAGCAAAAATAATTCAAGGCAGTGGTACAACAAGATAGCTGCAAATTGTAAGAAGATTACAGCAGACAAAAATTTAATAATATCAATTTTGTATTCAAGCTTCAAATCTGAAGTTTATAATTATCAAATTTATAAGTTCAAAGTTAAATCAATATTTATAATTCTTTATTCAAGTAACATTATGGGCGTGGAATGTCTATTTAAGGCAAAACAAAGAATTTCTAGAACTGGACATCACAATGGTGTGGCTTCACCAAAGTAACAAATTTAATTATTCTAAATATTGATGACAAATAAGTGTTTGATTTCGCTAAACTAAAAGCTTTCAAAATAAAAAAGGAAATATGTGCTGCAGTTCATTGGCATCTTCCTGCATGAGAACAGGGATATCAATCATTTTTGGGAGAAGATCAAAATGAATATCACTGAATGCATCAAGCATAGATTTGTCTACCTCAAATTCTCACTCCAGAATGGGAGCATTTATGTAAACAACTCTCTTTGCAACCCAGGACTTCAACAATGCATGCCTTCTGACCTAAAAAGAAAAATTAGTTGGATAGTTCTTGAACAGCTCCTTCGTTTGGGTACAGTAGGTTTAACATGGATGGTGTCTCAAGAGGCAATCCAGGTCACATTGGTAGATATTCAGATAAATCTGTAGCCTCCTTTGTTGAAAGATTTGGGCATATAGCCAATGATTTAGCAGAGATCAAAGCTGTTTATAAAGGAATGCAAGAGGCGAAATTGGGTGGCAAAAATTCCAAATGAAATCCGACTCAAAGGTAACCATCAGCTTGTTATCTAATCCTAAGAAATTCCATAGCAAAAATTAACAAATTACAAGAGAGTTGGGGAAGATTCAAAGTTTGCAGGACAAGTTTTAGGAGGTTCAATTCAGTCATGTTCCTAGAGAATGTAATCAAGTGGCAGATAGGAAACCCAATTTGGCTCTTGACAATTCCAACCCTATTTGTTATGATTTGACCCCTCAATGGTGTTAATTTTATTATAACTGTGGTTGGAATCCATAGGCCAACATGGACATCACAAAGGTTGTGATTATATTATTATGTGATAATATTATATAATTATTATATTACATATAATCATTATTATTATTATGATATGATTATTATGTGATAATAATAATTATATTGTATAATTATTATATTATATGATAATATAATAATAATATTATATTGACAATATAATTATTGTATATAACTATATTATAATTTGATATATTAATATAATTATTTAATATATAATTATATTAAGATAATTTATCAAGAGAGGCGTCCCTTAGTGAAAGGGCATTTGATATATTAAACGAGCCTAAAACTATCATGGTATCAGAGCAGGTTTCCTCCCAGCTGGGCGATGATATTATGGTTGCTTGTCTGTGCACGATACTACTGTGACTCGTATTGGAATAATGCGTGGCTGTAATAAGCAAAATGTGCAAAATGAAAAACAAAAGCAATACAAGTATCACCAGGAAGAATATCAAGTTGATTAATGGCACAACGCTAACTATATCAAGATTATTGTTTCTCCTTGTATCAGGCCCCTTGTTGTTTGTGCTTTCCTGGACGCATCATCACTTATAAACCACCGGCAACCTTTGAATTTAGGAATCCTCATGGCACAATTTGCATACAAAGGTCAGAGTGCCAAAAATGGAATTGTCCCTCGCTTCATTGGAAGCCTTGAGGAAATGCTTTCGCAGAATTTTGCAAGCTTGGATAGTGGACACGAGTCTTTGAAAGCCATGAAGATCGAGACTCAAGAGTCTGATGAGTTTCGGGACATCCACGAAAATGGGGATAGATTTTTGGATGAATTGGGTTTGACAAATGTCTTTAAGATATCAGGTTGAAGCGTGTACCTTGCAAAGAAATTGATATGAGAAGTCTATCTGCACCAGCACAAGGATTAAGTGATTGATTAATAGCAACGACTCCATGAAGAACATTGCTATGATTAATCGAATAAGATGGATTTATCATTGATGACAATAGTATATTAAGGATAAGAGAAGTGATAAGCGATCCGTAGGCAATACCGGTTATGAAAGAGTTAAGACAATATCAGCATTGAGAGTTCATGAGGATTGCTCCACATAATCATGTCCCATCCATGAGACCTCAAGTGACTTTATTATGTAGACTAAAAGCGATCACACAAATATATATCAATAGGCAAATAGAATTGCCATCATCTATTCTTAACCGTCATTATTCATCAATAGTTATATTGACATCCAGATATATATTAGTTTCTGGAAATGGGATTCCACTGTGATCACTTGAAATCACTGTGTGGTAGTCCCTTGTGAGACGACATTCCATTGAAGGCAATGATTATACAAGTTCATATCATGAAGAACAAACCAATTTTTTATTCATTAAAAAGGTACGATTCCAATCAGTGAACGATGGTCATTGATAAACATCAGTATGACTATTCGATGCTTTATTAAGGAAAATGCACGATCCACTAAATTTGCGATTAATAACTATTAAAGAGGTCAAATACATATTGAGGTCTATTAAGGAGATTACATAGTTGAGGAGGTGCGATTTGAGTAAACAAACTAATATGCTATGAAGAGACATGTTTAAGAAAAGATATGCCTCTTATATTTAAAGGATGCAACTCGTCAGAGTCATGTCTCCTCATGGCATATAAAAAAGACTTCAACCTTGTTCCAGCAAGGGGGGACAAATGAATTGAAGATATTCAAAGAATTTGGATTCGACACAAGTGTGACCTCGACTTGGGAGGCCATTGCTGTTGTAGTCTGATTTGTTATGATGGAAATGTGCCAACTGCTCCTCCAAAACAAGGCAAGCATGACTTCCAAAGATGAGGATGGAAAGGCTCCACTTCACTATGCAATTTGGCTGAATCTATATGAAGACGTTGTTAGTGTTCTGATTTCAGCGGCGAGAGAGGACAATGTTGAAGGGAGCGTTCCCTTGGGCTATGGTCAAGGATGATAATGGAGAGACGTTGTTGTAATGGCTCTTGAAGACCATCCACCTGTGTCAATAGTAGCATAGCTGCTGTCAGTGACTAGAAAACCAGAATCTTATTTTGAAAGGCTGCTGCACCCCCTCTCGTCATATCTGTGTGAGTCTTTGCGATTGGGCTATAATGTTCTGGTTCAAAAGCTGCTGGATGGAGGAGCCGATCCTTTTGACTACTCTTCACTATGCTGTAGAGGGTGCAGATGGGAGTGTAGTGTTGATGTGAGTTTTGTTCTACCGCAACATGCATAATCAAATACCCAATGTTTCGAGATGAAACATCAACTACTCAATCCTCTCTTGATATAAGGTCATCTCTCATGCTAAGCTTGCAACGTAAGATCATGAAATGACTTCAAGGTTCCTTCTATTGTGGATACTCGCTTAGTGAAATAATTTGATTTGCTGGTTAACCACCTAAGGGGACTTATGTTGTTCATTCAAGGGGTATCAACTTACTTGCACTTCTAAAGATTTAGCTTGACAATGTGCAATGAAAATATAGTTTTTACTTTTCCAACTTTTCAACTTCAATTTAAACTTAAACTTAAACTTAAACTTCTACTGCTACTTCTTCCTCTAACTATGAATGCAAGAAATTATGGATGACTTAGGAATCTACCAAGTGAAATCTTATCAGCAACCTCAACTTCACCTAGTGCAAGCTTCTAAGGATCTCAAATGGTTTTTCATATCAACACCTCCTTAATCCAACATGGAAGTACAAACTAAGGATCCAATGCCAATTGAACTTAAGTGCAACGACTAGCTTACCACACAAGGCTTCCTCACAATCAACAAGAAGGCTAGTGGCCTAGTATACTTGAGTCAAACAAGCAAACATCCACAATTGCTTTCTAATATCTAAGCTACTTCTAACAATATGAAAAAAATTTTACTCCAAGTAAAAGATTGAAGAAACCATGCAATACTCCAAAGGTCACATACATTCACCATGAAAGCCAACAATGAAAGAAGGAATAATTTTGGTAGTATGATAGCAACAATTTGATCAAGTCTCCCTTGGCTAACCTACTCTAATCTCCTACTAGCTCTCTAGCTTCTAACAAATCAGAATTCAAATGAAAAATCAGAATGTCTAGATCTTGTGAATTTGATTCCTGGGATGCCTCCACTCCAACAGCTTGATGGAATTCGAAACTTGCCCCAGGTGACAAAGGGTGTTTACCCGCTGGGGTAACCTAGTTTAAGAATAGACGTTACAGAAACACAAGTATATAATAACAGTCTTTTATTAATCATTCATAACTGAAGTGCATTTACAATAGCAACCAAATCATCTTGTCTTCAACGAACAAGTACAATGGTTATATAAAACCTGAAGCGGTGTGACCAAACGTTGCCACCCGTTCCCAACCGACAGTAGTAACTAAGTACCGTCGGCGCATACCTAACTAACATCCAATATACGGCTAACATCATCCCCCCCTAAAGAAAAGTCGTCTCCGGACGACAACAAAATGTCCGGGACTGAACAACAAAATAGGAATGATGAACTACCCAACCAAAACTAGGAACGAGAAGAAGAGGGGGGCAGAGGAAGCGTCCCAGATGAGGAAGCATGTTGATCTGCCGTTGGGGGTATTGGTGGTGCAGGGGATGACCCCAACCGAGCTCGGAGCTCATAAACCTGTGAAGTCCTCGTCTGCAAGTGCTCTTCAGCCACCATCTGCAACTCCAAGGCTGACTTAATCATCAAGGCGGCCTCCAAA
>MU224061.1:7702234-7722820 GCA_018584345.1 Thuja plicata
TGTATACGAAGTATGAATTAATACAAAGTGTTTCATTTTAATATATGATGGTTTATTGCACGAATTGATGCCCAATCTTTTAAACAAAGATAAAAATAAAAAAGAACACGTAGAGGAGTGTGAAGCCGCCCAATGGGCCTTGATCCTAGAACAACAGGCGGAAAAGAGACAGAGGCTGAGGCGGCTGGCGGAGGACCAACCAGACGAAGGGCGAGGCAACCAGGCGGAGGGTGACGGACATCGTACAGACCGTACGGGAAGGAGTAGCGAAGATTTGATTGAGGAAGCACGACAACGGTTAGACTTATGCAATGTCCCCTTACCTGCAATAGTGCATTTTATGCCTGATTAGCCTATCTAGCCATCCGGATAGTCTAATGGCCGTTTTACAGAGGATGCCAATCAGTCACATGGTTACAGGGGCATTTATTTAATGTCTGAGCTTAGTCTCTATAGTTGGATTACTTTATTTCATAAGTAATATTGTAAAGTCATTTTAATGTTATAACTTTAAGTTACTTTATTTTATAAAGTGACTTAAGTGACTAAAAGACAAAGTACTTTAAGTGACTAGATGACAAAATTGCTTTTATCCCACATTGCTTAGTTTGGTGTAATGGCTCTCATTTTGAGGTTATAAAGGAAGATCTTCCTTGGGAAAAACACCATGAGAATTTATAAAATTAAAGGTTTTATATCAGGTTGCTTGAATGTGACTGATTTCTTGAGGACGTAGCCCCTTAAGAGTTTTATGGAAATTGGACGTAGCCCCAATATTCCTCATTTGTGGTGAAATCATTCAGATTTCATATTGAGTTCATCACGTAAGTTACAAGATTAAGCTTTCAGCATTCTTATACAGTATTCAAAGAATCGATAGTTCCAGAATTAAGAAATCTGCATACTGCGTTAGCTGGTTCATACATTGAAGATACATTGAAACTGAACTGGTATCATGGGAAGGAAAACGCATTGAGACAGGTCCCAACACAATCCCCACGCATTGTGTTGCAACAGTCCATATCATTATTAACGTGTGGAGAAGGATAAGTGGAAACACAACTAACAGATTGCACGCAGCAGCAATAGACTTTCATCTTTCCCAGTGCGCGATAAGAAGGCCCAGGTTTGGCGTATGATCATACCGCGTTGTGTATTGAAGAGGTTCGGGGTTTGATTTTAGAGTTTTCAGCTCACCCCATTCACCAGCCGCCGGATAGCATATCAGGCACGTAGAGGAACCGCGCGTGTAGATGTTTCATTGACCCGAGCTTAGTGCTGGAGCCACCGCGCAGAGTCCTAACGTGGACTGGTGAAGACGACTGTGGTTCGAGAGGTGAAGGTAGTTGCTTCTCGTATAGTGGCATTACGCGGGACTATTGGAAACATAGGTGGAGAGTTGGACAGGAGTGATAAGGAGTTAGCATACCGTGGCCAGCATTAGATTTGTTTCCTCTGTGGTTCGTGCTTACCTCCCATCTGGCTGAACTGATCAGATCACATCTGGATTCATCTATAAGTGGTGTCTGCCGCTTCTCGCAATTAACGTTATTTAATGGGAATGGAAAGAAGTACTATTTTTGAGCAATCTCTAGTTTGAATTCATTAATTTTATATTCAGTTTTTTCATCTCCTAGCATCATGAATGTGCACGTGTAAACATTGTGAATGATAATCAAAGCCCACATCACGCTAAATAATTCCATAAAGAATTTCCAGCAAAACCTTGAAGGTTTAATATTTAACAAATATACATACATGTCACTGGTGAAATTCATTGAGTAAAGCACCAGTAACCTGCTCAGGATCCTTGCAACTTACTGGAGGAGACCTGACATCGGTTGAGAGATTTGTCTCTTACACCACGTACGGAGGCTAGGACGACCCAACAGTGTGAGGAAGAAGTTAAGGAGAAAGAAGACACCGGGGCTGCCGTGAGTGTCGAAGGGACACAGGGGCACGGTGCTCAAGTACATTCTCTAGGCTCTAAGCTACCTAGAGGGGGACAACGACAAGTACCAGTGGCAAAGAGACCAACAATGCCGTCTCAGAAACAAAAACTACCGAAGTTTAACGGTGACGGGAAGGAAGATCCCGTACGACATTGCCGCACCTGCAAAACCATTTGGGCGACAAACGGAGTCAATGATAAAGATGAATGGGTCTAGCGACCCTAAGAGGAGTTGCCATTGATTGGTACTCCGACATGGATAAAGCAACAATAAACACGTGGGACAACCTCAGGAAGGAATTCCACGCAGAGTGCCGGTTGCTCCGGGACGACAATGAGATGGTGAAATTTATAGTGCCAAACAAGGCAAAAAGGAAACCGTACGAGCGTACAATCGGAGGCTTAAAGAGCTGCTCGGAAAGATGGAGGCTCAGCCAGCCGATTAATTGAAAAAGGGATGGTTCGTGGAGGGGTTGAAGAGTGCCCTAAAATAGAAGATGAAAATAGTACCACCCACGTCGTACGCTGACGCCTACGACCAGGCCATGAACCTTGAGAGTGAGGACAAAATTTCAAAGAAAAAGAGGAGCAAGTCCTCATCGGAAAGTGACGAATCCGGAGAAAGCAGCAGTGAGGACGAATCCAACAAGAAAGTTCAGGCTTTGCAAAAAGATATGGAGTGAATGGAGTTCAAGTCAATGAAGGGGAACGCAGGACAAAGCGATCAAGGTGAAGTGTGGTGTATGGAGTGTAAGGAGAACGGGCACACGAAGGGCTCGTGCCCGAGAAAATCATTTTGCGATATTTGCCATTCATGAGTTCTGTCAAGGAATGCCCATACAACATGAAGGCGAGGGGCCCACAAGTACTTTTTACATAGGAACAACCGTCTACCTCTGGGGCAGCGAACACAGTACAACAAACAAATAATAATGCATCATTCGACGGATTCCAAAACGACCGACGCGGAGGGAGAGGAAATAATGACAATAGCAATAGGAGCCAGATACAATATGATCTGAAGGAAGGCCGATGATCCAGTGTTGGGCATGCAGCCAGTGGGGTCATTTTGCTCGTGACTGCGAAAAAGGCGACACCCTAGAAGTTGTGCCGATGGTGCGGCCCCAACAATCATGAAGATGCTAACTGTCCGAAGCCTGGCGTGAACTACCTGAACATTGAGGAAGAAAAGGTGCTGGCTATCACTTGGAGCCAAACAAAAGAGGCCCAATACCCTGATCCTCGTACGGAGAAACAAAGAGTACGAGAGGCTCGTGAAGAGATTGGAAAAGCAATGAAGGGACGGACGAATGCACATGGACAGGCTAGCACCTTCGGGCGGACAAAAGCGGAAAGTAATATACTTGGGCAAATGTTGCAAATGGAGGTACCGATCAAACTCCAAGACCTCTTGCAGACCCTGCCTCAGTTGAGGGTAGCCGTATTGAATACTTTCTCTGTACAACCTGACACCACCGCACAAGCAGACACCGTACACCCAAATATTCCTGGAGGGTCAGCAACGGATCCTATGTTACTGGCTGTAAATAATGGTAGACATCCCGCGGTCGTAGATATGGATATCCTTGGAGTAATCCTCACAGATACCATCGTGGATGGCGGGTTTGGAGTAAATATCCTCCTGGAGGAGACATGGAAGAAACTCGGGAAGCCTACGCTGTGGCCCCCTACCTTCAACCTATTGGGTGCAGACCAGCACGAGATCAAACCTCTGGGGACACTAATGGCCCAACAAGTGACAATAGGAACGCAACCGTTCGTGTTGGACTTCGTGGTGATCCCGCTGAAGAAAAGAGGGTATGATCCCATCTTAGGAAGGGGATGGTTGGTCACGGCGAAGGTCAATCATAACTGGAAGAGGAACACTCTCTCCATGGAAAGCGGTGGGCAGAAACTTGCCATTGACCTCTGTACCCAAATGGTGAGCGAGGAGATTGCATCCTCTTCGGAATCAGAATCCAACAGGGAACATGACCCACGAGATGAGGGTGGAATGGAGCCAAACGACCAGGGCGTCCTAGAGCTGGGAGAATGCTCCGACGATGAGACAAGCTCGATGAACGGACTCTTCCATTGGCAAATGGAAGACTAGGAGCTCTTTCATACATACATGCTAGGGGTGGAGGAAGAGAAAGAAGTGTTCCCACTAGAATATGGGGAATACAAGGAAGGAGAAGCCCACATCAACGATAGCCCAGCCCACCAATTTGACACAGAGAAACTGATCAAATAAGAAGAACCATCCCTACTGAACACTAACCTCGGGGATGAAGAGAACCCACACAATATACTAGTAGGGGATGACTCGGATCCAGTGCTAAAGACCGCATCATTCAAAATCTTCATGGAATACAAGGACGTATTCGCCTGGACCTACAAGGACCTCAAGGGTGTCCCAACAGAGTTGTGTGTACACCACATTCCCTTGGTACCAGGAGCTGTACTTGTACGGAAAAGACCATACAAGATGAACAAAAACTATGCAGGGAGGGTGGATGAGGAAATTCAAAAGATGCTTGAGGCGGGTATCATCTTCAGAGTGCAGACAAGTGAGCGGGTATCCCCGATAGTAATATCACTAAAGAAGGATACCACCCAAATCAGGATTTGCGTCAATTTTTGATGCCTCAATGCTGTCACCATAAAGGACCCCTTCCCCATCCCGTTCACAGACACAATCCTCGAAGAGGTGGCGGGGCATGAGATGTACTCATTCATGGATGAATTTTCTGGGTATAACCAGATCTCCATTGCCGAAGGAGATAAACTAAAAACAATGTTCGTGGTGGAGGATGGAGTGTACGCATACAACCGGATGCCCTTCGGTCTATGCAACGCACCGGCAATGTTTCAAAGAATCATCCTCCACATCTTCGACAAGATGTCCCTGGGGAATTTTCGAGCCTTCCTAGATGACTGGTCTATCTTCAATGGCGAGTACACACACTTGGTATCCTTGCAGGAATGCATGGAAAGGTGCCGCCGAGCAAGGTTGGCACTCAATCCGAAAAAGTGTCGATTTATGGTCCCACAGGGGAAGCTCTTGGGCCATATTGTTTGTAAGACCGGGTTAAAGACTGATCCCGACAAAGTCTGAGTAATAGTGGAGTTGGAGGCCCCTACAGACGTAACAGGGATAAAGTCCTTTTTAGGACACGTCGGCTATTATAGGGGATTCATTAAGAACTTTGCACAAGTCTCTTGTCCCCTCGACAAGTTGACACGGAAAGGGGAACCATATGTATGGGGTACAGAACAGGATACTGCAGTCGGGGAGTTGAAAGCAAGGTTGGTCGGGGCACCGATTCTGGTGTATCGCAAGTGGGATAAGGAGTTTCACATACACGTCGATGCCTCCAACTTTGCAATTGGTGCAACCACGTCAATGCCCCAGGTTGGCGACCACGGTCTCAATCACCCGATCTATTTTGCTAGCAGATTGTTGTTGAAGGCCGAGAAAAACTACATCACAGAGTGGGAGGCTCTCGGGATGTTATATGCCGTACAGAAGTTCAGACACTACCTCCTGGCAACACCGTTCACATTTTATGTGGACCACCAAGCATTAATGTACCTCGTCAATAAGCCGATCATTCAAGGCAAAATAAGCAGATGGCTGTTGTTGTTACAAGAATTCACGTTCACAATCATCGTACGATCGAGAAAAAGCCATGTGATCGCAAACCACCTCTCTCGACTCAAATCCGGGGAACCGTCAGAGGGAGTTAATGACGACTTTCCTGACGCACATCTGTTCTGCATTGCCATCCTGCCAGTCTGGTACACGAACATTGGCGAGTACCTCTCGACGTCACCGTTCCCGAGGGATATGCTGCCCAGGGAATGAAAGAAACTGGTGTTAAGAAGTAGAACATTTCAACTAATAAACGACCTGCTGTATAAAATGGGACCCGACCAAGTACTCCGAAGGTGTGTTCTGGAAAGAGATTCAAATCATGCTAGGGGAGGCACACGAAGGCCCAGCGGGCGAGCACATGTGACCCGACACAACAACACGAAAGGTGTTGTTGGCAGGGTTGTGGTGGCCCACGCTACACAACGATGCCCAAGAGTGGGTGGTGGGATGCGACACTTGTCAAAGGGCAGGGAAACTGTTAAAGCGGGACTTCATGCCTTTGCAACCCTCCCAGGCACATGAACTCTTTGAACGACGGGGTTTGGATTTCATCGGACCGCTAAAGGTGAGTAAGGCTCGGAGATGCCGATGTATCGTGGTAGCCACGGAATACATGACAAAGTGGGCGGAAGCACGGGCCTTGCCGGACAACTCGACCTTGAGTATGACCAAGTTCATTTACGAGCAGATCATAACACGGTACGGAATCCCTGTTCAGTTAACTAGTGACACAGGAGGTCACTTCGTCAATCATGTCATCTGGCTGTTGACTACAGAATTCAAATTCAAAATCTTTCACTCCCTGTCTAGTCCTTATTACCCTCGGGCCAACGGCCAGGCCGAGGCCACCAACAAGATACTCAGTGATTTATAAGTCATGTGGAGTGGAGTAGGAGGATTGGGAGGAAAAGCTACCCTCAAGGCTATGGGCTTATCGAACAACATATAAGGTCACCACGGGATAGACGCCCTTCCAATTGATGTATGGGCAGGAGGCAGTTGTACCTGTTGAGTTCATGGTACCCAGCTTACGAATAGTGGTGGAGAATAGGCTTGGGGATATGGAAAGCCTCCGAGAACGATTGTACAACCTAAACAAGCTAGATGAGCGTCGCATGATGGCACAGTGAGCAACGGAGGTGGCGCAACTGCGGTGGAAGTCTTGGCATGACAAACACCTCAAGCGCATTCGGTTCACCCCGGGCCAACTGGTATTAAAATATAATGGAAAGAATGAGATTAAGCCCAACAAGTTTAAGGTTAAGTGACTGGGGCCGTACCGAGTCAGGCAAGTTGGTGACAACGGGGCAATCAAATTATGGACGCTTGATGGCAAGGAAGTCCCCGATACAATAAATGGGTCCAAATTGAAGCCATATCATGAACGGCGACAAAGCGACCACGCACCGACGGGCCCAGCCAACCAGTAAGTTGTTTTAATATTCTGATTAGTTTATTTAAAAAAAAAAGGAAAAAAAGTGTGTCCGTACGGTTCTGTACAACATGATGCCGTATGGACCCGTACGACCGTACGATAAAACAAAAAAGCTCCAAACACGTTCGAAAGGTGCCATACGAACCCATACGACCGTACAGACAACAAAAAGAGGAAAGGCTGAAAACGCCCGTACGACTTCGTGCCATACGGCTGCACGAACAATTGAAAAAGAGCGTGGTGGAGGTTTATAGATAAAGGTTGTACGAGCCTACGACCAGTAACATAACGCCAGCGACCTGCCCAACAATTGCCGTATGGACTACACACGTGGTGGTTAAAAAATAGTAGAAAAGAAAATTCGCTTAAAACTCAAACAGGGCCGTACGACTGTACGAAATAAAGAGGGATATCGCGCGGCTGAGTTAGGGACAGTCTTTTACTGTGTGGCACGAAGCAGGACTGTCGAGCACCACAACATTCCGAAAGAGAAGTAACAAGTAGAGGCCGTACGGTGCGTGACTACTTAACCGGAGTATTAAAATCTAGTACGACTTCATTCATTTCAAAGAGGAGGAAAGAGAGTGAGGGTGACTAAGGACTTCATTCATTTCGAAGAAGAGGAAGGGGAGTGAGGGTACGAACTGAGGATTGAAGACCGAGGGCAAGCCGCATCTGTCCGAGCATTAGTGAAGAAAGCGTGAGTTGGGCGCCGTCATAGCGTATGACCATCTACAGGTGAAGGGATTTTCTCGCCAAGCACTTTGAAGGCCATTGTTGGCCGTACAAAATAAAGAAGAGGAAGTAAATCAAAGTGTCGTACATGACCTCCAAGCAGTTAGGGATTAAAAATTAGTTACTTTAATTTGCATAATGACAACAAAGGGACAGTTATGAATTCAGTAGGAAAAAGAGCGTGGAGGAAAAGATTAGAAGATGACTCAAGTAGCAGCGATCCAAGCATGGAGAGAAATGTGCATACATTACCTTCCGGGGTGCGAGTTGCAGGTGACACAAGTGCCAGAAAGAAATTAAAATCAAAAGTACAGAGGCAACCGACGGTGGTTGCGGGATCTCTGAAGGACTACATCACAGTGCAGATTATCGCCTTAGAAGGATTGAATGGCTTGGAATGCCGAAGATGGTGGCTGAAAGTGCAAATACCCTTGATAACTTACTTGTGAAGGACAACCTCACAAAGGCTCAGGTACAATGGGTTATTCAAATGCCCATCTTTTGCGTTAAATATTTCGAAGGTCCGTTGCGGGCAATGATTGAGTCCTTCAACAACTTTTCCAAGCAGAGCACTCTCTCCTACTTGAACCATTTGGTAACTGTCTCATTCACAACATCAGAATTTCAGAGAGTGTTTGGGCTGCCAGCCAAAGGAGTTAGGGTTGAGTTGAAGCTACAAAAAATGGCCCTAGAGGATAAAGATTTTTATCTAAGACTGGTTTGTAGAGATGACCTCACGACCGCAGAAAAGGAGTCCCTTCGGAAGTCCTCGCACAATCGAGGAATCAAGAAGACCTTCATCCAGGAGGGACATTGGAGATGCCCCATGGATGTGGTGAAGAGCTGCCTTACAGGGTCCAGCCGTGCATCCAATATCTCTTTTCAGCAAGTCACTCTTATGAACCACTTACTGGGCGACAGGATGTATGATTGGGGTGCTGTACTAGCCGAGTGGATGTATGCGTTTATGACGCTTCAACACTGGACATTCTACATGCCGTACTATGCGGGTTATTGTTGGATGCGGTTGTCAGACAGATTCCACCTGACATCCTGTTGCAAGAGGTTAAGGTGGGCCCTTTGGCCTCAGGTGAGCCTCCCATCATGAGATGGTGCCACTTAGATACACCCGACAGTCAGAAGGTAGTAGCCGGCTCTAAACGAGCCAAGCAAGAGTTGGATGCTAGTGGGGAGCATGGGGACACGGATAGCAGCCGTTAGGAGACATCTGCAGAGGAGAATGGTTCAGAGGGTGATGATGATGATGAGGTGGAGGTGATTTCAGCTACCCCATTATTGTTCCCACGACCCGTGCTATTCAGTGTAGCACATTTTGCCTCTGTCAGCAGCACGACAGCCATCCCGACATTTGGCCAAGTTAGGACGCCCATTGATTTGACTCCGCTAGTTGTCACGACGGAGAGGGTTCCTATGGAAACTGAGCCGACTGAGACGGCGGTAGTTGACAGAGAGAGCATTCCCGAGAGACCTGACAGCCCTCCAACGGTCGCAGCCTCAGCAGGAGGAGACGTGGCAGGGGAGGTAGAGAGGACCCCGGAGCAGGGTAGAGCTGAGTCATCAGAGCAGGTTCGGTTAGAGGTGATTGGGTCGGAGGTGTGGTAACCTTTGATGCCTCCCTTTTGGTGGATCCTGGAGGTAACAGTATGGGTGGGAGTATGCAGGCAGGGGCGTCTTCCACACCTCTGAGTCAGAGTGGACCACCGGTGATGGGTCGCGCGAGCGCTTACCTGGCACAACGGTTCTCGGCTCTGGTGACACGGGGACCTTCCATTCAGTCCCCCCTGAGAGAGGACTTACATGTTGACAGAGGGGAGTTGGATTGTGCTGGAGGTGGCGAGCAGAGTACACATGTGGCGACAGAGGAGGGCGGATGCTCTCTGGTTGAGGCCACGGTTGAGGGAGAGCTGACAGATGCTCTATTGGGTGAGGATTTGGGGGCTTATTTGGACTCTCTTACAACTGTGGTGGATAGGGGCTGGCGTCTGGTGTTATAGACACGACGTGCGGAGGAGGCTCGAGAGGAGGCTAGGGTGGCCGTAGAGAGATCTCGGGAGGAGATAGCTACCCAGCTAGCCACTCAGCAGACCGCTTGGCAGACAGAGCGTGCAACACTTTTGGCACAGATAGAGGCTTCCACAGTTGGTAAGGGTATAGTTGAGGCCCAGTTAGCCGAGGCCAAGGAGGCGTGCAGTCACAAGGAGGCTGAACTGCAGGAGGTTACCCTAATGCTCAAGGAAGCAGTCGAGACCAACTCCCAGATACAGGCGGATTTGGATATCCGTACTCAGCAGGTGTATCAGTTGCGGGGGAAATTGAACCCTTCTGCGTTCCAGCCGTCAGTTCCAGGGATGCCCCCTTCCACTTCCTCTTAGCTGATTTTTTTTTATTTTATGTAATGGGCATTATCTCCATTTTGTTGTTAAGTCGTCGGAGATGACTTGTCTTTTTGGGGGGGATGATGTTGTCGGGAATAATGTAATGTTGTCATTGGGAATTAGTTAGTGACCGGAGGCTAGGTAGTTGGAGCACAGGTGCCAGCCTTCTCGCCCCTTCGGTCCTCTATATTCTATGTACTACCCTCGGGTAAGATATCATGTTATGAACGGAAGATATAATATTGGAATCATTTCGGATGAATCAATAAAAGAATTGTTCTTTGCTTTATTTCCATAATGTTCTGTGCATTCACTTCTGTAATTAACTAGGAGGCAAACAAAGAGGATTTAAGAAGATTCTAGATTCTAAATTGTCCTAATGAATTCCACTATGTATCCTTCACTTTATAATGCCCAGGCTTGGACTAATAGCTTTCAGGCCTGGCACAACCACATGTTTACATTTTGATTTCTATCTGATATGATGAGGTTCATTTAGGAAAAAAGGTTACACACGTGTGTGTGTACATGTATACATGTGTAAATTTACACATATATACATGTGTGTGTTTGTGTATGCGCAACATTATTCTTTTTTTGTACATAACATTATGTTTATCCTATGTTATTTGGGAATGCATTCCCGGGTCTAAAACCCTTGTCCCCATACCGAGGGCAGGATGAGGACGTCCCCTAGGTGTCCCCGATCTGCATTTTTTTGCTGGGAACGTCCTGGAAACCTGAGGACGGTGCTGCCTGGCATTGGGGATGTCTAGTCTTCCCTAGTACATTCAGGGGACGTCTGGGATGGCCCCCACCATCCCCAGGACAGTCAGATGTCCCTGTCCAGGCGGCCATTTTGTTAAAAAAATGTCACTCAAGTTAAGGAAAAGAAAAACATTTTCTTTATGAGTATTGACAATGAATTCTTTTGGACTGCATATAATAGTAGAGTGAGTAGGTCAGTTGTAAAATGAACCAAATTGTGACTTCTATCCATAGAAAGAAAGCATACAACTATAGAATAAGAGTATACGATTACAACTCTTTTCCAACAATGCGCAAACATGCAACTGCATACAGCTGTAGAATGAACAGAAGTATCACTGCATGGAGCTGTAGAATGAAAGCATACAGCTGTAAGACAAAGCGGAAAGCTATGGAATGAAAGTGTGCAGCCATGGAATAAGAGAATATAGCTGTAACCATTTTTTTGCCAAAGGCATATGACTGCACATAGTTGTTGAATGACGATGTGCAAATAGTTTAGTGGTATCACTTAAGTATTAATTATTAATAATATTTGACAATGAATTCTGAATTCTGAATGCATATTGAGTATTAACAATGAATTCTGATTCCTGAACACAAATATTACATGTTAAGGTTCTATAATGTATATATGCATGCTTTATCCATGTTTTCATATGACCGTTTCAAATTTCCTATATATTTTAAATTTTCCCTATATTTATATAGCCTTCCCCTTTGCCATCCCCAAAAGTAGCAAAAAATCAGTGTCCTGAAAACCCGTCCCCCTGTCCTCTGCCGTCCCCATCTCGGAAACATGGGGTATTTAACCTATTGTTTAGGATACTTTAACATTGTTCATCCAATATGCGTTGATACTCTGTCAATATATTAATGTGAATATTGGTCCTTTCTTGTACCATTTAATGTGAATATTGATCCTTTGTTGAGACATAGTTGTAGGGGGTTTAGTTGTTGACAGTTATATATGTGTATATCTGTAATCTTACTATGATGCCTATTGCTGAACATTTCATCATAATGAAAACAAGGATATTTTAATTTTTTATTGCTGCTGAATATCTTGCTGTGATGCCTATTGTTGGATATCTGAATCTGATGTCATATATAGCTAAACTCGTAAAAAATGAATTTCCAAATATAGATAATTCCATATATATGTTGCCAACCCCGAAAATGCCAAATGGCTTCCTGGATTACATCCCACACATTGTTTCAACCCCCTCATCCTGGAAATGCGATGGAACATATGTACATAAACTACTACAAGCGCTTGCTGATAGTTTCTGTGTATGCCTTTCTTGGACGATCTTAAAGATATCTGATATCTGATGCTTAGCATTACCTTGAGAATGTTCCTTTTTCCCTTTTCCAATCTTCACCTGATGATGATGAATCTTGCAATTTAGACTCTTTTACTCTACTTTGCACCATCTCTAAAACTGTCTTTGCTTTCTTTGCTTCAAAACTTGCTGCAACTTTGGAAACCATGTCTATTCCTGGTGATTCAAAATCAGATATATCTCAATAAGAAGAGCACCAGGAGAATCATGTGAAGGAGGAGAGAGGGAAGCAGCAGGAGTGGAAGGTCCATCTGGAAGATCATGGGGAGTGTCATTCCCAAATAAATCACCATGGACAATTACATGGTAATGAAACTCAAAACCTGACCACCAAGTGGGTTTCACATTCATCATTTGTCTATCCATCTCAAAACAATTTTTTATTGTGGCAATGAGAAGTAAGATGCTCAATAGAAAAACATTTTCCAAAACTAAAGGCAATTTTCTCATAGTCTATTGGTTGCCTCCATCAACTATTTCCATTTTTACATAGATACAGGCAAAAGTGGAGCAAGAGTAGTGAATAGTCTCAACAAAAAACTAAAAAGCGATGATACTTCTCAAGCCCATTTCCAATAACCATAAGACCCTTAACTCCCAAAATTATAGAGGCAAGAAGGCAATCAAACCCACTAATAAGTACCGGAGAAAGAGTTCATTTGAAGATCAATTTTTGATGTAGAGAAAGTTCCAAGGTCTAGATTTTAACACAAATTCCTTATCATAGGGTAGATGAAGACCGTCTTCCATTGCTTTGTGAAGCATGTGTGTAGTGAAGAGCACACAGGAAATACTAAGGGGGGGGGGGGGGGGGCGGCAGGGGTTGAATCAAGATTTCAGATTTTTTAACTTTTAAATGTGTTGGCACTCTCAAAAATTTGGAGTGACTAGATAAAAAATTTCTCTAAGGTACAAAGTTAGTGCCCCTAAAAACTTTTGAAAAGGCCTACTTTGCACGCAAGTAAAAAGACACCCGGAGATTGCAATGAGAAACCGCTTGGGGAATGTGTTCATCACCTATCATAGAGCAAATGTAGTGGTTTGCAGCTTTCAGAAGTCAGATTGGATGTGTTTTTGAGATACCTATTTGGAGGTGTTAACCCAAATCTGCACTTTGCATATTTCCAGATTTTATTGACCTATTTTGGAGGCCTACATATCTTGCCCACTTGGCCATCATGACATAACAAGCATTGCCCCATGTTCTATTCATGGAAAATAGTCTCTGTCTCCATTTTGAGACCATGGTCAATTCATTTGACTAGTCTGGTAAGCTCATTGTAAATGCAACTTACCCAGATCTACACTTCGGTTTCAGAGTTTACTAAGTGTCCCACTTTGGAGGTTTGTATCTTTGGCCGGATTGATACTCATGACATAAGGAGTGTTCCGAAATATTGTAGACATGAAAGTGAGTCTGTCTACATGTCCATCTGCAGATCCTTATGACTTCATATGACGAGCTTGCTAAGGCCTTTTTGTTTGCAATTTATTCTGATTCTCTGAGTGTGAAATGCTGAAGTACAAAATACCCTACTTTGGGGTCCCAGAGTTTGCACCTAGTTGAATGACATGAGGAATTGAATGTTCCCCTATATTGTAATCATGAAAATGTTCCATCATGAAGATTTTTAGACCATGGTCAATCCATCTGGTCGGTTTGCTCAGCCAATTCCAAATCAAGTTTATGCAGTGTTACTGAATTTGAATTTAGAAAGTTATTAAAGGGTTGACTTTGAGGGTTAGTGTTGGTTGACCAGTTGATTATCGGAGCAAGCTAATTGAAGCCTCGTATTCTTTATGTGAAAGTGAATTCATGTCTAGGCTGTCAGGATTTTGGGTGTTCATTCGATGGTTTGCGAAGTCAAAACTAAAAGCAATTTGTTCAGGTTGCCAGTGTTGACAGAGTTAAATTTGCAGAACAATCATTTTCAGAGTATTGTAAGTTTTTATCAAATGGTTGTTTTGAGATGCCAGTTGTGGATTTGTACTCCTTGTATGTAATTCTTTTACCAAGATCGAGGATGGAGTCTCAGCAGGTAGTTTGATAGTTTTCAAGGTTAAGATTCAAATGCAATTTCTGTTATTTTCAATCTGCTTCGAGATGAGTTTTCCAGGGAGCCACCTTGGCACTTTAATATCTTGAGTCCAGAGAATTTTCAAAATGGATGAATTGGTTTGTTAAATTGTAGACATCCAATTGTGATACCAGGCTCAGTGGTAGAGCCTCAAGACATGGTTTTCTATTTGTACAAGGGCTAATCCAAACGCACTTTGTGCGGTTTTTATGTCTGCACTCAAAATGTTTTAGGATGCTCATTTTTTTTAACACTTAACATAGTGGGCACGAATTCAAATTAGATGAAGCCCTTTTGTGTTCATACTCATTATAGATGATTGAATTAATGTGCCAAGCGACGGATTCTCGGGGTGCTTTATTTCTCAAGTTGTATTTTGACAAGTTTTCAGAGCATGGCAGAATCACACAGGTTGCAAAAGGTGTTTGCAGTGACTTTTTCGTATCAATGAAAACCAATGATCTTCTTTGAACATTATTGTTGTAGTTTCCTTGGCTCACACATACACAAGGTCTCATTACTAGGGCGGGTCAGGAGCGAAATGCTAGATTTCCACTTCTACAACAAGCACGAAACAAATTCTTTAGTAACTTCCAAGCAAGTGCACATTGGTTGATGTGCAAAGCCATGATTCAACAACCGTTGCCAACATTTCTCCCTACCGACAAATCTCTGACAGAGAATGCGCTCAAGGCTGTGGATGCATAAATGCTCTCTCCTTGATAATTGATCGATCCGACTTTCAAAGTGGGTTGATGGTGAAAGTAGTCGAATGCAAGGGAGAGGAGGTGGAAGCTGCTTCAAGGTTGGTCCTTCTTGCGCTCGCAATTTAGATTGGTTGGTCGTTCTCGATCCATTTATTGACCATCGAGGGAAGCATTCTTCTAATTGCTAATTGTTTAGCCTATATAATAAGAGGGCGAGCGAAGCCAATCGTCTAACCAATGTGAAGCTTGGCACTTGGAAAACATGACCTGAATCAACGATTTTGTCAGCATCCGCACTCGCCTGGAGGACGGGGTCTTCATCTCAGTCCCATTTTCCAACGTCTCTATTGGAATAGGGATCCATGGGAACGTCTTTCTCGGGGTAACCCAACAACTTTGTAGCCGGACTTGACGAGGGACTGAGATCCAACTCATTCGGGTCCACTTCCTCACTTCTCCATCTGGGCGTGCAAGGCATGAGTTTTTTAAAGCATAGGCCACGAGGCATTATCCCACATTTGCTGGGATGTGGTATTTTTTGATGTTTATATATGAACGCACATACATTGTAATGTGAAGAAAAGGAAAGAGGCCATTGGCAATCGCGCCCGGTTGGGGTATTGGTGACTGTGTTGACCGGAGGTAGGGAAAACAATTTTGGCGCGCAAGCAACAAGTTTAAAACAAGCTTTGGGGAATTATCCCACATTAGTGGTGGGATGTAATTTGTAGCGTTTATATATGAAAGCGCTTTGTATGTAATATGAAGTGAAGAGGAAGAAGGGGCCTTAGTGGACGCGCTCGGCTGGTTGGAGGGTGTTGTCGACTTGGAGGATAAGTAAATTTTGGTGGGGCCCGTGCGTGAGTTGGAGGGTGACTTGGTAGTGACACGTGGCAAATGAGAACCTCAGACATGCACGAATCCCGAGGTAAGAGATCAAACGGCAGGCATGATCCTGCGAACCAGAAGTTGGGCGGAGGATACTATTGCGGGATCACGCCTAGTCGACACATGGCAGACTGATAGCAGGGTGCGCCTAGGTGGAGGGTGACGTGGCAGATCCGCAGCAGAGGGCCCTCAAATGGACATGGATCCTGAGGCGAGATCAGATGACAGGTACGATCCCGCAATCCAGAAGGTGCTTGAAGGTTACTCTTCGCGGGATCGCGCCTAAGCAACATGTGGCAGGTTGAGATGATGTCAGCTAGGGTGATGTGGCAGCTGATGCAAACGCCTAGGTGGCCGACAGGTGGATTCCGGAGCCAGTGGTGGAGCGACAAGTGGCAAGGTTTGTGCATAAATATAAGTTTGGAATTAAATAAATGTCTCCACAAAGTATATTCTTAAATCTGCACAGGTATAGTAAAGAAGGAAATTAAAATATTGTGCAAGGTCTACTATTTCAAAAGTGCAAAATAATGAATTTAGGAGCAAAAAACTGCATAGACTTTAATATTAAACTAATATCTTTCAAGGATGCATAGAACATTGGAAATGTTATTATTTTCAAATGTAAGAAATGTTGTCACGGGAAGTTTTTCCAGATTTTCAGGGACAGAGCAGCAAATGAATCAAGTTTTATCAATAGGATATACTTGGAAAGTAAATCAGATTTTAGATTTTGAAATGGGGAGAGATATTTTGCAGAATCAGATGTTTTGAGGAAGGAGACAGGTGTCAGCCTGTGATCATTTTTAGGTCTCTTCTCCTATATTATTCTTTTTGATTCATTTTGTGGGGGTTCAAGTTTGTCTGGTTTTTCCAGAGGTTCCATTTACTTGGTTCCAGTTCTTTTGGTTCAAGAGGAATATAGCAGATTGTATTAGACTGTGTTAAGATAGAAATAGAAAGTTTTAGGTCTTTTGCATTTATTGAAGTGGTGTGTATTTTTGAAGCAAACTGTATACAGGAACATGATTCTTCATACTTAATGCAAATACTCCAGATTCAGGTCTCTCCTTTGTGTTTATTTCTTGAGTTTTGAGTTTTCTGATTCATTGCACAGAGTTTATCTGTGTGTATGTTGTTATTCTTGAGTTTTGATCTAGGATCAAATTAAATGATGCTCTGGATAAGACAGATTCATTTGGTGTGCACAAGGATTTTATAAGAAGTGTTGGTTTGGGTTAATGCATTTATGGCTTTGAATCTTCTACGGTAGTTGGTTCCTGTATTGTGACTCTGCATTAGAGATATTGCCCAATGGATAAAGCACTGGTCAGAAATTAGTATTTTCCATACTAATGCATGTCTGGTTGGGTTTGGCTATACTTTGCCCAAAATTTAAATCAAAATCATTTCAAATCCTTTTAAGTTTTATGGTTGGATGTGTGTGTTCTTCATGGTAATTGAGGATCCATGAATGATTGGTTATCATTCAGCACTCTCTTATCATTTTCTATTGTTTTCAATCCAGACAAAGTCGTAAAGCATTGTATATTGAGTTGGATTAGGTACACCCCCGCCTTGGTCTTGCAGAGCTAGAAGTGTAGAGGGTAGTCTTGTCCCTATAGTTGGTCCAGTTACCTAAGATTTCCCCATATTTGGAACTAACCACTCCTTAAAATCTATCTATAGGTATATTGGTAGCTTGCAAAGCGTAAAATCATTTTAAAACACCAACAAAATGCATGAAATCATATAAAAACTTAAAGAGAGCAACCATCAAGACGCAAACACCAGATTTCTCGTGGAAAACCCTTTCAGGTAAAAAAGCATGGCATACAGTAGCTTTCATTAATATAAATGGGCACCGATCTAGATTGCATAAGTGAGCACCAACTCACAGAGAGCACCAACACTCTTCGACTAAGATACCGATGCGCCCTCCTGGACGCACAATGCGGGAGCGGATGTAGGCTGAGGCGGAGTCAGGTGTGGATGCCACCCGGATGCGCATCACCGACATCCGGATGTGTATGGATGCCTGTGACAGGCACCCAGACGCATCCAGATGCCTGGGATGCGCTTCCGGGAGGCATTCACAGAGCATCCAGGCACATCCGCGGGTGACTGCCCATAAAAGTTAATAAAAAAACATTTTTTTATTCATTTTTGCCACTAAAGGCACTTTAAAACATGTGCAAAATATATTTTTTTAATATATTTTTTTCTTCTAAACCCTAAAACGACCTAAAATGACCCTAAAGGAGGTGTTTCAAATTATTCATTCTAATTTTTTTTTGCAGCTGCACTCTCTTCTCCATTTGGTCGTCATTTTTGCATGTTGAAGGCAAAGTGATTCTTTTCGAAAAGAATCGTTCATAGGGCAAGGGATTGCTTCAACAAAGAAGTTTTGTGCATCTAAGGTAAGCATTTGATCCCATTCTTGAGTCCTTTAATGGATTTTTTTGAGATTTTGATGAATTTTTTCAAGTTTGGGAAGAAATTTTTCAAGTTTTTAAATTTTTTTATTTTAAAAGAAGTAAAGAAAGAAGTTTAGCTATCCATTTTAGTATGTTTGTATCACATTTTTGCGCTTGTTTGGTCGATGTTCATAGTTGTTTTCTAATTTAAGTTCATTTAATTTCTTAATATCTTATTAGCAAAGCAAGAAATTACATTGTATTGTGCAAGAATGGCCACCACCGGTAATCAAAGTTCAGTGGCAGGGGAAGGAGGTGATAATTTCAAAATTGATGTAGGATCTCCTTTATGGAGACGTACCACAAGAATACAACAGGTTGTAGGAGGTGGTTCATATATTTGGAAGTGTAAATATTGTGAAAGTAACAAAGGCAAAGCATTCAATAGCTCATATTCCCGGGTCAAACTTCATTTTATGGGCCTTCCTGGTAAAGGGATGGCTATGTGCAAAGGCACAAGTGGGAAAGGAATGTCAGACGCACAAATAGTGTCATATGTAAAAGAACAAGTTGTTGCTGATAATATTGTTAAAAGATTCAAAAAACGTTTTTATCAATCTCCGTCCAGAAAGAATAAAAGTAAAACACAATTACCCATTGAACCAATTCAATCCTCCAAACATCCATTCTTGCAAGTGCTTGTACCAGAAGAGGACGAGGAAGAAGTAGAAATGAGAACCCGCAAAAAAGGTCTATTGGACACTGCATTTAAAATGGAGGCAAGAGAGTGTGCTGATGAAGCCATTGCATGTTGTCTCTATGCTAATGGTCTTCCTTTCAACTTGGTAAGATCACCATATTGGAAGGAAATGGTGGCAGCCATCAATAAAGCACTAGCTGATTACATAGGTTCCCGGTATGAAAAGGTGCGTACCACTCTTTTGCAAAACGAGAAGACTTCTGTAGACAAAGCTCTTCAACCAATTAGAGCTTCTTGGAAAACTTCGGGTATATCTATTGTGTCTGATGGATGGAAAGATATAAGAAACTGACCATTGATTAATGTGATTGCAATGTCCCCCAAAGGGGCAATGTTCTTGAAGGCAGATGATTGTGAAGGGGAGGTGAAGGATGCAAATTTCATTTCTAGAATTCTCATTGAGGCCATAGAGATGGTGGGTAGTGAGAATGTGGTCCAGGTGATTACGGACAATGCCAAACATTGTAGGGGTGCAGGTACTTTGGTTGAGAGTCGGTATGAGCATATTTTTTGGACACCATGCATTGTACACTCCCTCAATTTGATCATGCAACAAATTGGCACTCAAATAGATTGGGTGAAGCAAATATATTAAGACAGGGAGGAGATACAAATGTTTGTGACAAACCACCACATGTCACAATCCATGTTTAGATCATTCTCCAAATTGGAGTTGTTGAAGGTAAATTGTAATTAGTAAATTTCTTATTTTATGTTCATGTTCAATTATCAAATTATTTAATTATATATAACTTTGTCTTTGCTTGATATTTATTGATACGTTGTTAACTTGCTGAGATCCGATTTGCATCTCATACTATTGTTATGAGACGACTTCTCAAGGTGAAAGAGGCACTGAGTCAAATGGTTATTTCTAACCAGTGGAGTATATGGAAGACTTCAAATTCAGAGAGAGCCCAAAAGGTCAAGGCTTTGGTCTTGGATGACAATTGGTGGGCTCATGTGCAATTTGTATTGAATTTCACTGAGCCTATCATGACTATGCTCCGCTTTGGTGATACAGATACATCTTGCGGATGTGTATGATGGCATGGACACAATGGTGGAGAAAGTAAAATTTGAAATACAAAAACATGAGAATGACCCCACAGAATGTGAAGCCTTATGCAATAAGGTGGAAGAAATCATTCATCATCGTTGGGAGAAGATGACTACCCCATTGCATCTCCTTGCATATGCTTTATCTCCAAGGTACTATAGCGAGGAAGTACTTGCTCTGCCAAATAGAATTGCACCATATCAAATGAAGAAGTTGCTAATGGGTGCTACAAAGCTTTTTAAAAGACTTCCAAGATGAAGAAATGCAAGAAAAAGTGAGGCTAGAATTTGGCATATTTACTTCGGGAATAAAACTTACTCCATATGCAATAAAGGACCAAAATAACATGGCAATGGGAGCTGTCACATGGTGGTACATGTATGGTCA
>MU224061.1:7746176-7784843 GCA_018584345.1 Thuja plicata
GGCGATAGGCCACTTAAGCATTTGATTTCATCGATTGGATTTGTCTGACCAAAGCTAAAAATCATGAACAAATATGACTCTTGAGGAGGCCCGGTCTCATGTCAAGCCTAAGGTTTCATACTTCTGAGTCTTTGACAGTAATGCATGGACATTCATTCAATATGTTAGGCACAAAACAATGGAGAAGAGTTAGCAGTTGATTTTTCTTGACTATTGTGAGGCTGTGAAGGGTTATTATTTGTTTGATCCTATCACTTGAGAGGCCCATTTTCATTGTGATGTTCATTTTCCTCACTTTTTCCTAGCTCTTTCTTAGAGGGTGTTTTTCTTCCTACATATGATGACGGTCTTGATCTTTTTGATGTGGCTCCTTGATTACCTCTAATACCCACTCGACCTCTATGGGTTCGTACTTTACTTGAGGAGGTTCGTTCTCTTGTGGGTCATCCCATTACTAGTTGGCGTACTCGTGCCCAGACTTAAGGTATCAGTCTTTTGAGTCATGTAGTTTCTATTGATCCTCAAAAATTCATAGATGCTTCAAGTGTTCTAGAGTGAGATAGTGCTATGGGTGAGGAGTATTCTTCTTTGACGGAGCATCATACTTGGATCTTGTTCCTCTTCCTAAGGGAAGAAATTTGGTTTGGCGCAAGTAGGTGTATTATACCAAGTTTGCAGCTAGTGTTTCTATTGAAAAATACAAGACTTGTCTTGTGGCTAAGGTGGTTTCCCAAGTTGAGGGCATTGGCTCTTCCTATACCTTTGCTCCTTTGCTCATGTGGTAAAGATGGATTCCATTCATTTTGTACTTTATATTTTTGCATCTCAGGGTTGGTCAATGTATCAAATGGATGTGAAGATTGCCTTGCTGCATGATAATCTTTAGGAGAAAATCTATATGCAACAAGCACTAAGCTTTGTGTAGGACCCTTCACTTGTTTGCATGCTTTGGCATTCATTGTATGCTTCTAGATTCACTAGATGTCCCTTTGATCTTATAGCCTATATTTAATGGCATGGAGGGATATTCTTGTTCTTGCTCTTTATGTGTATGATTTATTGTCAAAGGAAGTTCCCCTTCTATGATTGTGGATACTATGAATAAAAGATCCACAATGCCACAGGTTATAGCTTAAATGCTGGCACCTTTTTTCTTTTCCTCGACGGTTTGTTTTATAACAACACGCTTTGCCATCTGTCGACATGACATGCATTTAGCTGTGGCCTTCAACATTGTCCACCAGAGTTCTCATTGAGGCGCCACGTGTCGTTTGAGCCCTCACAACATTCATTTTCATTGTTTAAGCCCAAACTTATCCTAAGTTGTACACGTGGAGGTCTCACAGGCTTTTGCAGAGGCTTCATTTTGCAAGGAGCCAACTTCAATGCCATCATGCTGTGTATCAATTTTTTTTGCATCCAAGATACTCTTTCGCTGGTGCCCCTGGGTTTTCTGTTGGACATGACACGCAGATGTCTTGCAGGCGATCAGATGAGGTGTGGTTTCGTTTGGACACAGTTTCCCCGCTTGAGTGTCACATGCCCTTTTTCCAGTCTAATCTCTTTTTTGCTGGTGGGTCTCGATACTTTCCAAGGATGTACATGTGGGTGTCTCGTGGGTGTTTGCAGATCTTTAGCTTTTGTTTGAGAAGAGCTTCAGTGCTAGAGTGCCACATGTTCTTCTATTGCAACTATACTTCACCGCACGTTCTACTCTGCACACTCATCATCCTTTCAATTTTGGTGTGATTTTTGGTAAAACTACTATCATGATTATCGAGGAGTGTTAACTGAGCGTAATAATGGAGAATTTGATTCCGTTAATAGAACATATACCGACTATCAGCTTTTTAGGGTCAGTAATATGACCCAACATCAAAGGCTTGGCAAAGTGAAATACATAGCACTCTTTTTGATTTGTGTGCTGTTAGGTTTTTTGACAACTCATTGGCTATATATACAGAGCATTGTAATAAAACAAGAGAACCTTCTAGACTTAACTTTTGGGTAGAAAGAGAGTAGGGCTCTCTTAGGAGTTTTTTCAGTAAGCCTTGTTTTATAGTGTAAGACTTGAACTATAATGGGCATTTTGATTTCTCAATACAAATTGATCGTGCTTTCAACCCTTTGATTTTGGGGTTTTAGTGCTCGTGAATATTTATGTGCCATTTAAATATAATCTCCGACTTTAGCGTATCTGTGTTCAAGCTTTGTTAAATAGATTATCCATCCAAACTTCTCTATCTTATGAGTGTATTGCATGGTTCACTTTATGTATTTTATTTATAGTGCTAACCTACTTCTGCAACTGCTCCAGGGCTTATATGCTGCAAAGTTGTTGCTTGGCTAAAGAATTGTCTTAGAAACCCACAACATTGGACTGCTTATTTCAGGATTGGACACCCTAAATGGTTTCTAATTAGATCATTCAGTCTCATTTAATTATTGACCAGGGACGTAAAATTGGAATGACATCTGCAAAGTATATGCTTCAAACTTTCTTGATTCTCATGGCTAATCCTATAAAATTGAAATGCATTAAGTTTCAGGAAATCTATGCTAACTTAAGGAAATGCGCTTACTCTAGGAAAACAAGTAATCACAGATATGAACTGCTCTACCTGCCTATGCTGCAAGAACAATCTACCAGTTTTGTTACTAGTGGTTGCAGGAACAACAGAGTTCTACTTTACTTCTTAACAAGCATGTAAATGATTTCTACTCTAACAAAGTAATTCACCCACCAAGTTGGCCCCCTTGGATGAGTGAATAGAAACACAATCAAGATAAAAGAATTGAACTCAAACTGTGCATTCTATTCATTCATGAAAAATACACTTGGATAGATAAAATAGTATTACAACTATATCAGCTTCTATTCATAAATATCAACTAACTCGACTAACTCCAAAGAGTTACAATAGTCATCTTATTTAAAGGAAAACTACAACTACTCCCTAAATCTAAGATCACTCCATTAATGAGGACCGTTACAGATACATAATGTCTCATAATAGAAATATCAGTCATCAAGAATAAGTTCTCCCATAATATAGTACGTGGTGGCCTCTAGATCCACACACTGCATTTAACAAAAAATTGTATTGACTTGTTTCTTATGCGAAGATCTTGCAGCAATGCCTCAACTTGCTCGAGCGCTTGCTTGATTTCTTCAACACGAATGCATCTTGTAGCAACGACCACTTTTGACATCTTCAACATCACTACGCTGATCTTTAAATACGCCATGACTGATCCTTGCAAAATGATTAATGCACAACAACCTTCGATACATACATATTCTCATCATTAATATTAGGAAAGAAGTGTTAATTTCTAATTAATACTCTTGCAAGGAACATGGCTATAGGAAGGAAACTACGCACAAACATAGCATAGGAAAAAAAGATCATTCATTAGCACATATAACTACTGCATTCTGTCATTTCTATACATCAGTTTCAAGCAAATATACCATGTTCTTTTATCATCCACTTTCCTACTTATGTCTTTACACATATAAAATATACATATAAAACCACAGGTTTAAGTATCTGTTTTGCAAATAAACTGCTAAAAAGAAAATAAAAAGCACTTAGAGATGGCCATTTAAGAGGCTCATCATTCCCCCCAATTGTCTTATTGCTGGTCCCCAGCAACCATAAAGTTGCGGATCCTAGCTCTTAGTCTTAGGTCGCTCGCAATCTTCTCCCCTTACTCATCAACAACGTAGTTTAAGTACCCATGATTCTCTCTGAGTCTTTCCCATCTTTGGACTTCCTTAGCCATGTCATGATCTTCTGCACTTTCATTTACTGCTAATAAGGGCTACAAGAGGATAGACGGTTGGAACCTTAATGGAATCCAGTAATGAAGCAATGTCCTGCCCAACATTATATACCATGGAGCTCAGCAAGTGGAAAGAATCAAGTTCTGCGGAGAATGAGGTTCTCAAACCTTCAGATCATGAGACTTCCTTACCTATCTATGCCTACAAGCAGTGATTACAACCTCAATATTCTGTGACGAGTGCTGATACTAGTCTAAATATGCTTGTTCTTTGACCAGGTAGACCTTGCTGGCTCCACTTGGGTTCATAGTGATTGAAAGCCAATCAAGAAGAGTTCGTCTGGAGTGCTGAACTTCAGGCCTTATCAACAAGGGTGTATCTACTTCACTATTTCTGTATGGCAAAGCTTGATGTTCCCTGCTTATCTCATTCTGCATCCAAGACATCACTACTCTTAATTGGACATCCCACACACAAAGTAGTGAATTCTAGTCCCTGTCATCTGGTACAACAATATTATGCAAATACAATTCACACAAATTTTTTTTATAGACATGGGGCTGATTGAAATGTATCATAGAATTCATGAGGTGTTGAAATAGAAGGATCCAGTCCTTCCACAATCGTGGTTAATTTAAAATTAATGAAGTTCTCCTTAAGGAATAGAGCATTGTCTGGAGACGGTGAGCTGCATGCCACAACTTCAGGAATTAATTCAGTAATCTGCTTAACCCTTCTTTCCAACACTGCAATCTGATCAGTTTTCTGTTCTAATTGATGAGCTTTCTCATCAATGGTCCTTTTCAAATTTTCTTTTTCTAACTTCCATTGTGCCCTTTCCCATACAAATTTATGGTACAAGCTCAACCCTGCAGCTAGGGGTGTAGATAGGTTTGGTGGTGGCATGGGCTCTTGATTAAGAATATCAATCCATCCTTGTGCAAGATGAGGGGTTTTTATTAATTCTTCCTGTGTGGAGGTCTCCCCTTCCCATACAACAAGAGTTTTTATTGCACAATCCTTTTGACAGGATTCAACTACTTTAGCCAGTGTGTCTAACCCATCCTTGCTTATTTTCTCTAACACCTTTCCAACAACATCCTCATTAATTGCAGGGAATTCATTAGTAGATGGGTTTTCTGAATTATCAATATTATTTTTCCCAACAGAGTCATCAACAAACTCCTCTGCCTCCTAAAAATCTCCATCTCTATCTATGAGGATATAATCAATATTAGGGTTAGTTGTTGCTTCAAATTTCATATTATGGGAAATGGTATCACAATTTGCACTTTTCTGAACCATTGGCTCAGAAGAGGACTTCTCTACAGAATCAGAGGATTCTACATTCACAAATTGAACAAGAGACTTGTCATCCCTGCTGATGTTGTCAGAAAGCCTCACACTCTTTCTAGTAGGGGTTTGGAAAGAGCATGGAGGATTCTTGCGTTTCCTCCTGTTGATGGACACCTCCTTCGTAGTTGCTACAGGAGGTTCTTCTAGCGTCATCTCCTCATAAGAGGGCAAGGTTTCATCAGCTGTGTTACTAACATTATCATTGTGGGGCTGCTATTCTGGAATTACTTCCTCTGATTCTAGGGTTTTACCCTTGTCTCTCCTGGAAGCAGACCTAGTTTTCACAGAAGGCGGGGTGTCAAGAATGACATCAACTTCTTTGCTTTTACCTCTCTTCCTATTGGGAATAGGAGTACTAATGTTACAAGCTCTTTTCCTAGACAGGTTAGGGTTAGAGGAAGAGGCTTTAGGAACGACTTCTGTTCTTTGAATTAATTTGCAAATCCCCATTGCTGTGTTCACCCTTCTTCCTATACCCTGGCCTCTAGGGCCGACCATTCTAGGCACTACTTCATTCATTGCTAAGAATTCATCCCAAGTTCCTATCAATTGTTTATTTAATTCTCTTTCCACAATTAATTTGATTAAACAATGATGGGAAACAAATTGATCTTTTCTTGATTGAACTAGAGAAGCTTGCTTTTTCACAATGTTAAACAAGAAGCTAGGTAAATTTATCGGTCTACTAACATGGCACAGGGCGCTCAAAATTTTGAAATGTAGCTTGTGGAGATATTTGTAACGGCCTTCACAAGTGAAGTATTGTATGATAAACGTAGCTGGCTGAATGTAATCCATGGGCAAAGATATCCCTGAGGTTCCCTGCTTCTTGTCAATGTCTAACCGCAGATCACCATCCAAGGTGAACTATTCCCTAACTGAGCGTAAATCAATATCTTTAGACCATTTCTCTCCTTCCTGCGGCAACCTTGTCACCTCCGCCACAATGTCCTCTGTGAATTCGACTCTCAACCCTTTTACCACTGCAAACCCATTATGCAGAGTGTTTAGAAACTGCAGAGCAATTTCTTCGTCAAAACCATTGAGGCTGAGACAGTAATCCAACCACCCTTTCCTTCGAAAAATTTCACAGCTGGATGGATCTCCATGTAAAACTCTGTGAGCTGATGGTTCATGCCTCTGAAGATCACCTCCCATTGCTATTGACATAAAATTTTGCAAAAGCTCTACATAAGCTAAAAAAAATGGAAAATGCTCGGGACTCAAAGTGTTGCAGATGAGAACAATGGAGTACAAAATATCATTTAATTCTTGGCAATTAAAAGCATTTTTATGAATGATATTTCATAATACCTTTGCGCGTGTTAAGGCCTGCCACCCTAAACACGTCGCGAAAATATCATCATTAATTGAACTTCAACTTTTAAAATCTTTTAATTACTTTCAAATCATGATGCCACAATCACCGGATGACAGATGGTCTCACACGTGACGACAGTCATCTTGGAAAGACAAGAAGTAAATTTCATCCTTTACATGCTAATGTGTAAATTTGAAAACAAATATTAAATAATCCCCCCAACTAAGTGTAAGGCATGGGTCCCACCAGGCCATTGCGTGAAAGAGTACAAAATTAAAAGAACACTTAATCCTAATAAAAATGAATAAAAATAATATATGAACAAAGGTATGCGTCACTAACCTGTTAAGCGCTGTAGGAAGAGTGTTCTGATATGTGACATGCACTGATGGAGTGATACAATGGTATGAAAAAAATGTTATAGAGAGGAGGTGAGGTGGATTTTATTACAGAGAAATTATTTCATAGGAAGTGAAACGTTTATTATGGAATCATTGATAAAAATAATGAGTAGTGGAAACCTGGGTGGAAGACCTTGATGCTTCAGTTGCAGGAGTGCTGATGTCATCATGTTGTTGGAACTACTGCAGTGATGCAAGAGAATCTTGGGTCATTTGCAATCCTGCACAACCAAAAAAACATGTTTGCTTTAGTTCTTTAGTTTGTTCTCTGTCGCTCGGGTTCTATTTCTCGGGCATGCTTGTCTCTGTTGCTCGGTCATGCTTTACCGACGGGTTTCAGTGATGTCCTTACTGACGGGTTTTCTGACGCTCGAGTATGCTTTACCGACGGTTGTTGATTTTTAGTGTTCTTTCTGCCGGAGATGCTTATTTTGGAAATTGGATCTTTGGCCGAATTCTTTAGTTAATTCCGATCGATTAATTGATTTGGAATCTCTCATTGGGATATGTGTGGACCTAAATCTGGGTCTCTCTTATGGATTTGAGTGTTGACTTCCTTGTTGGACTTTGGTATATATTCTTTTATATGTTCTTAGTTTAGGTATCATTCTTAAAGAAAGAAAGCAAATGTTTAGATATTGAGATTGAAGGTCTATGATCTCTGTTGTATGAAGATCTTATTTTAATTCATTGAATATATGGCTGAAATTGGGAAGGCCTTACAACTCAACATGTAATGATTTTGAGCAATTAATGATAAAGGCTCTCTGTGTTTTCTTCTCTTACTATGTTGTTTGGCTTCCACATTGGTTTTGCAAGATGGTTTGGTAGTTGGGTGAGCCTCCGACCCCTTGTCCTTCCCCCCTTGCGTCAGGTGGTATCAGAGCATAGTGAGATCTAAGTTCCTTCTTGGAAACCCTAACCCTAGTTGGTATTGTTGTGGGGTAGCGGATTGCAATTTGAACTACAATTGCAGAGGGGTTCCAGATGGTTCGTGCGAGAGGAGATGCAGATCCAGGTCTAGTTGATATGCTTAGACAGATGACTGCTAGATTGGAAGCTGTTGAGACAGCCCAACGCAAAGGAAGACATCTTGATGATTTTAGTGATGATGAAAATGAAGAGGTTCAAGGTGAAGCTGCACCTGCACCTGTAATGAATCAGGAAGAAGAAAGATTCCCGAGAGCCTTGACAAGTTTGAAATCCACACCTCAGTTTAATCCTCCTGAGTATAGTGGAAAGTTGGATTCTGATGAATTGATTGACTGGATAACTGAAATGGAAAAATATTTTGAATATGAGAATATAGCAGAAGATAAGAAGGTAAAGATGGAAAGAACAAAGTTGAAAGGTCATGCATCCCTATGGTGGTAACATCTGCAATTGGATCAGAAGAAGAAGGGTAAAGATAAAATAAAGATATGGGATAAGATGGTAAAAAAATTGAAAAGGCAAGTTTCTACTTGGTGATTATCAGATTAACTTGATTAGGAGAATGCAAAGCTTGAAGTAGAAGGATAAACCTGTCAAAGACTACATTGAAGAACTCTATAGATTGGACATCAGATCTGGACATGTTGAAGATGAGGTGGAAAGAACAACAAGATACCTAAATAGCTTGAGGAGTTCTATACAAGATGAAATCAATTTAGTCAAGATAGAAGAATTGAGGAGGCATACCAATTTGCCCTAAAAGATGAAGAAAATTTGAACATAAGATATGAAAAAAGACAAAGAGGAAGAGGTGGCAGATTCCCTAGAGCTAGAGGAAGAGGTAGATCTCATGGTGAAAATAGTAGATCTGAACCAGACAAGTCAGTTTTAGACACATCTCAAGACAAAGGAAAGACTGAATGGAAAGGTGGAAGTTCATATCGAGGAAGAGGTAATTACTCCAGAGGTGGATATAACAGAAAAGATTTCCAAATAACTTGTTACAACTATGGTGAAGATGGACATAAATCCTTTGAATGTACACATGCAAGAAAGAAAGGTGTTAGCAGTAGAAGAAATGCTTTAGTGCAAGAGGAATCATCCAATGAACCTGAAAGTAATCTCATGATCAGAAGGATACTATGGAGTGAGAAGGATAAGAAGGATCCGATCGGGAAAAATTTGTTCAAGACCAGATGTAGAGTTGCAGACAAAGTTTGGAAGGTGATTGTTGATAGTGGAAGCTCAGAGAATCTGACATCTGAAGAAATGGTTGCAAAATTGCAATTGGAGAGGATGAAGCATCCGAATCCCTATCAGATCTCATGGTTCAAGGATGAGCATACATTAATGGTGAGTGAACAATGTTTTGTGAATCTGAAAATTGGAAAATACTATGATAAGGTGTAGTGTGGTATTATGCCTATGGATTGTTGTCATATTTTGTTGGGAAGACCTTGGCAATATGATAGACATGCTATACATGATGGAAGGCTGAATAGATATTGATGCAAAGTAGGGAGTAAGAAGCCTCCAAATGACTCAAATAGGGAAGTGTACCCTAAAACACCCCAAACCCCAAGGGTAACCTAATCACTAGGTTTCACCAATCCTACAACACCAACTACCAAGGTTGGCTTCACAAACACTTGACCCAAATTCTCACCAATACCCCAAAAGTGACTTATAGGACCAAGGGTGACCTATACTCATAGGTGTGGTCTATTTAGGTCCCTAACACATAGTTCCAATGGTTCTTTCACTCACTTGCAACCCATATGACATAGTTGCTTCACAAACCCAAGACTAGGGTTGTAGCATTTTCCCGAAGGAAAATTGATCTTAAATGAGATTCTTCCACATAACCCCTTTAACTAATTAGGGATTCAAAAATGATTTATGGCCTAAGACCTTATAATTAAGCCCCAAAACATGGAAGTGAAGGAGAGACAGGAAGACACACTAAATTGCTTATGCAATTAGGGATAATTAGGCCTCCATTTGCACTACAAGTGTCTTTTAAATGCATCCAATTCCCAAACTGATTATTGGATCATGTGAGGGTGTGTACAAGGGTCTCCTCCACCGATTTAGAGCCTTTGATGAATCCCCAAACAAGAGTTATGCTTGTTGTCCTAATTCTGGAATGGTGCATACATAGCAATATACATCTAGGGCATCATGACAAGCCCATCTCTTTGCACTTTGGTGAACCTAGCCTGCAAATTCTTAAAGAACATCCTAAAAAATGCCTTCCACCAAGGGTCATTGAATTCCCATGGTGGAAAAATGAAATACACTCAATTCTTTAGGAAACCCTGATTTAGGGCCTACAAACCAGGCAGTGGGATTGCAAATTCAATAACTTTTAAAGTATGATTGATCAACACATGAAACCAAATGCAAATAAAAGAAGGTTCATAAAAAAAACTTTTGGATTCAAACTTTCATGTCCTTCTATCCATACCAATCAGTACTGATCGTTTGTCCTCGGGATTTGCAGAGAAATGGTTATATTTTATTGATTTCAAAATGCCAAATTACATCATTAGCCTACCACCTGCTTGAAAGGGATTTTGTAGGCACTCCCAGCGGTTACATAACATATCTAAACTAATTAGCCGTTTGGGAGTTGTTTTACAAAAAGTTGTCAAGTTTGCTCAAAAGTTGCTTGACAACTTTTGAGCAACTTTTGCATATTTTGCAATTTTGCACATTTGATGACCAAACTTGGTCTCAAGCTTATTTTTATGATCCCTAGGGGATCCAAACATGAAAACAACCTATTCCTAGGGTTTTGGACCATCATTGACCAATAGTTGACCAAGGGCTCATAGGATGCCAATCTTGGAACTATGGTTTTACAAAGGGGTCCAATGATCAACCCAATGTTCTAACATAACTATAGGCCTCTTAGGACCTTAATGGAACCCTAGGTTCCATAGGAAAACTTGGTTCATTCAGTGTGCTCCTGCACCATACTCCCCATGAGATTTGAGCTCAAGTTCCCACTTGAGGTTAACTGGTCAACATTGGTGCCATGTTGTTGGATATGGTCTTCTGTCATCCAAGTAGCATCTATTGGAGGGAGTCCTTTCCATTTCACTAAGTATTGCATGTACTTATTCTTCCTTGTTTTCTTCAACACTTTGGATTCCAAAATTGAGTCTAACTCCATTGGTCTGCTTGGTGGGAGATCTGTCACATAGTCTCCATCATCTACATCTTATGATCCCTGCACATTAGTCATGTCTGCAACACACTTGTAAGGAGTGAGGTTTGCAATATTAAAAATAGGAGAAATCAGTAAAGTAGGGGGCAAAGAAGTTTCATATGCATTTTCACCCATCTTGTTGAGGATTGTGCAAGGTCCAATTTTCTTCATGTGCAACTTTGAGTATCTACCTTTAGGTAGTCTTTCCTTCCTTAGGTATGCCCATACCTTATCTCCAACCTTGAAATGAACTTCTCTCCTTCTCTTGTCTGCTTGTGCTTTATATTTCGTGGTGGACTGTTGTAGTGACTCTTTCACTTTTGTCTGCACTTTAGAGACCAGTTTGGCTAATTCCTCTCCTTGTGCACTAACTTTGAAATCAGAGGGTAACCCTACCAAGTCCAATGGGCCTTTTGGATGAAGTCCATACATTGTTTGGAATGGTGTCTTTCTAGTGGATCTGTTCATGGAATCATTAATGCAAAATCTGCCCGTGGTAGGATCATGTCCCAACTTTGGGTGTACTGTTTTGTTAGGCATCTCAAGATATTTCCAAAAGATTTGTTTACCACCGCCATTTTCCCATCTGTTTGTGGGTGGTGTGCTGAACTATAAGTCAGATTTGTACCCAATTTCTTGAAGAGTGTCCTCCAAAAGTGACCTTGAAACTTCACATCTCTATCAGAGACTATGGTTTGTGGTAGACCATGGATTCTAACCACTTCCTTAAAGAATAGGTGTGCTATATGGGAAGCATCATTTGTGCTATTGCAAGGAACAAAGTGCACCATTTTACTAAATGTGTCCACAATGACAAAAACACTATCATAACCCTGTTTTGTTCTTGGCTAACCTATTACAAAGTCCATTGAAATTGATTCCCATGGCCTAGAGGGAATTGGTAGGGGTTGGTACAATCCTTGGTTAGCGGATACACCCTTTGCTTATTGGAAAATAGTACAAGATTCTACAAATTTCTTGACTTCATTTCCCATCTTTGGCCAAAAGTAACTTCTTTTCACTAAATCAGTGGTTTTATCTATCCCAAAATGTCCTCCTAAGCCACCACAGTGTTTCTCCTTATTAATATTTGTTCTCATGGAACATTTAGGAATGCACAATTTGGCTCCTTTAAACAAGAGTCCATTCTAAATCAAGAAATTAGAAAAATCAGTATGGTATTTGCCTACCATTTTAGTGCATACCTCAAAAATTTCTCCAAATTTTGGATCATCAACATATAGGTGTTTTAGGGAGTCAATACCTACACTCTGAAGTTGTACTTCTTCAACCAATGTGACCCTTCTACTTAGGGAATCAGACACTTTGTTTGCCACTCCCTTTTTATGCTTTATGTTGAAGGTATATGCCTGCAAGTGCTCCGTCCATTTGATGTGTTTTACTCCAAGCTTTTCCTGACTATTTAAGAAACTTAATGCATGGTTATCAATATAAACAATGAATTCTTTAGGGAGTAAGTGGTGTCTCCACTTTTTCAGGGCTTGTACCATTGCATAAAGTTCTAAATCATAAGTAGAATACCTCTTCTTTGCATCATTCAATTTTTCTAAGAAAAATGCTATAGCCTTACCTTCTTGGCTCAAGACTGCACCTATAGCCAAGTTGCTTGCATTTGTTTCAACAGTGAATACCTTGTTGAAGTCAGGGAGCACTAGGATTGGATATTGTGCCACTCTATTCTTGAGATATTGGAATGCATCTACAACTTCTTTGGTCCATTCAAATCTGGTCTTCTATCCACCCTTTATTGTGTCCAACATAGGAGCACACACATGGCTAAAATTCTTAATAAAATTTCTATAAAAAGTTGCTAAACTATGAAAGCTTCTAACATCACCTTGGTTCTTTGGTGGAGGCTAGTTGACTATGGTTGCAACCTTCTTTGGATCCATTTTGAGGGTGCCTTGGGAGATGACAAATCCTAGGAAGACACGTTCCCTTTTTATGAACATACACGTTTCCAAGTTAATCACTAACTTGTGCTGATAGAGTCTCTTCAAAACTTGCTCAACATGATCAAGATGCTCCTCTTTGCTATGATTGTAAATCAGAATGTCATCCAAATTCTGATAAATTCAATGAAGACCTCATTGATGAGTCTCATGAATGTACTAGGAGCATTACTCAAGCCAAATGGAATAACAAGCCACTCAAACAAACCTTCAGTTGTCTTAAAGGCTGTCTTCCATTCATCACCTGGATTTATCCTAATTTGGTGATAGCCTGATTTTAAATCAATCTTTGTAAAATAACAAGCAGTGCCTAATTGGTCCAGAAGATCTTCCATTCTTGGGATTGGAAACCTATATCTTGTAGTGATTTTGTTTAGGTCTCTGCTGTCAGTACATAACCTCCACTTGCCATCCTTTTTAGGAGCTAAAATTGATGGGACAACACATGGACTGAGAATTTTCTGAATTAGTCCCTTCTCTAACAATTCATTGACTTGCCTTGCAATCTTTGCATGCTGAACTGGTGTCATTTTATATGGGGCCTTGTTAGGTAAGGAGGAACCAGGTATCAAGTCTATTTGGTGATTGATATCTCTTAAGGGAGGGAGGGTTTTGGGTAGGTCACTACCAGTGACATCATTGTATTTTGTGAGTAGTTTCTGAACTTTATCTGGTATAGGATCATCATTATCAGACCTTATACTATCCTTAGGCTTGGAGATTAGGACAAGTGCTTCAGTTTCAGGTTCCCTTAATACTTTTAACATTTCTTTTTCACCCATGGTTATGACAATGGGTTCTTTCTTTGTTTTGGTATCAGGCAGGGGCTTCATGGTGAATGTTTTTCCATCTTTAGTGATAGAGTAGGTATTTTTCCTACAATGGTGTGTGGCATCTACATCATACTACCAAGGCCTGCCTAGAAGGATGTGGGAGGCATCCATTTCAACAACATCACAACGAACTTTGTCCTTAAAGTCTTCTATAGAAAAATCTATCCATGCTTGTTCAGTTAGTAAGGTTTGCTGACCCTTTGTTAGCCAAGACACATGGTAAGGAAAAGGATGAGGCTTCTTAGGGAGATTTAACTTTTGGACCATTTCACAAGATGCTAAATTTTCAGTTGAGCCATAATCTATAAGCAAGTTACATACCTTTCCATTGCATTTGATCTTTGTCCGGAAGAGATTCTTTCTTTGAGGAGGTTCTTGGCTTTGTGGAACTTGAAGGAAGACTTGTCTCATCATCAAACATGCTCCTTCCTCTAGTTCTAAGTCCCTTGCATTTGCATTGTCTTATTGCTTGTCCTCTTGAATGAGTTGTGCTCTTCTTTCTCCTTGATTGTTATTGTTTCTCTTCTCAGGGAATCTTCCTACATGTTGTCCCAATTGATTGCAGTAGTAACACCTTAGGGGTCCATTTCCTCTTCTAGTGTTTTTTCTCCCTCTATTGAAGGGTCTTCTCCCTCTATAATTTCCTGTGAAGTTTGTATCATTGTTTACTTTGTCTCCTTGGTCAGGGGTCCTGCTACTATTACCATTGTATTGTCCTCTATTCCAAGAGGTTCCTCTTCCTCTAAAGCTCTTCCCACTATCATTGCTCTTCCCCTTTCCAAACTCATGTTTTCTCTTCCACTTCTCCTCTACCTTGAGTGCCACTTGATAACACTTGTTTACTGGGCAATGTAGGCTAAGTTCCTCTTGAATGGACACCTTAAGACCATTCATATATCTTGCTAACTTTTCTTCTTCATCTTCTACCACATTTGTCTTCATACATAGTTTTAGGAACTCCTCGATGTATGAGCCCACATCCATATCCTTTTGCTTTAAACTTTGCTTCCTCCTATGAAGTTGTACCCCATAGTCTTAAGGCACATAGGTCTCCTTGACCAATGCAATCATTTTGTTCCATGAAGAGATCATACTCTTCCCATTCTTCACCCTCTCTGTTTGGATTAAGTTCCACCAACTTAGGGCTGCTCCCTTCAACTTGGATCTTTCTATCTTCACTCTCTACTTTTCAGGGATATCCTCACACTCAGAGAAGCTTGTTAAGGCCTCTATCCAATCCAAGGCCAAATCTGCATTCATTTCCCATTGAAATTTGGCAAATCCAACTTCTCCTCCATGGTTCTCCTCCCCATAGACTTAAAGGCATCTAGAAGGGGTCTTTGGTATGCAGGAATGTTCACATCTTGATCAGGGGTGTCATCATCTGAATCACTCCCTTCTTCACCACCAGAAGTGTCTCCTTTACCCCTCTCTACCTTGTTTTCCAACTCTTGAAGTCTTCTTGTCAAGGCTACATTTTCTGCCCTTTGTTCTCTCACCATCTTTGCTAGTTCAATGTTTGTAACCCTTGAAGGGATATCTTCATCCTCAGGAGCAGACATAGCTCTGATACCACTTGATGCAAAGTGGGCATTAGGAAGCCTCCAAATGACTCAAATAGGACAGTGTACCCCAAAACACCCAACTCCTTAAGGCCAAAGTGCTTCACACTTATCACAAGCATGGGAAAGGACTTGGTTAAGGTTATCACAACCCCAAACCCCAAGGGTAACCTAATCACTAGGTTTCCCGAATCCTACAACACCAACTACCAAGGTTGGCTTCACAAGCACTTGACCCAAATTCTCACCAATACCCCAAAAGTGACTTATAGGACTAGAGGTGACCTATACTCATATGTGTGGTCTATTTAGGTCCCTAACACATAGTTCCAATGGTTCTTTCACTCACTTGCAACCCATATGACATAGTTGCTTCACAAACCCAAGACTAGGGTTGTAGCCTTTTCCCGAAGGAAAATTGATCTTAAATGAGATTCTTCCACATAACCCCTTTAAATAATTAGGGATTCAGACACCCTTTATGGCCTAAGACCTTATACTTAAGCCCTAAAACATGGAAGTGAAGGAGAGACAGGAAGACACACTAAATTGCTTCTACAATTAGGGCTAATTAGGCCTCCATTTGCACTACAAGTGTCTTTTAAATGCATCCAATTCCCAAAGTGATGATTGGATCATGTGAGGGTGTGTACAAGGGTCTCCTCCACCGATTTAGAGCCTCTGATGATTCCCCAAACAAGATTTATGCTTGTTGTCCTAATTTTGGAATGGTGCATACATAGCAATGTACACCTAGGGCATCATGGAAAGCCCATCTCTCTGCACTTTGGTGAACCTAGCCTGCAAATTATTAAAGAAAATAATAAAAACATGTCTTCCACCAAGGGTCATTGAATTCCCATGGTGGAAAAAGGAAATACACTCAATTATTTAGGAAACCCTGAATTAGGGCCTACAAACCAGGTAGTAGGATTGCAAATTCAATAACTTTTAAAGTATGATTGATCAACACATGAAACCAAATGAAAATGAAAGAAGGTTCATAAGAAAAACTTTTGGATTTAGAATTTCATGTCCTTCTGTCCGTACCAATTCGTACTGATCGACTGTCCTCATGATTTGTAGAGAAATGATTATATTTTATTGATTTCAAAATGCAAAATTACATCATTAGCCTACCACCCACCTGAAAGGGATTTTTAGGCACTCCCAATGGTTACATAAAATATTTGAACTAATTATCCATTCGGAAGTTGTTTTACAAAAAGTTGTCAAGTTTGCTCAAAAGTTGCTTGACAACTTTTGAGCAACTTTTGCATATTTTGCACATTTGATGACCAAACTTGGTATCAAGATTATTTTTATGATCCCCAGTGGATCCAAACATGAAAAACATGAAAGCAACCTATTCCTAGGGTTTTGGACCATCATTGACCAATAGTTGACCAATGGCTCATAGGATGCCAATCTTGAAAGTATGGTCTTACAAAGGGGTCCAATGATGAACCCAATGTTCTAACATAACTATAGGCCTCTTAGGACCTTAATGGAACCCTAGGTTCTATAGGAACACTTGGTTCATTCAGGGTGCTCATATACCAGATATTCTATTTGGGTTGATGGTAAGAAGCAAATTTTTTTACCTTTGATTGAAGAATCTGTTGGTGAGATATGCATATCTGTGAAAGTTTGTCTGATGGAAGGTAGACAGTTTGTTAAGGACCTGAAAAGAGATGATATCTGTTATGCTTTGATTCCTAACAAACCAAGTAAGAATATAGAAGATGAAATTCCTACAGAAGTTGGAAAGTTGCTCACTGAGTACAAGGAGATAATTTCAGATAATGTACCTGATGGTTTGCCACCAATAAGGGATATCAGTCGCTGTATAGATTTGATTCCTAGAGCTAGTTTATCGAACAAAGCACCACATAGGTTAACACCTACTAAGAATGAAGAGCTTAACCGACAACTTCATGAATTGTTGAACAAAGGTTTGATCCGAGAAAGTTTAAGTCCATGTGCAGTACCTGCTGTATTGGCACCTAAGAAGAATGGAGAATGTGTACTGATTCTAGAGAAATAAAAAAGATAACAGTAAAGTATAGGTTTCCTATACTGAGAATGGATCACATCATGGATTGTTTGAGTGGAGCAAGGTATTTTACCAAAATTGATCTAAAAAGTGGATATCATCATATCAGAATAAGAGAAGGTGATGAGTGGAAGACTGCTTTCAAGACAAAGGAAGGTTTGTATGAGTTGTTGGTTATGGCTTTTGGTTTAACTAATGCACCCAATACATTTATGAGGTTAATGAATGAAGTTCTGAAGAAATTTTTGAATAAATGTGTGATTGTATACTCTGATGATATTCTGATATTCAGTAAGATTAGAGAAGAACATTTGATGCATACAAGGCAAGTTTTGCAGAGATTGAAAGAGGAAAAGTTGCTAATAAATTTGAAAAAGTGTTCCTTCATGAAAGAAGAGCTTGTGTATTTGGGTTTTGTGATTTTAGCTGATGGTTTGAAGATGGATCCTGAGAAGGTTGAAGCTATACTGAATTGGCCTACACTTGAAAATGTCACCGAGGTAAGATCATTTCATGGATTGGCAAGTTTTTATAGGAAGTTTATCAGAAATTTCAGTTCTATTTGTAATGCTATGACTGAGACAATGAGAGGAGACAAAAGAGAATTCAAATGGACACATGGAGCTGATAAATGTTTTGAAGCTTTGAAGCTAAGGGTTGTTGAATTACCTGTGTTAGCATTACCTGATTTCAATAAGGTATTTCAAGTTGAATGTGGTGCAAGTGGATGTGCAATTGGAGTTGTATTGACTCAAGAAGGTAAACCTATTGATTTATTTAGTGAAAAGTTGAATGATGCTAAGAGGAAATATTTTGTCTATGATCAAGAGTTCTATGCTATTGTTCAAGCTATGAAGAAGTGGAGACATCATTTGATGCCAAATTAATTTGTGTTGTATACTGATCATAAGGTTTTACAGTATTTGGGTAGTCAAAATAAGTTGAATCAGAGACATATGAAATGTGTAGAGTATTTGAAGAGCTTTACATTTGTGATTAATCATAAGAGTGGAGTTTCTAACAGAGTTGCTGATGCATTGAGTAGAAGATCTTTGTTGACTGAAATGAGAATTGAAATTCTTGGTTTTGATGACATGAAACATTTGTATGAAAGTGATCCTCATTTTTCAGAGCAGTGGAGAGTGTGCAGAGCACCTAATTACAATCAATCAAGTAAGTATGAAGGTTATTTTATTCAGGAAGATATGTTGTTCAAAGGTATTCAGTTGTGTATACTGAGATGATCAATGATAACTAATTTGATTAAGGTGAAACATAGTAGTAGATCAGCTCGACACTTTGGTATTGATAAAACTTTGAGTTTGCTTAAGGAGAGGTATTTTTGGCCTCAATTGTATAAGGATGTTCAAAAATTTGTGAAATGCTGTGGAGTTTGTCAAGTTGCAAAAGGAGTAAGTCATAATACTGGTTTGTATACACCTATTATTGTTCCTGAGAAACCTTCGAGTGATATTAGCATGGATTTTCTTCTTGGCTTACCTAGGACAACAAGAGGCAATGATTCCATATTTTTTGTTGTGGATAGATTCTCTAAGATGACACATTTCATACCATGTAAGAAAACATTAGATGTAGTACACATACCAGATCTTTTCTTTAAGGAAATTGTCAGATTGCATGGATTACTGAAGAGTATCATCTCTAGCCGAGAGAGTAAGTTTGTTAGTTATTTTTGGAGAACACTTTGGAAGAAGTTGGATACTGAGTTAAAGTTTAGTTCCACATTTCATCCATAAAATGATGGACAAATAGAGGTTGTAAATCGAAGTTTAGGTAATATGTTGAGATTATTAGTTGGAGACACACCAGGCAATTGGTATTTGATGTTGGCACAAGCAGAGTTTGCATACAACAGTTTAGTGAATAGAAGTACTAGAAAGACACCATTTGAGATTGTTCATGGCACACAACTGAGAGTTATATCAGATTTGAGAGATATTATTGGTGAAGAGAAAAGAAGTGTTGAAGTAGAGGAATTTGCAAAATTTATGAAGACATTGCATGAAGATGTGAAATAGAAGCTGGAGAAAAGTAATCATAAATACAAAGACAGTACAGAAAGATCTAGAAGACATATAACATTTGAAGTTGGTGATGTAGTTATGGTTCATCTGAAGAAAGAAAGTTTTCCTATTGGAACATATGGTAAACTGAAGATGAAGAAATTTGGTCCTTGTAAAATACTGATAAGATTTGACAGTGGAAATGCTTATGAAGTTGAATTACCTGATGACATGGATATATCACGTATATTCAATATTTCAGACTTGTATGAATATCATGAAACTGATGAAGAAATGACTGTACCAAGTTGAATTACCTGATGACATGGATATATCACCTATATTCAATATTTCAGACTTGTATGAATATCATGAACCCCTGCATCTACCACTCACAAACACATAACAAACGAGTGTTTCAGAATGCACCTTTTTCAACCCAAATGGGGCTACAAGCCAATTACGCCTTTTTCTTGCCAATTTGAAGATAACTTGAAATTTTCCCACACAAGCCTCCAAAAGGGTTTAGGATTCAAACACCCTTTATCAAGAACTTTGAGATTTTCAAGGTCTCCAATCCTCAAGTTTCCCGTACAACCCTTCCTACTATCATGCCTAGAAATCAGGGTTTTAGGACTTTTTTTGACAGTCTGAACACAAAAATGTTCTTCCAACACACCAAAAAACTCCTCCAATATTCTCCTTCGAATTGGGGGTCTTTCACACATTACTCTATCCCTCCATGAGCTTTGGTTGGAGCTACCAATACATTCAACCCTCCTTGCATCACTTGCAATGTTTCTCAGTCCCTAGCCATGCACAACAGGCTCGCCTAGGGCATCATTGAAAAAATAGAAAAACTAATTTCTTGGGCCCCTTCTTATATACAAATAATGTACATGGAGTCTTCTCACCCATGCCAAGAGCCTGTACAGAAATGACGGTGGCAAGTTGAGTTAAGACCCCATTTGTCCAACCTGCATGGTTCAGACCAGCAATAGGGCAAAACACAAAGAATTTAACAAAACCAATATAAACACTACAAATTTGCAAAATAACTCCACACAGAATCTCAAATTAACCTACCCTACATTAACCAATGGATTCAGACTGAGATCTAATCCATCTACCTACTGTAAACAAGAAAACACTGAAATTGCTCTAACAATGCACACACAGAAAATCTTGTATTTTCAAAATGTTCACCAACCTTGCTTACAAGTCGAGGAAGGCATCTTATACTTGTCCCCATCCCTAATCTGATGGTTTCAGACATTTACAATAACCATTTCATCAAAAATGCTCTTCTTGCACAATTGTTGTCAATGTTGTCAAATGACAACATTGACAATTTTGACAACTTTCCCCAATTTTAGGAAATTCATACTAAACTTTGTTCTAAGACCACGAACACATCATAATAGACTTAGGTAGACCATGCTTACCTCTCTTAGGTCCTAGAACACTCTCTTTCTAAATTTGACCCCTATGTGCTTGATTTACACCATTGCCACAACATTGGCAATTAGGATCCAATTTGGCAGTCATCTCCCAAAAGACCTAACAACCTTGAAAATACCTCCCCTAAAGACCTAACACACACCGTAGGACAACTCTAGTCCTATTATTTAACTAGTGGTTTGGCTAGAACCAATACAAGACAAAAGAACTCTAGAAACCCTAGGTTACCAAAGAGCCTTACCTAGGTGCTCTTGCACCAATTAGTAGGGATAGCATCCCAGTTCACACCAACAACTAGGGGAATTAAAGGGTTCCCACAATCCCAGGTGAAATTTTTTCTTATGGTCATAGGTATTGCAAGGGTTGGTATTTGTAATGCACTTGATGAGGAGGCTAAGTCTCTGTATCTGGTTATAGTATCTAGGAGAGGGATCAATAATCTCAGATGATGAGTGGATATGAATCTTGTGACGGGTCTATGGCTCACATACTTTTTATAAACATAGGGTCAGTGATGGTTTGGTCCCATTGGGTGTGCAAGAAAAAGGAACTGTTGATCCTAGATTTTGCAACCCAGAAAGCTAAAAGGCCTTTGGGAAAGTTTGAGTGTTGTGCGACCAAAATTCTAACTCTCAAAATAATCTTTGGGATTGAGGAGTCTTCTCCCCATGAAAAGGGGAATATGAAAAGAGAAGAATATCAAAAATGAAAATTAACTTAAGACGATGCACCAAATTATTTCACTATCAACTCACAATATTTCACAAATGAAAAGACAAAACCATAAAATCAAAATGCAAGTAATATTTCACAATTTGGCATAGTATACCACAATCCCTTCATAGTCAAGATGATAATGTAATAACAAGATCCCGGACATAGGTCAGAACATTCATATCATCTCATGGGTGCATCTATAAAAGCCAAGAAACAAAAAATGCATTCAAAGGCACCTACTCATCTATCTATTTTTTATAACAACACAGTCATGGAACACTTTTATCATTTGATTACTTTAAATTGCAAGAGTTAGTTTCAAACATGGTCGATTACTGAAAGAAACTTCATAGACAAAAATATTAGTCTTAAAAGATAATCACTCTTCAAATTGACATAGACTTTAGGTATATTCAATATTAATTAAATCTAAAAAGGCTTAGTTGAGCATAGTCAAACTTCAATCAATATGAAAGTAATTCAAAGTAAAGTTTGCAAATATGATATCCCTGAATCATACCAAAAAAAATATCCTTTGATAAAATTATCAGTCTTTCAGATAAGAATTAAAAATCCTCTTCGGAACTAAAAACCCTTCCCTTCTTAAAGAAACTCTCCAACTAGAAAATATTCCCCAAAATCAAAATCTTTCCTGTTGGTTAGACCACAACCTAGAGAAATAATAAACACAAACATTAGGGTAGCCGCCACCAACATGTTGTCAAACAACAGTCGCAATCCATCTGAAATGCATCTTGGAATAATCAAAATTTAGTAACTGTAATCATTGCACACTCCCCAAGGTGCAACAACCTTGTTTTTAAGAGGCTTGGGACACACGTCAACATGGAAGAGTTTCTAGCAATAGAAACTCTTCGCGCTTCCTCCAAAAATTTACGGACACGACACGTGCCCGCCAAGTTAAAAGCTCACACGCGAGGAAGGAAATGGGCCCATAATCAAAAGGAAATCAGACTCGAAAGAAGCCCGTGGAAAATATTTGTGAACCTGGGTGATCTGTATAGAGATAAATACTTTCATAATTCCAATCTTCCATTCCAAGTAGTTAATCTCACTTACAAGCAGATCATATGTTTTACATAGATTTTTTAATTTTTGGGGGTATAGTTGGTGTAAATCTTATTGCAGTATTAAGTTGATGGATATCCTCTCCCAAAAATTTTGAAGTTTCATTCAATTCCTTAAGTCCCTTCAAGAAGCCTTTGCAATGACCAACATTCTCAAAAATGGTAAGGAAAAAACTATAGACATCTTGTAACTTATCAATAATAACCTTCAAAAAATGAGATAGGTTACCTCTAACCATTGTAATAACCTTTTCCTTCATTATCATTTTGTCTTGTTCCATCTCATCATCCTTTACCTTTATCATATGTTGTGTATTATGCAATTCTATCCTTAAAGTATTTACTTCCGCAAATAAAGAAGAGGGTTCACCATGTTCTGTTGTGATCATTTGACATGAAAAAGTCTACTTCTCCAATTCCTTTCTCAATTTTACATTTAAAATTAGTACTTTTGTGTGTGTGGCATGTATCTCATCTCCCTCCTCCAAAAGTGTGTCGAGTTGCCTTTCTTGTAATTGATTAGCATCTTTGGCCAACATTGTTGCATGTAAAGTATGAGTAGTTGCCTGCAAAGTGATAGTATCCTTCAATGATCTAATAACCGCTCCATATCCACCTTTCTCCTCTACTCTCACAAGTAGTTGGGGCTTGCTATTACTCGAAGCCTTTACATATAATGCAAGTTCCTTCAAGGTTGTTTGGTATGTAGACCCTGTAATTCTACCATCCTTCTCAAATTTAGAAAAAAAAAAGGGATCTTATCATTTTCTAATTTGATCTAACAAAAACACTTCCTTCAAGTTCCATCCAAGGACCACCAACATTCCTCTTTCTTTGACAATCTTCCTTTCTTCATCTACACTAAGGTAACTCAAATCAATATCATTCAAGGTCGTGCTTTATGGAAGACCCTCTGATGGCCCTCTCACCTTTAACCACAAAGATTTGAATTTTGGTCTGTAAATGAAATTTTCATCTGAAATAAAAACTTGAGCAGCTAAAGTTCTTTCGTCATCCTCATTCTCCAAAGGAATTTGATTATCCAAGATCACTCTATCTTGTATCTCTTCATTAGATGGTCATTCCCTAGGAGGATATGTTAAGGTTTATTCCACATCCTCTTTATTAATGTTGAATCCTCTCAATACTTATGTTGCCTCCTTTATTTATTCTCCAACTTGGGAGGCTTAAAATGGAACCAATGGGGAGCCTGGGGCAACACTTTCTTTAGGGACATGTGGAGGCACATTCTCTCTAGATTCTTCAACCATTTGTTCTTGTGTTTCTTGTTCCTTCTCCTCCACCTCAATCTCTATTTTGCCTTGGTAGATGTCTTCAAAGTTGTCCATCATCCATTCAATTCTTTCGTCTTCATTATTCTCTTCGCTTTGAAAAACTATGAAACTATGATATATCCTCATCTCATCTTCAATTTTCAAGAGAATCGCCCACTTGTTCCTTTTTTGAGTGACTACGGAAGATTCAATGTAATTCCTAATCACATCATCATTCTAATCTACCTCATGGGAAAATGGACACCTTTTCAGCCATTCCATAAATCCTTTAGGGTCATTATTCCTATTTTTACCACTACTCAAAGAATATCTTGCAATAATATAATCTTATATTATATCCAAGGTTTTGTCACCAATACCCAGATCTCCATATCTAGTAAACCTTGGAAGAAAATAGTCTTTTTTCTGACCATTCATTTAAACCTTGTGCATCCAAATTAAGTGCCACATAAACTCTATAAAAGCCAATCTTGGTGAGACATAATATGGGATTTGATGAGGAACTTCAAGGGAGCCATATACCCTGATGAGTTTGTGCTCAAAAAATAAGAACCAATCGACAAAATTAAACTTTCCAACTTTATCCAATCTCATCTCCTTGTGCCTCATCATCTCTATAATTTTCACTGGGAACCTTTCCAAAGAGACTCCCATCCATTCATATACCTTTACAATAAAATGTTAGTGGAATGCCAAGTAATTCGCCTTGTCACAACTTTTGTCCCAGATGTAACACCATCCCTACACTAGGAAAATACTTCCTTCATTGTCATGAAATTTCAACTTGAGTTCATTTCTCCATTAAAATCTATGTTGAAACAAAATCAAATGGCATAACGAAGAATAAAACTTGAATCTAATGTAAAATGGGCTCTACACAATCTATAAAAAATCCTCATGAATTTGTTTTGAAATATAGGAAGAAAAATTGTATTCCAAGTTGACATACTTATGTTGAATCCTCATTGCCATCAGCATCACCCAAATCAGGACCCTCTCTTCTGCATCAATGCCTAAGAACTAACACAAGGATAAATATGTCTTAATGAAGTACTTTTCAAACTTAGAAACTAAAAAAGGTGCAACCTCAAATGACGGAATAGGAATAGGACTGAATTTCTGATCCTTTAACCTAAAAATTGGAATTTCCTTCTCCCTAGGTTTTCCTCTTCCTTATATAATCTGCCTCAAATTTTTCTTTGTCAATCTCCACCAGTGCAGGTCTAATCAAACCAAACCATTATGTATTTGCAATAGCAATGACATATACCAAAATCTGGTTTCATGTTGTTCTCACTACCCTAGATGCATGATCATACCTGAGTGAAATATGTTTGAGAAAATTCACTTCAATGAAAAAAATAGGCACAATAAATTTTTCCATATCCAATCATGTTTTGATAAAAATATGAAAACATATTTCAACCCCTCTTTGGAAGTGTATAATATCCACATTGTGTGCACGTATCCATAAAATTTTCACATTCCCTAGTATTCATAGTGGAGGAAAGAAGAATCTCAAGAAGATCCTTCTGGAAATTATCTCTTCCACATGTAGCATGTGAGGCCTCTACATTAACCTCTACAGTCTGGGCATGTTTCTCTCATCTTTCTAGTGGTACCTGATGTTGGACAACCAAAGGTTTAGCACATTTCCCTCCCTCTACTAGTTTACCCTCTTTTTTCTTCCTAGGGGCTCTAGGCTTTTTATTCTTGGGTACAGATTGTTCCCTCTTTTCAATTTTCCTTTTTCTATGATTTTTGGGTTTTGCAACACAATTAGCATCCATTGCCTCAATTTGAGGAGCTTCTTGTTGCATAGATTGCTCATGTTGCATGGATTGGTCCTCAACAATGATAACAAATGGATTGTCCTGTGGAGAATTTTTTTTCTTTTCAGTCTTTCCCTTCTTTTTACTAAAAATGTCTTATTTTCCTTTCTTCGACGTGTTTACAAATGTAGACCTAAGATAGGGTTTTTATGTTTTCCCCAAATAATGCACAACAAATATGGAAATCCTTAGCTATGTAAATAGAAATTACTTCGTGTGGAAACACACTAAGAAGGATGAAATGTACTTAATGGTTTTTCTTGCATGAAAGCTATGAAAACTTAAGGAAATGGCCATGCTTTGCAATTCACAAACTCTATTGCCTCTTTTCTCTAGATCACCAATGTCTTTACCCTCCAAATTGCAAAGTGAAGAAAATAGCTTCCCAATGCAATATTTATTTCTCATGCATTTGAGTTATCACCTTTTTATCTAGACATTAATAGAAAGACAATTTGGATTTAGGAAAATAGATGTGTATCTTTTAAAAAGAGGTTTGTTGATGCATCTATGCAAGTGAGATCTAATAGTGTGGCCAATTTTGACTGCCACCATGGAAGGAAAAATATAAGAACACGTAAAATTTCATTTACCTTGTGGGTCCACACAACATTCATCTAATCTTTGTTTACCCACATGGGGATGTGGGGTTATCAGTATGTCATGACCTTCATTGATTAATTTCCTCCTCAAAAACCCACAGCATATTCTCTATAAGGCACTAAGGCATCATAGGGATGCGAGGCTTCAATCCCATTTTTAGTCACCATTTACTTACTAGCACTTTGCTCACTTGTGTGATGTCTTCATAATTTGGCCTTATCCCCATGGGGATGTACGATCAGCATGCTTCATCTTTGGCTTTTTCACCCCGCATGCCAATGAGTTATCTTCTAGTACTAGACTTACCCTTGCAGGGATGGAAGGGGTCCCAACTTGCATTTGACTTTCTTTTCTTGTCATTACCCTGTATTCCTGCATGTAAGTTTACATTATTAGCAAGAATAGATCACCAATACAACTAGGGGGAATCAGTTGTATGCCATAAAATTTAAGTTTAAGAACCAAATGATAGATACAATATTGAACAATATTGTGAGGCCGCACCCCGACCCATCATAGCTTTACTGCTCGATCACACTTTGATACTTTATATTTTGATACAGTTTTTTGATTATCCTGACAGAGACTCAAGATATTATGTTATGATGATGATTATATTGTGTGGATTACATTTTGATATGGATTAGACCTACAACAGGTGGTTAATTTTGATTATATGTGTTTAGATAAGTGAATTGATAAGAAGATCGAATCATGATTAGACTTGATTATTTCATGGATGTTATGTCATGATGATTATGAAATTATTATGTTTTAAACATTTCTATATGAAAATTGCAATTAAGAATTTAATTCTTCTTATTGATTAATGTTGCTAATTATGAATTGAAAATATATATTGCATGTGATTTTATTATCTTGGACTACTGATGCTCAAGTTTAGTGTGCAGGAAAGAGAACCATGGAATTATTTAGAGAATCAGGGCTAAATACATGTGAATTGAGTAAGCCAAGGTTTAATCAAATAAGGGGTTGAAACCTCGTTGTAATGTGATCTTTGTTGTAAACGTAATCTGAATGTGTGTTAATAGTTTAAAATTCATGTTGTTGTTTGGACATGTCATTGTGAATGTGATCATGTGTATGTTTTTTTAGTGTCACTTGACACTTGTATTGTCCATGTGGATGGTGACATATCAAATTAGGGCTTGGGCAAGAATCACCAAACCTTATAAGATGTTATATTAATTCCACTTGCATATAGATGTCTTGTAGGTATCACATCAAGTTGGAACTCAGATTTGAACTTTAGAAGTACTTTGGAGGGGTCAAAAGTGACCCTATAGTACATTTTTGACCAAAATTAGTTAACCATAAGGGGATATCTTGGGTTAGGGCTAGTTTTTACCTATGGAGAAAACCTAAATCACCATTATAGCTCTCCAAAATGCCTACCTTTCAAAAGTGGCAAAAATAGAGATGGCCACATGCATCTAACTTGTCCCACACTCCTTACTAAACTCACAATTAAGAGTGGAGACAAGAGGTAAGACAAAAAGACTAGAGGTCATGTCTCATTAATTGCTAGTTCTTGAGTACACTTCTAGGGGTCTTTTTAGAGGGTTTGAAGAAACTTAGTGGGTGTTCACCCACTCTCTAATTTTAAAGACAATTAGGGTTGGAGGAGGAAAGAGGAAAGGATAAGAGATTCTTCTCAACTAGATTCTTGCCATTTTTCTTGGACCAAGGTTGGTGGATTCTTTCCATGGAGAAATACTCTTACATTTTAGATTTGTATGTTATTGTTTTATGAATATGTAAATCTTGTATGGTGTTCATATATGTAAATCTTGTATGGTGTTGTTGTAAGTAGATTTTTTTGTTATGTGTTGGGTTGGGAATGCATTTGAATTTTGTTTCATTTCTTGTTCTTTTGGATGGGAGTATTTTTTATGGGAGTTTAAGGCATTACTCACCCTTTGGGAAGGGAAGAAGTGACCTTGGGTGAAGGGGTTAGTTGGGCTTTCCATTGTAGTGAGTCTCTTGTCTTGGAAAAGATGGATAATTTCATGGAGTATGGGCTCCATGAAGCCATGTTGTAAATATTATTTTTGGTGTAGAAATGACCAAATGTGTATATGGAAGGAGTTTCAATGAAGCCTTGGAAAGGCATGGAAAAACTCTTATTGAAAAATTTGAAAATGCAATGGCATTCTCCTCCTTGGAAAAGCCCACCTTCACCCTACTTCAATGGGTTTGAAAAACTCATTTGTGAAGCCTTGGTTGGGAGGTTATTGTTATTTTGTGCATATAAGATGATTGTGAGAATTTAGATGTGTTATCTTGTTTAGCCTTGGTTCTCTAAGCTCGGGGGTGGTCTCCTTGAGGCCTTGGTTGAGAGGTGAGCTTCCCATGGTTTTCCTCATGTATTTGCAGGTTTTAAAGTCAAGTTAGATGTGGAAAAGCTTGGGAGAAGCCTTCATTTTGTTGTTGTTGTGAGAAAAAAACTTTAATGTTGCATGATTACTCTTTGTATTGAGGTTCATTTTTTGTTAAGTGTTGTAATGTCTATTTTGTAAGTTTTGTCAAGCAAGATGTAAAAATCTCTTATTCTTTATGTAATAGATTCATTAAAGGAAGAAAAGAAATGTAATGGTCTTTCATAGTGTATATAATCTTGTGGATTTTTGCTCTTGTAATCTTCATAATGTATTAATTGCAAGTTTTCAAGTTAAAACACTTCATTCTTCTTGGAAATCTACATTCAATTTCAATAGGTTCAATACTTTCTTTAAAATCTTTATTACAACTTCCACTCTTGAGAAGAAAAGATAAACATGATAATAATAGGAAATCAATAAGTTAGTTTATTATTGTAAAAATAAAATCAACTAATTCCAATATCCAATTGATAGTTACTTAGTGTATTGCACTAATAAATTAATGCTAATGCATATGATTAACTACCCCTATAAATAAACCAAGAAAACAATACAACTAAAGCCAAATTATTCCAATGTTAGTTTCCAGATTTTTAGAGTAAAAATACTCTCTGGAATTTGTATGGGAAGAGAAATAATTCTCCTGACCACAGAGAATATTCTCTCCCCAAGATGCATTTTCCTAATTAGAGTTAGCATGCTAACTCTCTAACCTAACGCCTCTTTTAATCACTAAATTCTAAGTAATAAAACACACAAAAAAAATTCATAGTATGACTTGCTTATCACCCATCGCCGTGGGCCCCACATATACCTCTTCCTTTACCTCTTTATTTCCCCTTGTTTGGGTGCAGGATGGGATTGTTGTTTAAGTTTGAAGTAAAGTATTTAATGAAAAAGGGCTGCAAATATGTTAAGTGGGTTTCACACCACCCTTTCCCAAGCTCACGCCACCTCCTGACATGTCCTTGTTGACAAGTCAAACCCTCCCTCTTCATGCATAGTTTCTTGTTCCCTCATAAAGAGGATGAACATTGGGTTGGGGAAAAAGATGAGGGGGGGGCCCACCTCATCTTTAATCAAGCGCATACCTTTGAAAAAAAAAGGCTCTTCCTACATGAAAATCATGCCACCCTTGAACATTTAGTATTTCAAATTCCCCCCACCCACTTGGCAAGTGGGCCATGGGGATAAGGGGGGGAAATGATGTGATATGATATTGGATAGGTGATGTGAAAGGTAGATAGGTTAGATTATAGTTAGTTAGTAGGTAGTTAGTTGATAATTAATAGATTTAATAACATAATCAGATTTTATCAAATATTGAACAACTTATTAAAATAATATTCTACTCTATCCATTGGGTAAATAATTAAAATAGATTATTATATTTAGATAGATTGAGTTAGTTAAATAGAATTATTTATTTATTGTGTTATTTGAATGATGTAGTCTCATTTAACAGATATACTTTTTAGTTAAGTTGTGTAGTTTAATTACTAGATTTATAACCTTAGTTTTAATGTGAAATATATAGATTTGCTAATATGTTATGGATTTAATTTTTAATTGTTTTATTTAAATCATATAATTTTTTTTAGATATAGTTTATTTAATTGTGTAGTTAATTATTGATTAATAGATGTAGTTTTTATGTAAAATGTATAGATTGGCCAATTTGTTAATAAAATTATACTCGTATTAATTACCTAGTTAGAATAATAATGTAGCAATTCACGTTATTGAAATTGATTAGCCTATTAGAAAAGTAGATTTATTTGACTAATTTAAAATGTATAGATAGATGTTAATTTAATTTTATTACGATAAATTGAATTATATTGCCCATGTGTTTCAAAGGGGTTAGAGGTCAATTTAAATTTTCTATTTGAGGTTAATTTAATATTCTATTAGGGAATTAAAGGACTATAGTTGCATGAGAATTTGAAAGGGAGAATTTAATTATTTTTAGAAGGATAAGAATTAGATTAGATTTTGATTATTGAATTTTAAACTAGTGGTTAATGGTCGAAAGAGAATTGGGACTAGATTTAAATGAATAAGTTATAATCAAGGTTAAGAAATAAAGTAATTACCAGGTCAACCTAATTCAACGTATGATTCTTAACAATTGATTATTATCATGATACTACACATAGATTAAACATGAAACCAGAGTTAAATCAACCTGAACCAAGTGTTCACGTAATCTGTATGATAAGTTGATGCTCTAATTCTGCATCTGTATGTGGTGTGACCCTAATTCAACCTATGTATATACCTTACAAATTGAAGACTAACTTTACCATGCTATCACATTACCTCAACACATCCTTTGTTAGTGGTATGCACTTGCGTTTTAAAAAAAAATTTGTAGGTGTGTTTTGCCCTAGTTTTGGGCACGATATTTTGGTATCAGAGCTAGTGTTTCGACACTAGGAACCTAACCCATTACGTTTCAACTCATTCAAAAATTAAATTATTGTGTAGGATGTCTATCATCACCAGAGCTAACCGACAAGACAGGGGTCATAGAGCTCCCCATGTTGGGGCAGGATAGGAAGATCCACCATCTCTACCACCACCACCACCTTAGAACCCTAACCAAGATATTTTGGATGTTCTCCAAAATTTGATTGGGGTAATTCAGTAGAGACTACCACCCATAGTTCAGCAGCAGATTCCAGAAAGGGAAACACATATTTTAGAAAATGATAGAGCAGTTAGCAGAGAGAGAAGTAGGAGTCCCCCACCTAGGTTTGTTGAGGGTCATGATGATCAGGAGGGTGAGTCAGTCCATCGGGTTGTAATACCATGCGAGCATGAGATACATGCCAGAGAGAGACCTCCTAGAGATGTTGGAGATGAGATCCGAGATTTATTACGACTTCAACCACCCTTATTTTTGGGATCCACTGACAGATCAGTAGCGGAGGCCTGGTTATAGAGTTTACAATGATGTTTTGGATTGCGCCCTTATGGGAGTAATCTAAAGGCATGACTTGCAATTCATCTCCTACGAGAGAAAGCTTCCACTTGGTGGTAGCAGGAGGTGTCCATAGGTGGAGTGGGTATTGACACACTCACTTGGGAGTCTTTTGTAGCTCAATTTCAAGAGAGATATCTCTCTGAGCATTTCAGACAGAGATAGATAGAGTTCCATGATCTCCAACAGAGAGGCCTCACAGTGGCCCAGTATTAGAGTCAGTTTCTCAAGCTCCTTCTCTATGTTGATTACATGAAGGATGAGAAATTGCATGTCCACCATTTCATTAAGGGACTTAATATGTCTTTTTAGGGCATAGTACACCTAGCCTTTCCTACCACATTCAGAGAGACAGTTGAGACAACACTTGTAGCCAAGGACATCCGTACTAGAAAGGATTTCCAGGATCGGTCTCAGCACCAAAACCCCTCTTCCCAGTAGTCAAGACAATAGAGACCCCCTTGGAAAGGGAAACATGATCACTCACAAGGATCCTTTAAGGGTCAATAGTCTCAGCATCAGAGATCTCACCAAGATTCTAGACAGAGGCATTCACAGGGTTATCAGGGCTCTAAGCCCAAACAGTGGCAGTATCAGGATCCTAGATAGGTTCAGAGGACACAGACCCCTCAAGAATAGCCAGCTAGGACTCAACAGTCCTCTAGGGGTGGATACAGTGGTTCTAGTAGGACCGGAGGGTCACAACAGCCTAGGACACAAGGAGTACATATTCAAACCTGAGGGCCATGTTACACTTGCGGTGGTATGGGTCATTTAGCGAGAGAGTGCCCATAGGGATAGTAAGCCAATGGTTAGAGAGGGGCTACCTTAGAGCCTACAGTTGGAGATATGGGTAGATCTCATAGAGTTTTTGTAGCGGTTGATAACCACCAGGCTGAGCACCAGGCCACGGTCATAGAGGCTACAGGTATGATTTAGGGTATCAGTGTTTCTAGTTTGTTTGATTCAGGAGCCAAGGACTCTTTTATATCTCCCTATGTAGTGGAGCGTTGCGGGTTGGTGGCAGTTAGACAGGATGTCGGTTGGGAGGTTGAGTTAGCTTCAGGAGCTAGAGTGTCTATTAGTTCCTTAGTTCGCAGTTGTCAGATTCAGATTGGAGACTTAATCATGATGACTGATCTCTCCATTACCCCTCTAGGTTCTTATGATGTATTCCTTGGCATGGATTGGCTATATTCCCACTGCGCCAAGATGGATTGTCATCAGAAGAGGGTTGAGTGTGTTGATGATCATGGTACTTCTATGGTGATATTTGGGGTACAAAGACTCATATCCCTTTGCATGATTTTCGCTATGCAGCTTAGGCGGTGCGTGCAGAAGGGATGTCAGTTATTTCTCATCACCATTAGTGATAAAGAGGAGGATTCAGAGGGGGAGCCTTCGCTTGAGAATTATCTTATTCTTTAGGAGTTTGTAGATGTATTTCTTACTGAGCTACCTGGTATGCCTCCACCTAGGGTAGTTGATTTTCACATAGATCTTGTACCAAGAGCTGAGCCAGTATCTAGAGAACCTTATAGGATGACCACACATGAGCTCAATGAGCTCAAGATTCAGTTAGAAGAGCTCTTGGAGAAAGGGCATATCCGACCTAGTGTATCACCTTGGGGTGCACCAGTAATTTTTGTGAAGAAGGATGGATCACTTAGATTGTGCATTGGTTATCGATAGTTGAATAAAGTAACAATTAAGAACCAATACCCACTCCCCAAGATTGATGATTCATTTGATCAGTTGCAGGGTGCTCGAGTGTTCTCAAAGATAGATCTGAAGTCGGGGTACCATCAGTTACAGATTGTGGAAAGTGATATCCACAAGACTATCTTTCGCATGAGGTATGGTCACTATAAGTTCATAGTAGTACCATTTGGCCTCACAAATTCTCCAGCTGTGTTCATGAGCCTCATGAATGGAGTATTTTGTACATTCTTGGATAAATTTGTGGTAGTGTTCCTTGATGATATTCTGATATATTCTCGCAATGAGGAGCATGAGGAGCATCTGAGACAAGTTCTGCAGCATTTGAGAGAAAATCAGTTATATGGTAGCTTGTCAAAGTGTGCCATCTTTAGACCCGAGGTGCATTATCTTGGTCATACTATATCCGACGATGGGATCTCTGTAGACCAATTAAAGATTAGAGCCAATATAGATTGGCCAGCACCCACCAGTTTCACTGAGGTCAGAAGTTTTATGGGCTTAGCAGGATATTACAGACACTTTGTGGTAGGATTTTCTAGAGTAGCTCATCCCATCACCTCCCTTCAAAGAAAGGGGAAGAAGTATGAATGGACAGAGAAGTGTGAGAGAGCTTTCCAGGAGCTCAAGAGAGCCCTCACTAGTGCACCGATTTTAGTAATGCCAAATCCTTTGGCAGATTTTGTTGTATGTACTGATGCTTCATTGGATGGTTTAGGAGTAGTCCTTATGCAGGAGGGTCATCCTATAGCTTTCGAGTCTAGGAAGCTAAAGACTCACGATCTTAATTATCCCACTTGTGACCTAGAACTTGCAGGGGTGGTTCATGCCTTAGTGAGATGGTGACATTTCCTTCTAGGTCACTGATTTTAGCCTCATTCAGATCACCAGAGCCTACAGTATATCTTTACACAACCCAATCTTAATTCTAGGCAGAGGAGATGGATGGAGTTTTTGTGTGAGTATGATTTTGATGTTCATTACATCAAGGGGAAGGAGAATGTAGTTGCAGGTGCCTTGAGTAGGAGGCAATACGAACTCTCATCTATGACTTCTAGTACAGATTTGAGGGAGCGCATTTTGCATCACTTGCCAGAGGATGGATTAGATGTGGAGCTTTTTCAGCTTATTTGTTCTCAGAGACCCCTTGAGGGGAGATTTGTATAGTATTATTTAGAGTCTGATGGACTTCTACGTCATAGGGGACGCATCTATGTACCTTCTCTAGGTGACTTGCGAGAGTTTATTATACTTGAGGCTCACAGAGCACCTTATGCAACTCATTCGAGAGTTAAGAAGTTGCATGCCGATCTGAGATAGTTGTATCATTGGCCGAGTATGAGATTGCAGATTGCCAGCATAGTTGCTAGATGCCTAGAGTGCCAGAGAGTGAAGGCAGAGCACAATCATCCAAGTGGGCTCCTGCTGCCATATGAGATTGCCGAGTGGAAGTGGGATACTATATCTATGGACTTCATTGTTGGTCTCCCTATGTCTTCCCACCACCATGATGCTATCTTGGTGATAGTTGACATGTTGACCAAGGTTGCCCACTTCTCACCCGTGTGTACTACATTCACAGCATGAGATGTAGCTTAGGTCTTTTTGCGGGATATTGTCAGACTTCATGACATTCTCCGTAAGATCATCTCTGATAGAGACTCCTTGTTCACATCAGCTTTTTGGAGAGAGTTATAGGCAACGTTGGGTACTAGACTAAATTTTAGTACAACATATCACCCTCAGACAGATGGACAGACAAAGAGAGTTAACTAGGTGTTAGAGGATATGTTACGCATGTACGTGATAGACCATCGGGTCAAGTGGGAGGAATACCTACATCTGGTCGAGTTCACCTATAATAATGGGCATCATTCTTATATAGGTATGTCACCATATCAGGCTTTGTATGGTAGACCATGCAGGACACCACTAAGTTGGGATAGGATTGAGGATAGAGTATCTATTGGACCCCAGTTGGTCAAGGATATGGAGCAGAAGGTAGTCTTGATTAGACAGGATCTTAGAGAGGCTCAAGACCAACAAAAGAAGTATGCAGATGCGAAGCGGGTTGATCGTGAGTATATGGTTGGAGATAGGGTCTTCTTGAGAGTGCACCCACATAAGAGTCCAATCTATTTTGGAAAGGGCTCTAAGTTAGTGCCTCACTTTGTTGGACCTTTTGAGATATTGGAGAGGATAGGACCAATTGCCTACTGTCTAGCCTTACCACCTGGCCTGTCACGCATTCATGATGTGTTTCATGTATCTGTGCTATGAAAATATATTCATGATGAGTCTCACGTTATAGATTGGGATGCCTTGCAGGTGGAGTCAGACAAACAGCTAGCACTGGAGCCCATTCATATTATAGCCTTGCACTCCAAGGCCGAGAGCTAGACCAGGTAAGGGTCCAGTGGGATTGTTATGATGAGGTCATGACTTCATGGGAGGACGTAGCGCAAATGAGATCTTAGTACCCATATATTTTTTATGAACTCCAAGAGGAATTTCATGCCTAGTGGGGGAGGATGTGAGGCCTCACCCTAACCCATCATAGCTTTACTGCTCGATCACACTTTGATACTTTATGTTTTGATACATTGATACACTTTTTTGATTATCTTGATAGAGATTCGAGATATTATGTTATGATGATGATTATATTGTGTGGATTACATTTTGATATGGATTAGACCTAGAACAGGTGGTTGATTTTGATTATATATGTTTAGATAAGTGAATTGATGAGAAGATCGAATCATGATTAGACTTGATTATTTCATGGATGTTATGTCATAATGATTATGGAATTATTATGTTCTAAACATTTATGTATGAAAATTGCAATTAGAAATTTAATTCTTCTTATTGATTAATGTTGCTAATAATCAATTGAAAATGTATATTGCATGTGATTTTATTATCTTGGACTACTGATGCTCGAGTTTAGTGTGCAGGAAAAAGAACCATGGAATTATTCAGAGAATCAGGGCTAAACACATGTGAATTGAGTAAGCCAAGGTTTAATCCAATAAGGGGTTGAAACCTCATTGTAATGTGATCTTTGTTGTAAATGTAATTTGAATGTGTGTTAATAGTTTAAAATTCATGTTGTTGTTTGGACATGTCATTGTGAATGTGATGTGTATTTTTTTTAGTGTCACTTGACACTTGTATTGTCTATGTGGATGGTGACATGTCAAATTAGGGCTTGGGCAAGAATTACCAAACCTTATAAGATGTTATATTAATTCAACTTGCATATAGATGTCTTGTAGAGATCACATCAAGTTGAAACTCGGATTTGAACTTTAGGAGTACTTTAGAGGGGTCAAAAGTGACCCTAGAGTGTATTTTTGGCCAAAATTAGTTAACCCTAACGGGGTACTTTGGGTTAGTGCTAGTTTTTACCTATGAAGAAAACCTAGATCACCATTATGGCTCTCCAAAATGCCTACCTTTCAAAAGTGGTGAAAATAGAGATGGTCACATGCATCTAACTTGTCTCACACTCTTTACTAAACTCACAATTAAGAGGGGAGACAAGAGGTAAGACCAAAGGACTAGAGGTCATTGTTAGAGTAATTAGTTAGTTTACTTACTCTTTTTTGCTTAAGCTATCTTTTAGGTGCATATAATTAATACTTTATATTAATTATATTGCGCAACCTAGCTTTTCTGTTATTAGGGTTTGTTCACCTTTATAGGCTGAATTTTGTAATATTTTTTCACAACTTAGAGAATAATATAGTGCTTCTTCTTTTGAGCATCTCTGAGTTCTTTTTTTTCATTTTTGAGCTTCTACTTTATATCAGGTCTTTTGCATGCAGGTGTATTTAGGTTCTGTGGATTTGCATGTTTCTCAAATCCTACATGGTATCAGAGCCACCTTGTTGCTGCCTGATCGAAGGTCTTTGAAGCCACGATTTGAAGACAACAGCCACAACCTTTTTGGATTTTTTTTTTGTCACTTTGAAGGAGGTGCCATCTTCTAGAGTCATTTGAGCAAAAACGGACTCTGCCATTGCATTCAGAAGGCCCAGGAGAGTCGAAAAACATATAAAGTTTGACATTTTGGCCTCTGTGACTACAGGCAAAACTTTTTAGCCTCCTAGGGCCGTATAGCTCAAAAATCGAGACAAAAAAACTTGAAAAAAATTTAAAAAGAGTCTTTTTTGCTCATTTTAGGGTGCTGCCAGTGCGCGCCACCAGCGCGCCGCTCGAGCGCCGCTGCTGGCTAGTGCGCCACCCGGGCCCGCCGCCACCCACCGGCCGCTCAGCTGCCACCCGCACCCGGCCCTCCCACCGCCGCCGCCACGCCAAGTCACAGCCACCGCCGCGCCGCCAACTGCCTGCGACGGCCATTAGGCCGTCAAATTTATTCGCCTGTCTGGTTTTTTCCAGTGAGTATGGTTTTGGAGGCACTTGTGGTTTTTTGACCATATCTTGGGCATCCGGTGTCCTTTTTTGGAAAATGAAATATCGCCGGAAAGGTGTTTCCAAGACAGACGCAATATTGTTAGTCTTGTTTGCTGATTCGGCCATTTGAGTTCCTATTTTTAGTGTTGAAGTTGAGGCTTTGTTTTCCCTCCACTCTACATCCGGCGTTCAGGTTTTTTTCTCATTTTTTCTGTGCTTTCTGTAGTTGTTTATTTGTGGTGCACAGGGGATAGGATTATACATTGTGGGGGGGTGTATTTTTCTTTCTGTAATTTCCTTCAGAAAGACCCTTCTACTTCCGTCTTATTCTTCTTCCAATGTCGGACCCCTCTGTGGCCCGACTAACACCTCATAACTACCACACATGGAAGCCTCACATGACCAGACTCCTCATGTCACGAGGTTTATGGTCCTGCATAGATGCGGCTCAACCAGTTCTTCAGAGGCCTTATGAGGTGCTTATGCACAGAAATAGGATGGATGAGGCAATGGGCCTCATTGCTATGAACATTTTAGATGGGTTTTTGTTCTACCTGGATGGTCTGACTACACCCAGGGATATGTGGGACAAGTTCTCCACCTTGTTTGGCACCATGGATCAGTTCAGGATTCTCCAGATAGATGCAGAGTTCACCTCCTTGGCACCTGACTCATTCAC
>MU224061.1:7833566-7850782 GCA_018584345.1 Thuja plicata
AATGAACCCCTGCAAATAATTGTGAGATCAAAAAAAAAAAAAAACCTGCAACAAATGTTAAAAAAAAATGAGCAAAAACCTGCATGCAACAATGTGTTACAGAAAAAAATTGAAAAAAAAGATAGATATATAAAGATTCAGATTTGCAATAAATCGTGCAAATGATCCTGCAAAAAGCATTAGAAGGAAAACCTGCACAAAAAGGGTCAGATCCTGCAAGGAATGTTAAGAAACAAATAGAGTCTAAAAAAGACTTAGATGATAACTGGAGATAAAAAAGAAATGGATCTAAGTGTTATTGTGCGGAAAAAAAAAATGACAACTAAAACTAAGATAATGATTAAAACTAAAACTAAAAAAAAACTATGATAATGATTAAAACTAAAAAAAGAACAACTTCATCTAATTAAAAGAAACGAAAGATTTAAAACTAAATCTATTGAAAACTAAAAATGCCTATCTAAAACTATTTAAAAACTATGATAGAGATAAAACTAAATTGAAAGAAAGAAAATAAAACTATTTAAACATTTGCAAACAAGAGAGAGGATCCCGGAAAGAAATCCGCCGGGTTTCTTTCTGCAATATTTTAATCTTTAAAAAGTAAGAAAAAAACTACGGGACACTGTGGAACCCTATTGAAGCTTTACTGAAAGGTGGAGAGCGCCCGTGGATTTGTGGAAGACTAAAGTTGGTCAAGTGGGGACCTTGTGGTCAATAGCAATGGTCGCCGCCGTTATGGGGTTTTTAATACTTGGGAAAAGATGGTACCGCATCAGGAGCCAGAACAAGAAGCTTGGAAAATAGGCTAACGCTGATGAAAAGAGAATACTACAGAAAGGGGTGGCGGAAGCTTTGTTGGGTCACGCTACGGTGGTGGGATAGATGGTGGTGTAGGGGGAAAGGATAGAGGGAGTCAAGGCGTTAGGAGTTACTGTGGTAAAAGGGGTGGCGGTGGGAGGAGTGGCGAATGGGGGAGAAGACGGAGCTAAGGAAGTGGCAGAATGGTGGCGCAGAGTGGAGTGAATAAGGCAGAGGGGTGGCGCAAAAAATGAGAAATAAGGAGATAAAATGCTATCGTGTATAAGGCAGCTGAAAAAACTTATAACAAGATTGAGATGAGCCTGCAGATAACAACACGTTAGAGGAGAAGATAAACAATATAATGTTTACAAAACCAAAATCACATATGTTTCTTTCTGATCGGCCGGAGCCTGAATTTCAACACTAAAGATCGAGATAATTACAACACTATGAGAGACATTGGAAACTTTACACAAACAGTTCACTCCTAAGGTATGTTTTAAAAACCAAAAAATACTAGAAAAAAGTCTTAAAAATATATAACGGATTAAAAATTGTTCGAAAAATAACAAAACCACCTCAGAATGATGCTATAGAAATGAAACATAAAACCAGATAAATGCTTTCACCTGGAGAAGCTTTCTGAAAATTTCCAAGCACGCATATATAAAGATACCGCAGATACACAGTAGCCAAAGAGCTCGGAGGGCTAGGACAAGAATAAAGCAGCACAAAAGCGACTATAAAACTGATTACAAGGGAATATTAGATCAGAAAGGAAAAAGAGATTGACTAAGAGGAATATGAGGTTCCTGGTAGAATGGTAGGAGACATGCAGGGCGATGGGTGTAGGAAAATAGGAGACATGCAAGGCGATGGGTGCAGGAGAGACCGATGTCTCCACGCGACTGCTAAAGTTTAGCACAAATCAGGCTCGAGCGGTTGAAGGGATAGTAGATTACACCAGAGAAATAAAAGTAACCTAAAGCGAATCCCCTTTCTTCTTGGATTAGAATGAATGCACTGTGAATGCCAAAGGAAATCTGAAAACCTATTAATACAAACAATGTGAATCCTGCTATAAAGAATCATAAAAAACCAGCTGCAAGATAGAGTACTATGCATGCATGTGAATTTGAATTAAAAGGAAGAATATTAAATCTAGGCTTAATTGCAGGAAGAGTTCTTTTTTAAGCAAAGAGAATTAGATTCTATTCCCTGCAAAACCGTTATAAAAAGAAATCTTGCCAAATGTGAGAAGATAAAAAGAACTGAATAAAAAGCTAATGATATGGAGATTGTTATCCGAAATTAGAAACAAGAATATAGGAAAGAACTTTTGAATTTTTGAATACTTTTAATATTATAATATTAAATTTTGATATTAAGATTGTGATAAATTTAAATTTGCATAATATTCTTTATCAAAATGAATCCAAATCTGCACAAACCAAATCAACAATGAATCAATAGATAAACCGGGTTTGGCGGTAAACCAACCAAACCCAAAGAAAATTTGATTTTTTTTTTTTCTTAACTAGATTAAAAAAAATACTAGCAAAACTCTCTCAAGAGTCTCCGAAATTGGAGTGCTCCAAGATATGGTAGCTCCTTCACCTACACACTCAAAACATGATTAAACCAACCTGCTCTGATACCATGTTAAAATAATAACAGAAATAAAAGAGAGACAGGAAATTATTTAATCCAATGAGCAAGAGATAAGAGATTTACCATGAATTTGCACACAACCAGGAGCATTCACCAATAAGAAAAGCAACAATGGAGACAAGATTTTTGAAGGGGGAAAAGCATGAAAAAACCCCTGTGAATAAATATGAATGGGAAAATTGCCTAAGAACGTGAGAGAGAGAGAGAAATGAGAGCCAAGCTCATACAATGAGTGACTTGAAGTGTAAAAGTGCTACAACTAGTGCTAGTGTTACGCCAAAGAAAGAGAAGAATCATCTCTTAAGTAGAGATGGAAGAAGGAGTTTTAAGTGTAAATCCTGTGTGTATGTGACCCACATTCATAAAGTGTGTGCCACTTGTGTTATTTCCTCTTAGGGAGGAATCTAAGAATAAAAAGAAATTACAAATAAATATTATGTCCTCACACATGGACAAGAGGACATGCGTTCATGTAGGGATTCTATAGGAATCTCCTACTTACATAATAAATAAACTAAACTACCTTGGTTTATAATATATTTCACCAAGGAAAGATTACATATTCTAACAATAATCCTATCCCCCAAAGCCACACTAGGAGGATATCCATTAATCTTAGGAATACCTTGGCTAGCCACAACAAATGCTTGCATTTCATATCGCTCAGGAAAGACAAAAAATATATGATGGGATCCATACCAAGAAACTAACTTTGTATTCTCCAGCCAAACCCCAAGCTGAACTTGACCAAGTTATCTGGCCAGAACTAGGTGATGCTACCCTTGGAGAAAATTTTGTGCAATAGCTCATGGTTATTGGAAGAGATTCATTTATGGTCTCACAAGAGGAATATGACATACTAGTGGAAATTCTCACCAATCAGTATGGCTCTAATTCATCCTCTTTTCATGTCCCTAACTGTTCCTTCCAAACCATACTGCCCAACCAGACCTCGCCTAAGTTTCTTGCAACACCTGATTACCTTATACCTTTTTACCACATGAGATAAAGTCACCCTCATTTGCAGAATTCATGATGCTGGATAAAGTCAAAAGAGTAGAAATTGCTTTAGGCAAAGAGTTGAATGTCAATAAGAAACTCACCCCATCTCAGATGACCAGTCTTCTCCAACTTTTGAAAGACAATCAACAAGCCTTTTGCATGGGACTATACCGATATGAAAGGGTTAGATGAAAAGATTTGTACCCATAGGATTTACATCAGTCCTGAGTCCAGACCAATTAGACAAGCCCAGAGAAGAATTAACCCTACTCTGAGAGTATAGTGAATACTGAATTACAAAAACTCCTTAAAGTTGGCTTTATATATCCTATTTCTGACAGCTAGTGGGTTTCTCCTTTAGTAATTGTTCCAAAGAAAGGGGAAATGGAGAGTTTGTGTGGAATATAAGGAGCTTAACAAAGCCACTAAAAAAGATCACTTTCCATTACCTTTCATTGACCAAGTCCTTAACAACCTTGTTGGTAAGAAGTATTTCTCATTTCTAGATGGCTTCAGTGGATACAACCAAATCTAGATATCACCTAAAGATCAGGATAAAACAAAGTTCACCTATCCATCGGGAACATTTTCTTATTCTATCTTGCCATTTGGATTGTGCAATGCACCTGCTACTTTTCAGTGGGTGCTAATTGGTATATTCTCTGACATATCTGCTGACTGTGTTGAAATATACATAGATGACTTCACTGCATATGGAACTACATTTGAGGAGGCTCATGCTAACTTGGAGAAAGTTCTTAAAATATGTCAAGAATATAACCTCTCCCTTAACAGTGAGAAGTGCTACATGATGATGGAAGAGGGAGTTATTTTAGGACATGACCTTTCATCCTTTGGCATTCAAGTTGATCTTGCAAAGATTGTAGTCATCACTACACTTCCGACTCTAGTAAAATAGAAGGATGTTGGGAGTTTTCTTGGCCATGTTGGTTACTACAACACATTCATCAAAGACTTCAGCCAGCTTGTAGCCCCATTGTACACCTTGTTGAAGAAATAAGTTGAGTTTGAGTGGAAAACTGAATTTGAACTATCATTTCAGTAGCTCAAAGACATTCTGACACAAACACCTATCCTCAGAGGACCTAACTAGAAGTTTCCCTTTCAGATTCACACTAATGCATCTGACTATGTCATTGGAGTGGTGTTAGGACAAAAGGAAGGTACAGTTGAGCATGCTATTTATTATATTAATAAAAATCTACAAGGTGTTGAACTGAACTATACTGTCACTGAAAATGAATTGCTAGCAATAATCTATGAACTTAATAAATTCAGACATTACATTACTAGTCATGAAGTATTTGTATACACTGATCATTCAGTAATCAAATACTTGGTGAACAAGTCTGCCATCTCTGGTAGGTTAGCAAGATGGTTACTCCTCATGCAGGAGTTTGATGTGATAATCATTGATAAATTAGGTAAAGCTAAAGTGGTGGTTGACTTCTTATCTAGATTACAAGTTCCAGATGATCCTACAGAAATTGATGATAGCTTTCCTGATGAGAACCTGTTCTCTGTTGATACTTACAATCCATGGTATGCTAACATCGCCAACTACCTTGCTAAGGACACCACCTCATTTCTCGCCTAGAGAACGTAGACTTATGATTGAGAAAAGCTTCAACTTTTCATGGATCTTAGGATTTATGTTTTACACAGGTCTTGATCAGGTCACCAGAAGATGTATTCATGAAGATGAGACTTATGAAATCCTCAGGGCTTGTCATGATGATCTGTGTGGTGGCCATTTTGGAGGAAAGAGGACAGCACACAAGATCTTGACAATAGGATACTATTGGCCTACTCTACATAAGGATGCAACTAAGCATACAAGGCACTGTGATCGATGCCAGCACATGGGATGCCCAACCAAATTAGATGAAATACCCTTGCAACCTCAGGTGGTCATGACACCATTTGACATGTGGGGCATCAATTTTGCTGGACCTATCGAGCCATCTTCTCAAGGTAAGTCATATATCTTAGTGTGCACTAACTATGCAACAAAATGGGTAGAAGCTAAAGCAATGCGGCAAGCCAGAGATCATAAGGTAGAAAAATCTCTCTACAAATATATATTTACCAGGTTTGGAGTACCTCGTGAGATAGTCAAAGATCAAGGTGCATAGTTCACTTCTAATCTTATTGTTGACTTGATGCATGAATACGTAGTGAGGCATGGTAAATCTTCACCATACCATCCTTGGGCCAATGGGTAGGCAGAGATAAAAAATAGGGAGATTGAAGCAATCCTAACCAAAATAGTTGTTCACAAGAAGGACTGGGCTACCCGCCTTCCTAAAGTCATTTGGGCTTACAAAACAACTTGGAAAACAACAACTGGTTTTACTCCTTTTGAACTGGTTTATGGAAAATCTGCATCTATGCCTATCAATTTTCAGCACAAGACTCTCAGGATGGCATTATAATTATACATTGACCTTACTAGGGCATAGGAGGAAAGGCTCCTAGTTCTTAATGGAATAGATGAGTATTGGAAGTCTACACTTCACAATACCAAATTGATTCAGAAGTAGTGGAAGAAGTGGCATGAAAAATTCATCAAGGATAAGATATTTTCCTTTTGTGATTGGGCCCTGCTGTATGACTTGTGCTACCAGCGTACCCCAATTAAATTTTAGATCCGGTGGCTAGGACCGTATGAGATAGTTTCATTTTTTTACAATGGAGCAATTCAGCTTTCCGTTATTGATCTTGTGTGATTCAAACTACTTGTCAATAGTCATCACCTCAAAATCTATCACAAGTATGTGAGTCATGAAGACTTCCTGCATGACGCAAGGGGGTAAGGAGAAGGGGTCAGAGGCTCACCCAACTACCAAACCAGCTTGCAGAACCAATGCGAAAGAAAAACAACACAGTGAGAGAAGAAAACACAAAGATCCTTTATCATGAATTGATCAAAATCATTACATGTCAGGCTGTAAGGCCTTCCTAGTTTTGGCCATATATTTAATGAATTACAATAAGATCTTCATACAACAGAGATCATAGACCTTTGATCTCAATATCTAAACATTTTCTTTCTTGATCTAAGAATGATACCTAAACTAAGAACATATAAAAGAATATATACAAGAGTCCAACAAGAAATTCAGCGCTCAAATCCATAAGAGAGACCCAGATTTAGGTCCACATAGACCCCAATGAGAGATCCCAAATCAATTAAGCCATCGGAATAAACTGAAGAAGTCAGCCAAAGATCTAATTTCCAAAATAAGCATCTCCGACAGAAAGAACACCAAAAATCAGCAACCATTGGTAAATCATACCCGAGCATAAAAAAATCGTCGGTAAGGACATCACCAAAACCCGTCGGTAAAGCATGACCAAGAAATAGAGACAAGCATGCCCAAGCAATAGAACCCGAGCGACAGAGACAAGCATACCCAAGCAGAAGAACCCGAGTGACAGAGAACAAACTAAAGAACTAAAGCATACATATTTGTTTGGTTGTGCAGGATTACCAATCACCCAAGATGCTCCTGTATCAGACACTTGGGGTTACAAGAAATGATTGAATTGAGACAATTCTTGGAGAGTGAGATTAGGGAAGACCTAGTTAGTTTGTGTTGCAGAATAATTTTTGATCAGTAATATTGGTGTACACTAGGTGAAAGGTTAGGATCTTGTGTCAAGATACCTAAGGAGAGTAGGGTGAGAATAGAACCCTACTAGGTCACTTAATTGGCCTAAGGAGACCCTAGAGGAGAATAGGGTAAAGAGAAAGCCTATGTGTGTTACATCACTAATGCTCTAAAATATCTACCTAAGTTTACTGGAGAATATGAAAAGACTCCTCCCGAGAACATGATAGATGTGGCTAATACCTGCAAAGTACATCATATTGCAGAGCATGATGTAGCCCTAAGATTGTTAGCTGCATCTTTTAAAGGGATAACACTACATTGGTATAGATCTCTGGTACCAAATAACATAGGCACCTATGATAATCTAGGAAGCCTATTTTAACCACTTTTGCAAAAAAGGTGACCTCTCTTCGTTACTCCAACCACTCATCAATATCAAAAGATCTCCCCAGGAGGTAGTTGCCAACTTAAACAATAGAATCCATAGGACATGGAATAGAATTCCTACAAATACACATTGCCAGTGCCCATGGACTTCATCTTCTGCCTAATGTAGATATAGCATGGACTATACAGACCGTAGAAGGCGTAAGCTTTCCAGTTGGCTATGAAATCACCATAAGAGCTGAGAACAAACTTATTGATTTTAGAAAACTTCCATCAAGACCTCCATTTCTAGTATTTCCAGAGTTCTCCCTTCAAACCCCAGAACACACCAAAAGTGAGACCTCTACCAAGTCTTTTGTTTCCCCATAGTCTATGGATGTCTACCCAAATTATCAAGCACAAAAGATAGCTCCTCCTTCCCTATTAGAAAAGATGAGTGAAATGAAAATCCTATTGAGGACAATATCCAATGAGCTTACCAACTTGAAGAGGCAGCGTGGTGTACCTCAAAAACCTCCATATCAGAATTTCTAGAACCACCAAAATGGAGGGCCTCCATACTAGCCAAATCAATATCAAGGATGGAATAGTAATAACCAAGGGAATAACAATCAGAACAACAATAACCAAAACTATAATTCCAAGAAACTATTCGTTGTTCCTCCTTCATCAGTACCATTGCAGTCTATTCCACCTAATTCTAATAGAGAATTAGTGGCTACTCAGAACAAATTTGTGGAAGAACTAAATGCATGGTGTTTCCCATGCAATGATGCCCATATGCCCCAAGATTTCCCAAGAGGAAATCTCCAACAACAGATAATGGAGAAAAGAGCCAAGGAGTGATTCCTGACATTGGTAACTACTAATTCTCTTCCCCAAGGATAGAAAATCCATGATGACAACCCAGATGCAAGGGATGTATCTATAATAAGAGTTGGAAATTTCTCCCGACCATGCTCTATTTTCATGGATGGTGGATGAAGATGACATATTCTTCACAAATCAAGCATCTACTTCAATAATGCCACAAGTGTAGTCAAACTATAACACTTGTTCAAAATGAATATTTACCAACGAAGAAACTCTGCTAGCCCTACCAAGAAAAAATGACTAGTTTCCACATCTGAGGTTTAAAGAAAACAAACTAGCTGCTCCAGAGATTTATCCACAACCTGTCCAATGGCCGCAGGAATTTGTTCCCTAGAAGCCAAAGATCCCAAAGTCCTTTTCGAGAGAAAGGTGGATGTAGTAGAACAAATAAATAAGGCTCTTGCAAACCTATCCACCTGGGACATACTTGTAATTCTTGAGAAAAAATAATTATGGAAGGAAGCTCTTGACAATTGGGATAAAAAAAATGGGTTGAATTTGTTGTTGAACAAGCAAAATTGAAAAGGAAGATGCCTATCATAGAGTCAGAGACTCAAGTCCAACAACTAATTGTTCTGGTCAATTATGACAACCTAATAAGAGAAAAGGAAAAAGGTAAGTCTAAACCTATGCCCTTATTTCTTACCTTAATATTAGTAGATAAGCTACTACATAGTTCAATGATAGACTCAGGGGCTAGTAGCACTATGATGCCTAAGAAAATAATGGAGGCCCTCCATGTGGAATACAAGCCTTCTGATAGGGGAATTATATAATTAGATGGGAAGAAGGTCCAATACATATGAATAATAAATGAGCTTCCCTCACCCTATTTTGCTTCTTCAATATCAAAGTTCCACAAGAGGTTGTAGTCATTGATATTCACCCCATTTTTGGTGTCTTCTTTTCAAGAGATTTTACCACCAAAATAGGAGGCTATATGTCACTTGACTGGTCCCATTTGATCATATGAACTAAACATGGAGATAAATGTAAGGTATTGTTGGAACCTCTACATAACACTCATGTAGAAGATGAACCTGTGCTGAAGTTTGAACCTACATACACCTCCATTTATAAGGAAGAAATGCATTACATTAAAATGCTAGAGGTGAAGAGGTGTCCAGAACTAGAACCAAAGAAGAAGTCTTATTGAATAATTTATTTTAGAGTGATCCTTTTGGAAACTTCCATGCTACAGGATTGGGTACTTATGTAATGTTTGATGAATACCAACCAATGCCAAGGGTCATAGATGAAGACAAAAATAAAGACATTAACCATCAGTCGTTTGAACTATAAATAATGTATTTTAATGGAGCTAGATGTTAGATTGGTTTAGGTGTTGATATTCATTTGATCTATCCCACTAGAGAATAATTAAAGAAGGATTTATTCTTTTAGTTTAGTTCAACAAACAATGAGGCAGAGTATGAAGGATTAGTTTGAGGATTAGACCTAGCTGAAAGAATGGGAATCAAATAGTTGAAAGTGTTTGATGATTCTGAATTAATAGTGAAGCAGTCTGCAATGTTTATGTAGCTAAAAACCCTCAAATGAGATCTTACCGACATAGGGTATGGGACCTGATTGAAAGTTTTGATTCTTTTAATATCCAAGTCATTTTGAGGAGAAAAAATACTGAAGTTGATCAATTAGCCATAATCGGTTCCCATTTAGAACTTGTCACTGATCTATTTAAAAATGAACATTCAGTTCATGTGAAAGTTAGACCTTTCATACCAGACAATGATAATCATTGGAAAGTATTTGAGAGTGATGACTAGATTTCCTTATTCATCTAGTAGGCTGGATAATTTTTTGATCAATTTCAACTCAAAACTGAGGAAGCATATGAGGACTAGGTCATCCAATTGAGAGGAAATAAACTTGGAAAGTTTAGTTAATACAATTTTTTCCAGACAAGAGGGATTATGAGGATCTAGAAGTCAAAGATGACAGAAAGTTGAAAGTGAAAAAAGAGGTGCCCGAGATTGACAAGGAGAGGCTTAAATCTATGTTTCATAAGTACAAAGGAGTCATAGCATGGACCTATGAAGACCTGAAAGGATATAATGGAAAAATTCTTGAACATACTGTATGCATTGAAAATACTTGTAGCTAGTCAAAAAGCAAAAGCATGCAAACTCAATAAATGTGAAGTAATCAAAGCATGCTAATAAACTTGAAATGCAACTAAATTTTCATTAAAATCTTCGATGAGCTAAAACAAGTGCACCCAAAAATTATTTAATTTTCTCTTAGAGATTTTGTGGGTTTTCTCTCCCAACATAATACAATGAATCCCACTATGATTTATGGGTGAAGGATTGTGAACAAGTATGAGGAACTTGCCCCATTCTTCACAAAATGATGAATGCAAATGAAAGATCTCTTCTAAGTATGAAAATGCAAGAGATTATCAAACTAGATTCAAATGAAAGCTAAACTAAGAATGAAAATGCAAGATTGAAAAAAGACTAGATGTATTCTATTACCTGACATGTAATATCTAGATGATCTAATGCTCAAAGAAAGTAAATAGAATGAAGACTAAGAAGTGCTCAATATGCTGAAGAAAATTCTCTAAAATGCAATCAATAGCTGAGAATGAGGAGTGAGGCCTCATTTTTATATATTTTTGAAGAGTTAGGTAGGGTTTTGGTGGGGGTGAAGAAGATTAAGAGGCAAAAGAATGGATGGTCAAGATTAAGAGGTGGAAGGGAGGTGTTGACTTTTCAAGTGGAGGGAACAAGAATTTGAAAAAGTCACATTGTGTGCAAGTGATTAAGGCTAAAAAGGTTTTAATTATCCTTTAAGTGTAATTAGAGGAAATTTAGCCAAAAGTAAGGAGAAGTGAGATTTAAATTAAATTAGATTTCATTTAAATGGGGCTTAGAAGAATTTTAGAGGAAATGGAGGGATTAAATAAATAAAATTTATTTAAAAAAAGAGTATGGAGGAAACATATATCAAAATAGAAATTTAATATATTAGGGGTAGTATTTAAATTAATTTTAAATACAAGGTGATGAATTTATTTAATAAAATTAAATAAATAGTCGAACATAAGAAATATAATAATTTATAAAAATTAACAATATTGTTATAGCCAATATTAATTAAATTAATATAGAAATGTAGAGAGACAATTTTGGGTGTCTACACATACTATTGGGCTGACAGATGGAGTGAAGCCTATTAGACAAAAACAAAGGCTAGTCAACGCCAAGATAGAGGCCTTGATGATGCAAGAGCTGACCAAATTGATCAACTCAAAAATTATCTATCTAATCAAGCATAATGCATGGGTATCAAACTTGGTTTTGGTTTGTAAGATGAATGGTGATATCCATCTCTGCATGGATTTTTGAGATTTTAACAAAGATTCCCTAAAGGACCACCACCCTTTGCAGTCAATGGAACGAATACTACAAATTGTAGCTAGATCAGAAATGTTCTCACTACTAGATGGATTCTTTGGGTATAACAAAATTTGGATGGCAGAGGATGATCAACAAAAAACAACGTTCACCACTAAGTGGGGAACATTTTCTTATGCTAAATTTCCTTTTGGTATGTCTAATGCAAGAGAAAATTTCCAGAAGGCCATGGAGAGGAATTTTAAGGAATTGATAGATTTAATTATTCTAATCTATTTGGATGACTTGAAAATATTTTAAAAAAAAGGAGGATCATTTTGGTCACCTTCAAATTTTTTTCTAAGTTTCCAAAAGTTTGAAATATCCTTGAATCCAAAGAAACATGTATTCATATTTTTGCAAGGAAAACTCCTGGGACATATAGTCTCTAAAGAAGGAATTTCCATAGACACCTAGTGGGTAAAAGATATCTTAGAATTCTCACTCCCTTCTAATAAAAAGGGAATTTAGTCTTTCCTTGGAAAGGTTAGTTTTGTCAGTTTATTCATTTCCAAAATTGCTGGAATGGTATGAGCCATCACCTTGATGCTCAGAATTTTTTTTTTTTTTATGGACCCTAGAGGGGAAGACAACCTTTGAGAAGCTAAAATAAGCTATAGTTACTGCATCAGTATTGTGAAATCCAGATTTTGCCAAGGAATTTATAATGTATGTCTATGGAAGTGAGTACAAACTTTTTGCTATGCTTACTAAAAAGAGAGAAAACTATAAGGAAGAACACCCCATCACCTTCTACTCTAGGACGCAAGGGTTATGAGGTCAAATATAAAATTGGAGAGAAACATGCCTTTAATCTAGTGAAAGGCCTCAAAAAATTTAGACATATTATCTTTGGAAGTTAGATTATGATATATGTTGCACACCCTAGTGTGAAAGGATATATCATGGATGGAGTGATCACTAAAAAGAGAGCTAATTGGATCACTAAAATAATGGAATATGACATAGAAGTTTTCCCAATTAAAGTGATCTGAGAGGCCTCTATGAATACATTTCCAAAGAGGCTAGAGGAATTGAGAAAGCAGAGGAATTGATCCTCATTAATTTATGTTAGAGAAACAAAGGATTGGGTTTTCGATTGAATAAATGTCATGCAGATTGGTATGTATCCCTCTTCCCTTCCTTCAAAAAAAAAAATACTATAGGTTGCTAGCTGCTGTATATTTCCTTATTAAAGGTGTGCTTTTTAGGAGAAACCTCAACAAAATCCTATTAAGGTGTATAAATGAAACCCAGATTCAAAGGATACTGGAAGAAATACATAAATCTATGCTCACATCCTCTGAGAGTCAATACACAACTATCAGTCTTTCCTCTGCCCGAGACAACCAGTCTGACTGAGACTTCAACTAAACATGTGTTGACATCAATGAAAAAAATGAATGTCAACAACTCCAACAAAATCCAATTCCAAGAATCTCCCCCTTTGGCATTGATGGAAACACATGAGAAAATATATCAATCCAAAAGTACCCATCTCAATACAATCTTCTCAATATCCTCTTCACAACTCTCCCTAAACAGTAGGGATTTTCCACTGAATCTCTCCACCTTTCACATCAATGGGAAAGGGTGCCATTACTCTATCTATGACCATCTTATCTCTAAAAGGTGTAGAGTTTTCAAATATTCATGCCTACAGAAACCTAGTGCTAAAACACCCAAATGTGTTCTATTTGTTCCTGAGATCACTCCCCCTAAGGAGTGGATCTAACCATCAAGTCCAGGAAATGATATAACTCTAAAATACACTAGACTGATGCATTCCTGAATCAATTAGTTCTCGCAAGGAGGGGCTATCACCCCAATCATACATTTGAGATACTCAAAGGCATCCTCTGGCAAAGGTTTTGTAAATATATCTACTATTTGTTCCTTTGTGCTGATATACTCTAATCTAATCTCCTTCTCTACAACCTTGTCTTTCAAGAAATGATACTTCATTGAAATATGTTAAGTATTTGAATGCATAACTAAATTCTTTGAAATATTCATTGTACTGGTGTTATCACAATGAATAACCACTGGCTCTTCAAAAGTTATCCCAATGTCCTTCAACATCTTCTTCATCCATGAAAGGAAACTAAGTGTGCGGAAAACAGTTCCCTGTGCTAAACTCCTGAGGAGAGGATCGTGCAAATTTAGATTTAACCCTTATCAATTACATAATGTTAATACAATTAACTTAGATGTTGTTGAAATAACATGTATACATAGAAAAATGAGAATGACATAATGATTTACCCTGGGGAAAACCTTTCAGTAAAAAACCCCAACACTCCAAAACCTGCACAATGTATTAATCAAAACTATTGTTGTTTACAATACACTTGCAATGCAAGTTTTTTAGGAGATAATCAACACTTGAAGAAAAATTTGGTAGCATAATAGAATTCCAACAATACACTAACTTCACACACAATGATTTGCAACCCTAAAACACTTATATCATGTGCTTCCCTTTTTAGGGCAACTTCCAAAGACAACTGTAATAGGGCTTTACCATTCTTCGAAAAAATACAAATCCCAAAATTTTATTTTAGGCCATTGCCCTGAACCCCATGCATTTAAGAAGAGTGTACATTACTCAACATGATCAGTTTCCACATGTCTTGCATGTCTTCACCCGTCATCGAATCTTTCACTATTAGCTCTTACAAATATTAATTACTGTCATAGGAATCCGTCATAACTGTTTCAGTCAGATTACCTTACACATTGTTCAAAGTGCCGACATTTGGAAAATAACCTCTACCACAAAAGAGGATGCCTAGATCCACCTAGACCAAGTTTGATCATCCTTTTCATCTTCCAAGTGGAGTGAAAACACAACGTGTCCACTCAACTAAATGACAGAACAAATATCAAACTTAAATACATTATTTGCAAACAAATAATATCAAATGTAAGGAAATATATAAGGTTGAGACACCTTATTCCTAACAATCCAAACAATCTGTGTGCAATTTATAGCAACAAAAACATACTCTGATTCAACAGTAGACTAAGCTATACAATCTTGCTTCTTACTTAACCAAGAAACTAGTCTTTTCCCAAGAAAAATGTACCACTACTTGTGCTCTTTCTATCATCAACACCTCTTACCCAATCAACATCAGTATAAGCATGCAAAAGAAATTCATCAAATTTTTTATACCATAAACTATATTCTAGTTTCCCTTTCAGATATCTAAATATTCTCTTTACTATAACAAGATGAGTCTCTTTAGGATCTGATTGATATCTTGCCATAATTCCAACTACATTAGCAACATTTGGTCTAGTGTGAGTTAGATATTGTAAGCCTCTAATCATGGATCTGTACTTTGTCTAAAAAACACACTGAGATTCATCAGTAGTATTAAGCTTGTAACCAGTAACCATAGGTGTTACAATAGGTTTAAACTCCTCCATTTCAAATTTTTTCAGCATTTCCTTAAGATACTTGGTTTGAGAAATAAAAATACCATTCTTGTTCGATTAATTTGCAAGCCAAGAAAGAATTTCATTTCACCAATCATCGACATCTCAAAATCCCTTTCCATTTCCTTAGAGAATTTCTTACTCATTTCATCATTAACTCCATAAATGATATCATCTGCAAAAAATTCAACTATTAAGATTCCATCTTCACTATTTCTTAAAAACAAATTACTATCTAAATTACCTTTTATGAAACCAATATGAAGTAAATACCTGTCCAATCTAGCTTACCATGCTCTAGGTGCTTGTTTCAGTCCATACAAAGCCTTCTTCAATTTGCAAACCATGTCCTCATCATCTCTCAAAGAAAATCTACCAGGTTGCTCAATATACACTCCTTCCTCTAAATATCCATTCAGAAATGTATATTTCACATCCATATGATACACTTTAAAGTCTTTGTGTGTAGTATAAAAAAAAGATAATCTCACCGCCTCAACCCTAGTAACAAGAGAAAATGTTTCTTCAAATTCTATGCCTTCTTGTTGTGTGTAGCCTTTACAAACTAGTCTTTCCTTATTCATTACAAGATTCCTTCTTCATTCATTTTGTTTCTAAAAACCCATTTAGTCCCTATAACATTCTTTTCCTAAGATCTAGGAACCAATTCCCAAGTGTTATTTTTCTTTATTTGTTCTAATTATTCCTGCATTGCATTAGTCCAAGATTCATCTCTACATGCCTCATTAGTAGTTTTTGGTTCTATTTGAGAAATCAAATAAATCTCATTTCTTAATATGGATCTTGTCATCATGCCAATTTTATTTTCAGGATGATTTTTCTTAACATACCTTGGTGTATTTGGAATTTTAGAAGAATCATTTGAATCATTCAGACATACCTCTGTCTATGCTGGAAACCTACCTGTTGGGAGCACGCTCAGACATGCAAATGTTAGAAGATATAAACCATTTAATCTACATTAATATGTCTAAAAACATACTCTAAAAATAACAATAGCTTCCACCATGACCTTCGATGAGCTGAACAAGGGCACCCAAAACCTTGTTGATTTGCTCTTAGAGAGGTTTGTGGGTGTGCTCTCCCAACACAATAACTTAATCCCACTATTGATTGATTGGTGGATGAAATTAGAATGCAAACTAATGGATGGATGAAGAACTCAAGAACAAGTATAGAGAACTTGTCTCAAGTTATTCATCATATTTATGAAAATGATACAAACTATGCTAAGAAATGATATGATAGATTTAATGAAAACAAACTAAGTTCATTCCATTAATCCTAACATGTAATATCTAGATGGAAAAATGCAAGAAACACGAACTAAGAATTAGTATTGCTTATGAAAATGCTAAATGCTCAAAGAAATCTAGAACTAAATGGACATGATAACAATGCATAAAATGAGAGATGGTTTGCTCTTGGAAAAGGCCTCTATTTATAGAGTTTTTGGAAGAGAGAGAGGGCTTGGGTGAGGTGGAGCTCTTGTGGCATCCACATAGGTGTCACATGAGGGACACATAAGCCATGCAAGAGGCCCACTTTGCTCACACATGTGTGAGCAACTTTGGATGTGATGGGTCAAAGTGTACTTAAAGTATACATGTGAAGGATCTTGTAAGAAGGTGTAAGAGGGTGTAAGAGTTTTGGGCCAATGAGACACTTTTAGAAAGTGTAAGAAGGTGTCATCATGGGTGTAAGAAACCTTGTTGGCACAAAATAAGGAATTATGTGGATAGTCAAATGTTTGAAAATTTGCTCACATGTGTGAGCAAATAATTAGGACTAATTATTGTAGGAATTAAGAAATTAGCTTAATTAACTTTAGTTAATTAACAAATAGGTTTATTTGGTGAGAGTGATGTGAGGTAGGGTAGGATCTAGGTTCAAATTAGCTTAATCCAAATTAATTTGAATTAATTGTGGTTTAGTAGAATTTAGGTCATGTGGA
>MU224062.1:51799-63311 GCA_018584345.1 Thuja plicata
TGCTTTAACCTCTTGTAAAGCACTACAACAATCTTATCTATATTTTGAAAGCTTCAACTTCAATATCTATATTATCAACATATGATAAATATAGCTCTGCTGCTTTAACACTCTGCTCTGCTTTTCTAATCTCTAGCTTTTGCAACTCTTCTTATCACAAATGACCTTCTATAAGTATATACACCAAGTATGAGATCATGGGACATGTTAGACAACTCTTCATAACATCCTTGTCAGCTCTACTAGGCACACAAGCATAATTACAACTGCGCAAGTGCAAACTGAATAGACGCGACGCTTCACTAAGTCGGCTTCACCAATTTAACAATAACTTTGTAATCTTCTTGAAATATGTTTGGCACCTTTAGATTAATATCAAAAAATAATAACTCATCATGAATATACACATGCATATCCTAAAGATATGCGCAACTCAATAAACATGTTACATATGTCAACCTTAAACCGTTATTCCTCCAGAGCTGTAACCATCAATAACAGAATTACATATCTTCACTGAAACATCATATCTGGGTCTGTGTGTATGAACATAGCATAGTAAACATGTCAAAAACATGTATCTATCCACGCAAGTCTTCATGTCATCATATGGATAAGTACATACAGAAGTACTGTTGTGTATTATATGTTGTCATCAATGACAAACATACAATCAATCAACTGTTCAGAATCAAATCTCCAACACAATTGAATAGAGAAATAGAGTCATTCTTCAAAAAGACTCCATGTTGGCCCTGACATTTATTATTTTTGGTAATGAGTGTTAGTTTGTTAGCTTGGACAGCTATCCCACCACTTTCTAACAATAATTAATTAATTATTGATTATTTGTTTGTTTGATTCCCCTAGGTGACAACTTGCAACAACTTGCAATTAATTTTTTGATTGGTTGTTGGGTTGTAATTTATCTTAGTCGTTGATTGAGAATTGATCTTAGTCGTTGGTTTACCAAAGAGGGTAGTATAAAAGGAGGTCTAGGGGCATTTGGAGAGACATCAAAAAGTGAAGAGCATTTTCAGTGTTAGCAAATAAGTTGCAGTGATAGCGAACATTTTTGCAGTATTAGCAAGGGCGCAGTGATAGCGTTGGAGATAGCAGTGGAGGAATATCAGCAGGAGGATTTAGGAGATTGTGTGAGTTCTGCCAGTGAGAGGCAAGGAATTTTGTATCTCTTAATTTGATGAATATTAATATATATTTCTCATCTGCAGTACTGGTTTTCCCTTCATGGTTTTTCCAAGGCCAATTAATATTGTGTTCTTTGTGTTGCATATTTCCTTCTGTATTTTTATTGGTGAAGTTGCAGTTGTGTTATTTTTTGATATAAGCTGTGAATTTATTTTCAGCAGTTAAATAATCTTTATAAGATAGGAGATTAATAATCAGTGACTGCAATAGAATTTTCACATGGTATCAGAGTAGTGTTGAGGGTAGAAAAGGTTTACCCTAGGCAAAGGAAAGAAATTTGAGTTTGACCTCTTTCAAGTTATTGTTTATTTTATTTCTTTGAGATGGCCTTAGCAGGTTTGAGAGATCAGGACAGATTGGATGGTGCCTCAAATTTTGGTGTCTTGAAAGCCAGAATTTCTTTATTGCTAGAAGAGAATGGTATCAAGGAATATGTTACCAGTACTGTAGCTGTACCTACAGATCCAATACTACTTGCAACATACAAGAAGGATGATGCAGAGGCGAGGAGGATAATCCTTGATGGTGTCAAGGACCATATTGTTCCACATGTCATAGAGTTAGATACAACGAAGAAGATGTGGGACACCATTATGAATCTGTACCAGAATGCTACCACTAACTGGAAGCTGATTCTCAAAAAAAAGTTCAGGAACACCCAAATGAACAAGGGAAAAGATGTTACATGTTACCTCACCAGGCTTAGACTTGTCAAGGATGAGTTAGCAGCTGTTGGAGATAAGCCAGATGAAGATGAGCTAGTAAGAATAGACCTAAATGGGTTTACTAAGAAGTGGGATGTCTTTGTTCAAGTTCTTAATGGATGAGACACCTTACCTAGCTGGGATCAACTATGGAGTGATTTCACTCAGGAGGAGCTTAGACTAAGTCTTGTCAATGGAGCCAACAACAAGAGTCAGAAAAGTGAGGTGGAACTGGAAAATGTTTCCCTAGCGGGTAAGGGGAAAATAAAGAAGGGGTCGAGCAAAGGATCAAATTCACAAAGTAAGAAGAAGAAAGACCTATCTAAGGTCAAGTGCTTTGGTTTTCATGAGTTTGGACACTATGTCAGTGATTGCCTATAAAGGAAGGGTAAGAAGCAGGTGGCAGCTTCAGCAAGTGCAGATGAGCTCTCTAGTAGAATGGAGAATGAGTTCGCACTCATAGCTTGCATGATTAACTCAACCTCATAGAGTGTTTGGTACATAGATAGTGGGGTGTCATTTCATATGATAGGAGTTAGAGAGTTCTTCTCTAGTTATAAGGAGGAGAACACCAATATCCATATTTCTTTGGGAAACTTGTCCAAACTCAACTCAGTTGGGAAAGGGACTGTTTAGTTTCAGAGGGAGAATGGAAAGGTAATTCCTCTTCATGATGTGTTGCATGTGCCAGGCTTAGGTATGAATTTGGTTTCTATATATGTCCTTCAAGATAAAGGGTATAATGTTCTCTTTAGAGGGATGCATGTTTTGATTAAGCATAAAGATTGGAAATCATCAGTATCTATTGGAGTAAGGAGCGGTCAGCTTTATAGATTGCAGTTTGATACTCCTAAGGCACTTGTGAGCAGCAGTACCCCTAGAGATCTTGGAGAGCTATGGCATAGGAGGATGGGCCATATTCATTATGGAGAACTTAGATTGCTTCATGAGACAGTGACAGGTGTTCCTGAGGTGAGCACAGAGCATGATGATGTGTGGAAGGGATGTGTGTTGGGGAAGTTTGCGAAAGCATCTTTTCCAAGAAGTGACACTAGATCTACGAGTGTTCTTGATCTAGTACATTCAGATGTAGGTGGACCAATGTTGATAAAATCTCTCAGAGGATATGAGTACTATGTTACTTTTATTGATTATTTCTCTAGGAAGACCTAGATATACTTCTTGAAGACCAAGGATGAGGTTTTCAGTCATTTCCAAGAGTTCAAGGCTCTTGTGGAGAATTCGACAGGAAGGAAGATAAAGGTCCTTCAGTTAGACAATGGAGGCGAGTACAAAGGAAATGACTTCCAGGATTTCTGTACCAGAGAAGGAATCAAGAGAGAGTGGACTATTCCTTACAATCCATAGCAGAATGGAGTTGCTGAGAGGAAGAACCAGTCCATATCAGAGGCAGCAAGGGCTATGCTACATGACCAGGATATGCCCTGCTACTTATGGGCAGAGGAATGTAGTACAACAGTGTACATACAGAATAGGGTTCCACATAAAGTACTAGGAAAGATGATACCAGAGGAAGATTTCACAGGTAAGAAGCCAGATGTTAGTCACTTAAGGATATTTGGAAGTTTGGCATATTGTCATATTCCAGGTGACACCTGTACCAAGTTAGATCAGACTGCAGAGAGGGGGTACTTTTTTGGGTACAGTGAAACCTCAAAGGCATATCAGATATTTATTCCAGGGACCAGGAGGATTTTAGTCAGACGTGATGTTAAGTTCATGGAGGACAAGGATTTTAGGAGGTCCAGAGATTTTCCAGCAGAAGATCAGATTAAGCAGCCAATAGAAGCTCCAAGGGTAGATCAACTGAGTCAAGGGAAACAAAGCTCAAGTATAGTTACTAGTACAAGTAAAGGCTCAGGTGGTGAGAGTTCACAGAGTGTGGAGCAACTGGTGCAACAGAGAATGCATCAAGAAGATATGGAGGTTGATATTTCATCCTCTACAGTTGGTAGCTGGAACCGTGAGGTTCAAAAGAGGGATACTCAGGAGTTTGTGGGAACTCCTAGGAGGAGTACAAGATCAAGGAAACAACCAGCTAATTTTAATGACTATGTTTCTTCAGTTAGTCAGTTGGTAGATAGTGAGCCTTCCAGTTATCAGGAAGTTGCACAACATCAGGTTTGGTGAGATGCGATGGTTGAGGAATATACCTCAATAATGTAGAATGATGTGTGGGAGGTAGTGCCTAGACCAACAAATAGGATAGTGGTTGGATCATGCTAGATCTACAAGATCAAGCACGGTGTAGATGGTAGCATCGAGAAATACAAGGCAAGGTTCATGGCTAAGGGGTTCTCTTAGAAGGAGGGAATAGACTATGAGGAGACATTTTCTCCAGTGGCCAAGTATACTTCTATACGAGCTGTGATCTCATTTATAGCACAGATGGGATGGCAAATCCATCAAATGGATGTCAAGACAACATTCCTTAATGGTGAGTTAAAGGAGGAGATATACGCAGAACAACCAGAAGGCTTTGTAGCACATAGAAAAGAGACCCACATGTGCAGATTGAAGAAAGCTTTGTACGGACTTACGCAGGCTCCTAGAGCGTGGTATGAGCGCATTGATAGTTACTTGTAGGAAATGGGTTTTGTGAAGAGTGAGGTAGATGCTAACCTCTACTACTTGGTGGTTGGGGGCGAGGTTCTCATTCTTGTTCTATATGTGGATGACTTGTTTCTAATAGGTTCACTAGGGCTCTTAGAGGAGTGTAAAAGGGACCTTGCAGTAGATTTTTTGATAAAGGACTTAGGACTTATGCACTACTTTCTAGGCATGGAGATGTGGCAGATAGATGGAGAGATTTTCCTTGGGCAAGGGAAATATTGCATTGAAAGCTTGAAGAGGTTCAAGATGGAAGATTGCAAAGCCATGTCTACACCCATGATCACGTATTGGAGGAAGGTAGATGCTTCTAAGGAGAAGGATGTAGATCCCACCTTATACAGGTAGTTGATTGGTTCGCTCATGTATTTGGTCAACACTAGGCTAGATATAGCCTTTATAGTAAACTCTCTTAGTCAGTTCATGGTGGAGCCAAAGAGAGTGCATTGGACGGTGGCTAAGCATGTGTTGCGCTATCTTCATGGTATAGTTGAGTATGGGATCAGATATGTTCAAGGTGAAGGAATCAATTTGATAGGCTAAACTGACGCAGATTGGGAAGGCAGTACAACGGACAAAAGGAGTACTTCTGGATGTTATTTCAGCTTGGGATCAGGAATTGTTTCTTGGTTCAGCAGGAAGCAGAAATCTATGGCTCTGAGTTCTGCAGAGTCAGAATACATTGCAGCTAGCATGGAAACATGTGAAGCTATATGGCTTTGGAATTTTCTAGTGGCCTTGATTGGTCAGAAGGTTGAGACTACAGTGATACACTATGACAATCAGAGTTGCATCAAGTGGACTGAGAATCCGGTGTTTCATGATAGGTCAAAACATATTGACATCAGGTATCACTTCATTAGGGATTGTGTACAACAAGGGATTGTTCAGCTACAGTACATACCTATAGATGAGCAGGTAGTAGATATTCTAATAAAGGCTTTGGGGAAGGCAAAATTCATCTTCTTCAGAGATAAATTGGGTGTCCTACAGAACAGCTTCGTCACTAAGAGGGAGTTTTTAGTTTGTTAGCTTGGACAACTGTCCCACCACTTGCTAACAATAATTAATTAATTATTAATTATTTGTTTGTTTGATTCCCCTAGGTGACAACTTGCAACAACTTGCAATTAATTTTTTGATTGGTTGTTGGGTTGTAATTTATCTCAGCCGTTGATTGAGAATTGATCTCGGCCATTGGTTTACCAACGAGGGTAGTATAGAAGGGGGTTTAGGGGCATTTGGAGAGACATCAAAAAGTGAAGAGCATTTGCAGTGTTAGCAAATGAGTTTGCAGTGATAGCAAACAGTCTTGTAGTATTAGCAAGGGTGCAGTGATAGCGTTGGAGATAGCAGTGGAGGAATATCAGCAGGAGGAGTTAGGAGATTGTGTGAGTTCTGCCAGTGAGAGGCAAGGAATTTTGTATCTCTTAATTTGCTGAAGATTAATATATATTTCTCATCTGCAGTACTGGTTTTCCCCTTGGGGTCTTTCCAGGGACAATTGTCCAAAAATATTGTGTTCTTTGTGTTGCATATCTCCTTCCGTATTTTTATTAGTGAAGTTGCAGTTGTGTTATTTTTCGATATAAGTTGTGAATTTATTTTCAGCAATTAAATAATCTTTATAAGATAGGAGATTAATAATCAGTGACTGCAATAGAATTTTCACAATGAGGACTCTATTTTTCCTACCTCACCTTGCATGCTCATTACATCATAAGCAATGTTGGTTCATGAGGCTCTCAATTGGTAATGCTTGATAAAACCAGAGAGATGTTGAGTTGTTGGTAGAAAATTTTTCTTCCTTAAAAAACAAAAGATGAGATTGAGAGGGGAGATCAGTTCCTTTCAGCTTGTTCTTGACTTCTGTTAAAAAATCTGAGGTTCCGCACTATACAAGAGGTGTCTGGGTGAGCTTTTGGGAAAAGCTTGATCTATTTGGTACTCAGCATCTTCTTTTACTTTCTAATCATAGGCTTGAGGTATGCAATTTTGGCAAATCCATATATATGTTCCTTTGTTTATTCAACACTTGGATTTTGATTGTCTGGTTGTTATCTGTCATGATGTTTATTTAGGTTATCTATCTCCCTTTGATGGTTATTGTTGTTGGTCTCTTTGTTCAACCATAAGTGTAAGTTTTATGCTTTGGGGTTTGCAATAAAAGCTTAGGCCCCATTTGTTTCATGGAAGTGGGGTGGAATTGGGTGTGACAATTCCCCTTTTTGCCAAATTCGACGTTTGTTTCCCTAAATTGCAATTCAGGATTCGTCGAGCAAAACTGGGTTTAGACACCAAAATGGGTGGCATCGTCTTCCCACTGAATAGGTGGAGTTAGAAATTATTTCCTGGTTTTACATTTTTATTAACCCCATCATAATGTATCATTGGGTCCACCGAGTATGTGAGTTTGTAAATCGGTATTGAGGTTTGCGAATGGGTTTTTCATCACTGTTTCACCGCGAGGGAATGTTTTTTTGGGGTTTTTGCATCACTATTTCACCGTGAGGGAATGTCCACCATCAGTAGATGGAGCATAGCCTATTGACACTAGTAGCCTACTCTGATTTCTCACTGGTTTATTTGATCTTGACCTAAAGCTGCTCTGATTTCTCGCTGATTTATTTGATCTTGACCTAAAGCGGATTTCTCACTGGTTTATTTGATCTGCTTCATAGGTAAGCATGGCTTTATCTTCTCTTTTATGCCACTAGTTTTTAGGGTTTGTATCTGTTGCTATGAATAATTTGCATGTTTGCTACATTGTTTTCAAATTTGAGAGAAACTTGAAGGTTAGTAGTGGACTGTCGTTTTAGTATAGTTTTAGGTTTGGAGTTAAATTTCAAGTTTAGAATCATCATCGCTTGTAACTGTCCTAGAATTTTTTCCTAAATGTAAGATGCTTCTAGGTCCTTCAAGGACATTACATAGTGTGATGTACAAGAATATAAATTAGCTGATAAAATGAATTATAAAAGACTTGTTACTTGAATAAATTTCATATTCAAAAATGCAATGTCACATTCAAGTTTCGACTATCAAATTTTTTGAAATGTAACCACCACTGTCACAGTGTCATGAGCCTTGAACTAAACCTCCATTGAAAACCAAAAAAACCCAAGGGTAACCCTAAATAGCTGAATTCACACAATGGAAATTAAGTTGAAGTTGTTTTGTGAATGGTCTTCTGATAAATTACTTACTTTGATGCCCCATCTTCTCAAGAGACGTCATTAAATTAATAGTGGGTTCTTGACAATTCTAGAAGACAGGCATGTGAAATAGTGGGGCCTTGACAATTCTAGAAGACATGCATGCAATTTAATATGATACAAATTATGGAGGATATGACATTAACATGCCTATGCAATTCAGCAATTAATCCCACCCTTAGTTAGCAGATTTTCTAAAACATGCAACAACACCTATCAACCGCTACCTGAAACTCCATTGAAAAAGGCACAATAATTAAGAGAATGCCTCTCCTTTACTGAAATTTACACAATCTGGATCAAATTAAAAATGAGTCATAAGATATCTTATTGTATTATTACCTGCTATGGACAATGATGCCTCATAACCCTTTTAACTAAATTTTCTACATGTAGGAATGTTCCAGCAGACGCATGTGATATAATAGAATATTCAATAATCAAAGTAGAGAGCATGAATCTTAGAGAATTCACTGCTAAGCATACCTGTGCACTTCGCAATTAAGCCCACCTCCAACTATCAAATCTGGTAATAATAAACACAATCACTGTAAGGTATAATTCCCAAAAAGGAGTCTACTTGACTGAACTAATGTAATGCAAGTCAAACTAATCATGTCTGTGCATTCGACATTCATTTCTACTGATAATAACTAACATGAATCAAGAGCACATGTTCCTTCTTTACTCCAAACCCTGGAAGATATTAACAGAGAGTTTGATTCTGGTGCCTTGTCCATATTCCTCAATATATTTTTTCTCAAACATAATAATGAAATTTAATCCTTCTTTCAACCAATCCATACTACGCACCCCATTCTGAAAAACCTCAAAATTTTTCCCAAAACCTTCATCTTGAATTCTCTTTATGAGTAGTTATAACCTGTTCTTGAAATGAGTTTTGGTTATGAAGTTAGAATTGCTCAAATATTGAGTGTGTGGATACCTGGTCATTATTACTTTTTGCCCAGATGGAATCAAAGTGTGAACATGATTTATTTCTTACAAAAGCATGTATTTCTTGTCAAAGTGTGAACATGATGTATTTCTTACAACAACATTTACATTGGCAATGGGCCCGAAGGCAAGGGATCTATGAATCTGGCATGGAAGAGAAGATAAAGCCATGCCCGATGTTAGCTAACACAAAATGAGTATTTGTAAGGCTTATTTATTTATAAATTTATTTGTCTGATACAAGAATATAGCCATGAGATAAACAATGCCACCATTTTCTCCTCTGAACCCCTAAAAGGAGCAACTACATCCAAACCCTTGCTCTAGTTTCAAAAAGAAAAAAATGGAATTTGTGTTGGGCTGTGCCAGATGGAAAAGCAATATTTTTTTCTTTGCTTGGTTAAAATAACATAATCCACTTGTTCCCCTATTTTTATGTATTTTTCTGTCTTTTATTCCCTAATTAAATCCTGAGTAATTGAATTACAACTATCCTTCTGATTTTCGAAGTCAAACCAAATCCCCATTAATGCTACAAAGGAATAGATATGATCTTTATGATCAGCCCCTAACAGTGAAGAGTGAAAACAACACAATCATGCATAATTATTGGTCCAGCTAGGAAACACAATGGTAAATAAAGATGAAAATCCTTGTTAAACATATTTGGTTTATATTACCAACCTCCAATTGTATCCCAAGTTAGCTGACTGCTAAAATGTAGGGCAGTTCCTAAATAATCTTACAGTGCATATGCACTAAAAATATAAGTGAACTTGATACCATCTTTTTGTATCAGTAGATATATAAGTGAATTCTAGGTTGGAGCTTGATGGCCATCCATGCCCAGCCACCTAATATTTATCATCATTTGTGTAAATCCCACCTTAATAGAAATGAAGAGACAGTTATAGCCCGCATTCGTCATGTATGCTCTACAGGCAACATCCATAGGTTAAATGCATATAGCACATATGACCCTTAACATAAAGTTTTCTCTCTATGTTACCAGCATTTTTACTACCCCTATGATGTTTGTAGTGACTAGCTTTTAAAACAAAGCAACTACAATTTTCCACTTTTATCAGGTCCTATTTATGGCCCTAAGACATGCAATGATTGGCATTTGAACATAAACGAACCATGCTTGATGTTGAATCTAATAATAGCCATTAGTAGATTTTAGGAATCATTGCTTCTATATGATGAATCACAGGTTGAACATTGATTCTAAAATTTCTTAAAGTCACTTTTATTTGTAGGATACTTTCAATTTCTAGAACATCAACAACATGCTACCAATATCTCCTCGCTCAAATCGTTGTATTTGTCCACATTTCAGGCCATTGATGGATCCTATTAAGAATATTGACATTCTAGGATGGGTAGTTGTGGAGACCACATATCCTCTTCTTCTCACAGATCTTATTGCTTGTGTTTTCGTAGCCACACTAGAGGTGGCTCGAGAGGGTAGTGCACAAATGGGTAAATGAAAAAGAAAATGAAATTTTTTTTATAGAATGGTTATTCATTCCAACGATGTGGATTTTCATGATTAGATTCACATGAGTAGCGGAGCCTTCTTTCATCTAGCTACTATCCTAAGGTTGAAAGGAACCTTGATAGATACAATACACTTGACATTAGAAGAACAACTTGTGATGTTCCTCCACACCGTTGGCCACAATCTGAGGAACCGCAAGATTGCCCACAACTTTGGGCACTCAGGAGAGACAATTAGCCGATACTTCCACAAATTTTTGAGGGCTATATTAGGACTCCACAAGGATTTCTTTCTACCACCTAGTCCAAACACTCCTAAAATTAGTGGGAATGAATGTTTTGACCCATTCTTCAAGGTAATTCTTGTGTTGTTACAAATTTCTTGTATGTATTTTTATCCTTATCATATTATTGGTTGACTGTAGAATTGATGATTGTATCATATCATATAGGATTGTGTTGGAGCTATCGATGGAACCCATATACTAGTCACTGTAGATGTCGACATACAGGGTAAATATCGTGATAGAAAAGGTAACCTGCCCCAAAATGTTATGGGTGTGTGTTCCTTCGATCATAAGTTTCAGTACTACCTTGCTGGTTGGGAAGGGTCTACTGCAGATAGTCATGTTCTAGCTTCAACTCTGTCAAGAGAAGATCCTCTTGTTGTTCCCCCCGGTAAGCCAAATCATAGTTTAATATACTCAAGGGTACAATCAATGTTTCACGTTTTAATAATATACTTTATTTATGTATGAAAATATTTTCTAGTGGATGCTGGATATCCCAATGCACCTAGATTTCTTGCTCCTTATCGGTGTACATGCTACCACCTGAAGGAGTTTTCAAGAGAGAATCCAATAAACTCTTGACAAAAGTTGTTCAACCATCGACACTCCTCTCTTAGAAACTCAATAAAGCATACTTTTGGTATTCTCAAGCAGCGTTTTCCAATCCTGAGGCATACCACATCTTATCTTATGATGACACAAGCCCATATTGTATTAGCATGTTGCATACTACACAACTACATTACATTAGAGGACGGCATTCCATCAGAAATTGTCACCGAAGAGGAAGATGATCATGATGGGATGATGTACCAATGCTGTAGACATATAGGTTGTCTCAGCATGATAGAGACCAGTGGGCACTGTTCCAAGATTATATAGCAAGTAGAATGTGGGAAGAGTACAGATCCTGAGAATAGTTGTTCTTTTATGAGTCAAGACTACATGATGGTTTCCTTTTTCTTATGTTTTTCTCCGCATGTATTGGACTTGTATGGGTCAA
>MU224062.1:70954-103610 GCA_018584345.1 Thuja plicata
TAGTAAAAATGAGATCAACATATATTTTTATGAGCATAAGCATGAAAAAATTGCAAGCAAGTGAGCTATCCTTTCCAAGTTTTATCCGCGAATATAGAAGCACATGTATGATCAGAAGCGCAATTAAGAAAAAATAAAAATAAAATAAATGGAAAAAATAAATCACAATATAAATTAAAAACACTCACGGGAGGAGTAGGATGCAAGGTATGCAGAAAACACTCTCTGTTCTGTAAACTGGCATTTAGGGTTTCACATGGTAAACTCTATCAAAAACAAGGTGAATGCGCTTCTTGATCTTCTTGAACTCCCAAACTCTCCCCCATCTCGATCGGAAAATCCACTGCATTCTTGCCTTGGTTTTAGTGGGAAATTGGCTAGGATGATGGTTACCATGCCGGACCTCAATGTTTAGCCGTCGGACATAGGTTGTGATGCAGCGATGGGTGATCAAATTGCACATGTGACAGTACATGTGGCACCATGTCATCAAACTTTGGAATCGGGTAGAGCAGTGGTGATGGGTGCTCAACTTGCACATGATGCAGAACAAGAGGCACCATGTTTTCAATCTTCGGTGGACATCTTTGGTCGATCTCTGGGCACAACACTTGTGGTGGATTCTTTGTTGTTGGCCTCTACAGAATTAGAGGTGGGAGCTTTCATTGATCATTCGGGCTGGTCACCTCGTGTGTCAGAGACTCCGGCGGTTGATTGGGGCTCGGAGGCCATGGTAGAATAGATGCTAAAGTGTTGAACACTACTTAAACTCGAAGGCTTTTTTGTTAATTACTTCGACATGCAAGTTTTTTGGAATTTTGGTTTTTTAGTGGGTTTTGTAATGCACGGTCACTTTGCGCATAGCATATAACTGGAATTCTCTGGTATATGGACTAATTTTGTAAAATGGTCTAAGTGACAATTGGATATCTCATGTAACTGCATATGTAACTGAATACTATCAAATATATTCTTGTATCTAACTATGATCCTGGGGTTTCTTACTGGTTCTTCCACGGGGGAGTTATTGAATCCGATTATTATTAATAAAATATGGTGGATACCCCACTTTTGCTTTAAAAAAAAAATTAAACATTATTCAATAATAATAAAAAATAAAAATAAAAAAAATAAAAAAATGGACAAAATAAATCACAATATAAATTAAACATTATTCAATAATAATAAAAAATTATAAAGTCTTTGTCGAATTCCAATTCCGATTCGAAATGTAGAACCAAACATAGAACATGGAGTGTCTAATTCCAATTCCAATTCGAAATTATGAACCAAATGTGAAAGTTCAAATTTGTCAATTCCAATTCCAATTTCGAAATTAGCAACCAAACGCAGAAGATGGATTGACTAATCCATCTTCTAGGTCAACCAAACGGTCCAAATTATAACCCAAAGATGCAAAATCGGGATTTCAAAACCTGGTTTTGTGATAATAAGGTTTTGAGTCAAATTCGAATTCCCCAAACAAACAGAGCCTTAGTGTTGACCTGCACCTATAGGATTACCCCCTCTTGTGTCGTAGTTCTTTTTTTTTCTTTCTTTCTTAAATGAGCTTGAAATAATTTAGCAATGAACCTATGATATCCCTTTATCTATGCACCCATTGTATGTAGTTAGACAACATCTTCTTTTTGAATGTGTTCTTTCATGCTTTCACAGCAATTTGAGCAACTCCTAATTTTATTGTTCTCCACCAAAGGAGGTGTTTTGTCTTCTGTAACCCTTCTCTTTAGTAGGAACTCATTTTTTTTAGTTAAGTCTGGTATGAAACTTGGTCCTGGAAATCATTAATGCCTTTGAAATTTCTTGAAAATACTGATACTCAAATGCATATTCTGATATTCTTGGACTAATAGAAATGGAATAAACAGTGTTATTAAGTGTGTGGGGCTTTCCATCTCTGTAGACTTTCCTTTGCATGATTTGTATTATTACTTGTTTAGTTGTAACTTTTTCCTGATCTTTGTTTGAGGCAAGTGCGTATTTAAAGCTATATTGAAAAAATGCATCCTCCTTAAATGGTCGCTATGAGAAATTGGTTTTCCAGTCACCATTATTTGAGGAAATATGTGGAATTGGGAACACATTCAACCATTTTTCTAGGTTCCATTATTAAACCAGTTTGCAAAGACGGTTATATATGCACATAGATGTTGTGTCTGCCTGTAAATTATTGTTAGAGTAAGATTAAACCATAAATCGCAGAGGATGCATTAACAATGAACGGACCTTCCTTGAAATTTTTGCATGCTTAAGAAAAATGTAGAAAGATCCTTAAATTAAACATTTCAATGTGGTTATGTTAGAAACATTGACTGGTTATTGTAATTGAATGTTGACATAATCATGTGAAACTAAGCATTGACATATAGATCAAAGAGGTTCCTTGAATATGTAGAATGTTTGTTTGACATTTAGAATAATGATTCTAGCATGAATAAAATTTCCATTTCGGTGTGTAATTATTGTATAGATTGATACATTCATCCAAATTTAAGCTAATGTTAAGGGCAATGCCTTTTTTCATGAATCTATTTTAAAGGATGCTTGATACGTCTTTGTTAAATTAAAGTACCTTCAAAGACATTCATATGATTCTATTGGTCAATGTGAGTAAATTTTTAAGGTTAATATGCAATGTGTTTCTTTTTAAGATGGCGACTTAGGAAGATGGTTTTCCTTATTCCCTATATGTTTTCCTTTTATCTCTTTGTTGAGAAAGATAAATATATGGAAGGGTGTTAAACAAGAAGATGTTTGATCTCTTTAGATATAGAATTTTCCATGATGTACAGTGTAGTTATTGAAAATTCTTGAATTCACAAGAAATTTATTGGAGTATTGTGGTATTCTCTTGATCCAATTATCATCACTTTGTTACCAAGTGCTTGAGATGGAGTCAAAATCTATAAGGTGTTAACAAAAGAAAAGATTGTTGCTTCTGTTGACTTATTCTTGAGATATACCTTTTGAGTGTCCGTGTTATCTTAAATTAGAATGTGGATGAATCATGTTACACAATTCCAGAGTTGGGTTAGTTCATGTTCTTTTTATGAGTTAGAATTACCTTGTATACTATAAATACATCAAGCATATTATCAACTAAATAATGTTTACCTATGCTGTCATTTTCTTACCTTCTTTTGGATGTGTTTATGATGCCCTATGGATGTTCGTGTGAATGGATCACTTGTTTAGAATCATGACCAAATTGGGTTGTAGGTATGTTTGCCAAAAATGAAGATTGCAATTAGTTTCTTACAAAATGCTATAGTAAACCTTCCCCAATAATCATATTTACCATTGGAAATACTATTATATTGATGCACTATGTGCCAAAAGTATTTGTTACTTGAGAGATTTTATATGAGGATGTATTCTAGTATTTCCTCCATGTTGGAATTATTTCGAGAGAAATGTTTGTTCTCTAAGTAAGAATGATCAAGAAGGATGTAAAATAATTTCAATAATCAAATGAGGGTTGTTGTTTCTATTAAGATATTTTATGACTTGTGCATACTCTGAGCTCATTATTTTGTTGTAATGGTTAAGGTTTTATCATTGCACGAATTCAATTACTTTTATTAGTTTTACATTGTTAGTCTTCCTCAAGATGGGTTGGGTATCTTTCATGTTAGGAAAGATTATAGGGAAGAATAACTGTTTCATGGAAGGGTAGAAACGCACTCCTCCAATATTCTCTCCCTAATGTATTTGTGTGTAGCAGGTGTCTAGAGCTTCTATCAGGAAGGTCTTCATGTTCGGAACATTATGTTTTCCTTGAAATCGATGTAGTGGTCTTGTAGAAATGTAGATTTTACATTTGACTGAGTTGACCGACTTCCATGTCTTGCACACAAATTTGACATGGCCTATGTCATAAAAATCCAGTTCTTACATATGGTATCAAAGCTCTAGGTTCCACTCTAGGGCCTTGAGTTCACTATGCTCAGTTGCGACCCTTTATCGCACAAACTGTAAGTCAACTAAATTTTAGTCTATGTACATAAGTGTTAGTTTTGTAGGTTGATTTTTGAGTCTCCCATCTATAGTTACTCCTGACAAGAAAGGAAATGATGCCCCTTAGTTTGAGTTATAGAAGTGAAAATAATCACTTTCAGGGCATTACCTCTTATGTTTGTGTGAGACTTCTTGGTTTTTCTTGCTTAATCTCTAAACTATAAAAGATGGAAATATTTTTTAAGTACTTGAAAATGGTTTACCTTAGATTGGTGTAAATGTGTTTCGCCAAAATTGAAATTATGAAATATATTGTGTGAGTGATGCACTTAAAGTTAAATACCTACTTTCTCCATACATGAAGCAAGAAAGAAGGTAACTCTTTATGATTAGTTTGTGTAGTTAATTGATGGTTGACTTTTACACTAAGAATATGAGTGTTAGCCATAATTACTACTTGGATTATGATAAAAAGAAATGTACTATATTGTCCAAGTGAAGCATTTTGCATGTGATGCAAAGGAAAAAGAAAATGAAATGATGAGATAGGTCATTAAAAAAGGGGGATTAAGAAACTAGGTCTTCATGAGATTCTTGGGAAAAGAACCTAACATGTCATGCATCAAAAGGAAATTCTTGGAAATTTTTTGAATTTATTTACATGTCTCATTTTACATTGCATGAGATTGCAAGAAGAAAAAGATAGAATTACTATGTTTATGTTGCATGAACTAATGAAATGTGTTATTACATAGTGATGTAATCTTTGAGATATATGTTTTGTAGGATTTTGGTCATCTCTTTAGCGCACCTTGGACGCAAGGTGTCATGTAGCTTCTACTCCCTCATTATGGCTAGCGTTAGTCACTCTGTATATGTGATTAGATTTTCAATTAGTTCTGTTATTTTCAGCTTTGATGAATTCTAAAAGTGATGAAGGGCTAGCTTGAAATTTTTAAGTTTTCTTGTGTCCATCTAGCCACCAATTTTTTTTATTATCTATCAAATGTGGCTTTTGTTTACATTTATTTCTACTAGTTTTGCACAACTTTTGAGATCTTGAGTTAGAATTAGTGAATTTTGATTTGAGATTTATTATAATCTTGAGGTATCTAGGATGTGTGTTTTATGTTGCTAGTCCAGTGATGTGAAGTGGTGTTATCCATCATGTGCAACGTGGAATAGTGATAGAATGTATAAGCAAGTAGATTGCGAAGAAAATACCATTCTCATTCTTTCATACATACTTTTCTTGAAATATGTTTTATCAAATGTGAAATGTTCAAAGCACATTACCATGAAGATAGTTGTGAATAATAGATGTGCATTGCATGAAATAATTGATCGATATGGATTTAATGTAAGTGTTAATGCTATAAGGAGCATTGTATGGATATCCATGAGATGATGGAGTCCATAAGAAGAGTACATTGTATGATCCTAGTATGATATTACTAGCACATGGGTAATTATGCATGAGGCATTACGTGAAATTATATTTGAGGCATTTGCACTTGATGTACTAAATTTCAATGTGCTCGATGTCCAACGAGTAGGTCGGTATATCTTGATGAAAATGAACTAGGATTATTGTTAATGATGCACTTTTGGTGTTCTTGACTTAATGGTAAACACCTCCTTATATGATTGCTTATGATGTATGAGAATGTTCATGCTAAAGGCATAATTATTTTGACTAGTTGACTTGTTGTGTGATTTCCACATTTTTGTTTAATGCATTATTGTATGGAAAGAAAATATATAGTATGCATGAGTTGCATCATCTTACTTATTATACATGTGCCTTTGGAAATCTTACCTTCTGGTAAGGGTGCTGAATATGGATAAGCCAAAGAGCAATAGAGAAGGTGATCATCTTTCTCAGGTTCACTATTATTTAAAAGGCTTTGATCAAAGTGAGTGGTTCATAAGTATGATATGAACAAGCCTAGCAAGAATAATTAACATAATAATTCTACAATAACAAACTCTCTTCCATATCCTAATTATAGGGCATTGCATATTCATGGTAGGGATTTCATGCAGATACATCAGGCTGCACCAGATACCCCTTGTCTTTTTGTTTTTTCCAGGCTGCTAGGCATTGCAGGGTTGGGAATTTTGCGAGTAGGTAGAATCCCAAGGAAGTGTAAGGCTTTGTGGTTGGGTAGAAAAGCACCTCAACTATGTTTATATTTTTTCTATTTACCTACCATTGATGAATACATAGCAAGAAGGCCATAGATGTGTCGTAATAAATCACATCTCGTGTTTATGCCTAGATTAAGCACAATTACATAGCTAAAATTGTGAATTCTTAGTTATGTTAAGATGCAACATTGTTTGACTCATATTGTCATAAAGACAAAAACATATTTGTTATGATGTATTGAGTTAAACTTTCTCTTTGAAATATTGTTGTGACAAGATGGGCATGAGGGCCTAGCTCACATAAATGAAAAGTGGAACCACTAACCTTTACAGGTGATTGTGAGCATGTGTGGATGATCTATTGAGTTAGTGAGTACCTCATGTTAGATGGTACGTATGGTGATTTGTTTACTTATGATCAAGGAGTGATCTAAAGCTAATTTCTGTTGGAAATATACAATCTTCAAATGATTATCTTACTCTTGAAAGGTGAACATTGAAACTTTTTTTTTCATGAAGTATTGATATCATGATTGAGCTTCAAAAAATGTGAGTTTATATATATATGAGTATTGATAGGTATGTTGATATGGAACACCTAGTAAAGTGTGTATTCACTTATGATTTCACGGTATGGTAAAGCAAGTAAAGGTATGTGTATGCTTTGTTGTAATTTTAAGGTATTATGCAGAGTTATTTGTGGAAGTATTTAAAAAAAAAAGGAATATTTTTGAAAGCATTGAAATAAGGGAATGTTAGATTTGATTTTTATCTTGATCATGATAAAAACATGGACTGATAATTTTGTGTGTTCCTATGCATGTAATAGATGGAACGACACATCCTAAGAAAGGGGAATATTGTCGGAGAGAGGTAGTCTAACCTTGTAAAACTATAAGGTAGTAATGAAATTCACACACTCACTTAGAACTTTTTTGTGATGCTTCGTAAGCTTGTTTTATTTGGTGTTTGCTTCAAATGTGTGCATACACTATCTTTACAAAAAATGATTTGACGAATATGTGTGTTACTTCCTTCAGAAAATTCAAAATAAAATGAAAGTTAGAGTGCATTAAGATGGCTAAAATTGTTAACCCGGATTGATGAAAAGAAAAAATTAGCTACCTTGTTATTTGAAGATTTTGTACATGTATATTATTTGAGAGTTTTAAATTGAAGAATAGATTACTTTGGTAATGAAAATACTTAGTATAATGGATATGGATTTTGTGGATAATAGTAGACATGATGATATGTTCCTATTGATGCATCGAGATGATGTATTGTCTAAGGGGAGAGGGATGTCACAACCCATCTTTTATTAAATAAGATTGATTCAATTATTTCTTTTTAATTCCTAAATTTAATTGTAATAAAACTTATGTTGGAAGTTGAATTCTTTATTTAGAATTGTTTGAGTTAAAAAAAATTAAAATTAAACCTAAAAAAATGTTCGCTATCCCCCAATTTACTCCTGAAATTGAGGGAGTGGAAACGGTTTCCTATTTTTGGAATGTAAAAATGACTCTATCTATTCTTCAAGCGAGAAATTATAGAGGATACATCCAATCTACCTTCTGATTCTAAGAATATAGAAAACTGAGAAACAACAAGAAAATAAAATACAGAGTTAGAACAATTGAATAAGGATATATGTGGTAGACTTTACATTCTCATTCTTCAAAAAGACTCCAGGCTGGCCCTGACAGTTATTATTTTTGGTAATGAGGGACTCTATTCTTGCTACCTCACCTTGCATTCTCATTACATCATAAGCAAAGTTGGTTCCTAGGGATTTTGGTTGGTAATGCTTGATAAAACCAAAGAGTTGTTGAGTTGTTGGCAGAAAATTTTGCTTCCCTCATAAACAAAAGATGAGAATAATAAGAGGGGAGATCAGTTCCTTTCAGCTTGTTCGTGACTTTTATTAAAAAATATGAGGTTTCGCACTGTACAAGAGGCGTCTAGGTGAGCTTTTGGGAAAATATTGATATGTTTGGTACTCATCATCTTCTTTTACTTTCTAATCACAAGCTTGGGGTATGCAATTTTGGCAAAACCATATATGTGTTCCTCTGTTTATTCTGCACTTGGATTTTGATTGTCTGGCTGCTATCTGTCATGATTTTTATTTAGATTATGCCTTTGATGGTTATTGTTGTTGGTCTCTTGGTTCAACCATTAGTGTAAGATTTATGCCTTTGTGGTCTACAATAAATGCTTAGTGTTGACCTGCACCTATAGGATTACCCCATCTTGCATTGTAATTCTATTTTTTTTATTTCTTAAATGAGCCTGAAACACTTTAGCAATGAGCCTGAAATACTTTAGCAATGATCCTACAATATCCCTTTATATATGCACCCATTGTATGTAGTTAGACAACATCTTCTTTTCGAATGGGTGCTTTCATGCTTTCACAACGATTTGAGATACTCCTAATTTTATCGTTCTCCACCAAAGGAGGCATTTTGTCTTTTGTAACCCTTGTCTTTAGCAAGAACTCATTTTTTTTTGAGTTGAGTCTGGTTTGGAACTTGGTCCTGGTAATCATTAATGCCTTTGAAATTTCTTGAAAATACTAATGCTCAAATGCATATTCTGATATTCTTCGACCAATATAAATGCAATGGATAGTGTTATTAAGTGTGTGGGGCTTTCCATCTCTGTAGACTTTTCTTTGCATGATTTGTATTATTACTTGTTTAGTTGCGACTTTTTCCCGATCTCTGTTTGAGGCAAGTGCGTATTTAAAAAGGGCATCCTTCTTGAAACGCTGATTTTTCCTTAAATGGTTTCTATGAGCAATCGGTTTTCCAGTCACCATTATTTGAGGAAATATGTGGAATTGGGAATGCATTCAACCATTTTTCTAGGTTCCATTATTAAACTAGTTCGCAAAGACGGTTATATGTGCACATAGGTGTTGTGTCCGCCTATAAATTACTGTTAGAGCTAGATTAAACCAGAAATCACAAAGGATGCATCAACAATGAATAGACCTTCCTTGAAATTTTTGCATGCTTAAGGAAAATATAGAAAGATCCTTAAATTAAATATTTCAGTGTGGTTATGTTAGAAAAGTTGACTGGTTATTGTAATTGAATGTAGACTTAATCATGTGAAACTAAGCATTTACATATCGATCAAGAGGTTGCTTAAATGTGTAGAATGTTTGTTTGACATTTACAATAATGATTCTAGCATGAATAAAAGTTCCATTTCAGTGTTTAATTATTGTATAGATTGATACATTCATCCAAATTTAAGCTAATGTTAAGGGCAATGCCTTTTTTCGTGAATCTATTTTAAAGGATGATTGATACGTCTTTCTTAAATTAAAGTACCTTGAAAGACGTGCATATGATTCTATTGGTCAATGTGAGTAAATGTTTAAGGTTAATATGCAATGTGTTTGCTGCTGGGATGGTGACTTAGGAAGATGGTTTTCCTTATTCCCTATGTGTTTTCCTTTTATCTCTTTGTGTGAGAAAGATAAATATATGGAAGGGTGCACTAAACAAGAAGATGTTTGATCCCTTTAGATATAGAATTTTTCATGATGTACAATGTAGTTATTGAAAATTCTTGACTTCACAAGAAACATATTGGAGTATTGTGGTGTTCTCTTGATTCAATTATCATCACTTTGTTACCATGTGCTTGAGATGGAGTCAAAATCTATAAGGTGTTAACAAAAGAAAAGATTGCTGCTTCCGTTGACTTATTCTTGAGATATACCTTTTGAGTGTCCATGTTATCTCAAATTAGAATGTGGATGAATCATGTTACACAATTCTAGAGTTGGGTTAGTTCATGTTCTTTTTATGAGTTAGAATTACCTTGTATACTGTAAATACATCAAGCGTATTATCAAGTAAATAATGTTTACCTATGATCTGATTTTCTTACCTGCTCTTGGATGTGTTTATGATGCCCTATGGATGTTCATGTGAATAGATCACTTCTTTAGAATTGTGACCAAATTGGGTTGCTCGTATGTTAGCTAAACATGAAGAGTGCAAATAGTTTCTTACAAAATGCTATAGTAAACCTTCCCCAAAAATCACATTTACCATTGGAAATACTATTATATTGATGCACTATGTGCCAAAAGTATTTGTTACTTGAGAGATTTAATATATGGATGGATTCCTATATTTCCTCCAGGTTGGAATTGTTTCAAGATGTGTTTATTCTCTAAGTAAGAATGATCAAGAAGGATCTAAAATGATTTCAATAATCAAATGAGGGTTGTTGTTTCTATTAATATATTTTATGACTTGTGCATACTCAGTGTTCATTAATTTGATGTAATGGTTAAGATTTTATCATTGCACGACTTCCATTACTCTTATTAGTTTTACATTGTTAGTTTTCCTCAAGTTGGGCTGGGTATCTTTCATGTTAGGAAATATTATCGATAAGTGTAACACCTTCATGGTAAGGTGGAAACACACTCCTACACTATTGGTTCCCTGATGTATTTGTGTGTAGCAGGTGTCTGGAGCTCCTATCAAGAAGGTCTTCATGTTCATAACATTATGTTTTCCTTGAAATCAACCCAGTGGTTGACTTCCTTGTCTTGTGTACATTGTTGACATGGCCTATGTCGTCAAAAATCCAGTCCTTAGGCCTTTGTTTTGAGAGGAAAGTAAATTCAAAATTTTATACTTTTAGGAAATGCATTGTGTGTTTTTGTACTTTAATTTTATTAATGTGGAGTTAAATGGGAAAAGGTCAATGGAAAAATTCCTTGGTCTAACCAATTACAACAGATAGGTTGATTTAAGATAAGCTACAAATTTTTAAACATCTCACACCTCTATTTATTGCAAGGAAGATATGTGTAAAGTGTAGGATTTGAGGGACAAATCCATAGAACCTGAAGAACACTGAAAAAAGAATTACAAGGTTCAACCTATAAAGGTGAACAAAACCCTAAAGCCTAAAAAAGCTAGGTTGCACATTAATAATTAATAAAAGAATTAATTATTAATGCACCTAAGAGAAAGCTTAAGTAAACTAGAGTAATAAACAACTTAATTAATTAAATCAAAGTGATCTAATTAATAAGTGTAAATAGATAATTACTTTAACACCCCACCTTTAAGTGAAGCTTGGGAGGTAAGCTAACCTAGCACAACTCTATGAAAGCAGGAAAATGGGTCCCGGCAACAAGGCCTGATCAGGTACCCAAGCACAACCAAATCTCTGTAAAGCGAAAAAATTGAGAAAACCACGTGGGAAAAACCCTACTCCAAGAAGAGATAGAAAAAGAGGCAGAAAAGAGTGGCTCAAGAGACTCTCTCAAAACCATAAGTATAATGAAACCCCCCATGAGAGAGGGATGAGACACCAAAGCCCCCCAGAATGAAGGAGCCCCTGTAGGAATGTGTGAACCAATGGAACTCCAATGTGGAAGAAACAAAGGCACGAAACAACAAGGAGACCCTTGAATGAGAGGTGAAACTGGAAGGCCTAACTGGTGCTCAAAGGAGAATAAATGAGACCCCTGTAGAGGAATCCCAAATGAAGGTGGGCCAATAGAAGGGCTGAATTTGTCAGCTGGGAAGAGATGAATGTCCTCAGATATGCCCTCAACAACTGGGGTAGGAGGCTCGATGTAGGGAGCAACCATAACAGGAATTGCTGAAGAGGAATCATGCTGAACACAATGACACACAACAAGAGGAGGAGGTGGAGAAGCCACAACACTGATGTCAGGAGCAACACAGAAGTTCAGGTGACCCGACTTCCTCTCACTAGGCACTCATGAAGGAGGAGAGATATTCTCCAACAATGGAGCTGGTGGACCAAAATGAGAGGAGTAAAAGTGGGTGGCGTGATCAACTGACCCTGTAGAAACAATGTGGCCTGTCACACTGTCTCTAATGTGCACAGAATTTGGAGTGAACTCAACTGTCCTCCCTATCCTATTCTGAGTAACTTGATAGATGGAGAGTAGGTTAGAGGTCAAGGATGGAACACATAGTACATCATGGAATGCACCACCATCAATGTCAATAGAACCCTACCGATACATAGGCATAATTGTGTCATTCCCCATCAAGATATGTGGGGTAGGAGAGGCTGCAAAAGATGAGAAGGAACTCTGAGAAGATGCCATATGGTGAGAAGCACCGGAATTAAACAGCCATCTAGAAGAGTGAATTGTAGCAAATGCACATAAGGCATGACCCTTTCCGTTGTCTGACCCATTTGCTTGAGAAGATGAAGAAGAAGACCAGTGAGAAGAGGAGGGAGGAATGTCAATCTTGCTCTTGTGAAGAAGAGTTGTCAACTCACAAATCTGTTGGGCATATCCATCTACCTTCTTCTAAAAGCATTGAGACTCATCATGATTGAACTTATTGCAATAAGTACACTTGGGTTTGTCTGTCTTCGATTTCCCCTTAGGTGAAGGAGGTGGGCCAGAGGAATGCTGAGAAGGAGAATCCTTCCAAGATTTTGTGGATGATGATACCTGTTTCTACTCTGGTATCTGTGGAGATGGATGAGAAACCAAGGCATGGCTCATAGAACTTGAAGCATCATTCAACTGTTGAATCTTTGACTGCTCTCGAGTCAACCGATCACAGAAGGCCGCAAACGAAGGCATATTGTGCCTAGGACCCAAGGCATCCATAGTGGAATAGAAAGTGGAGGAGAAAATCTGGAACTCTTCATGAAGCTTTGAGAGTATCAGAAAGATACACTCATCATCTGATTTGGTCTTCCCACATCCCTGTAAAAGTGATTGGAGAGCATTGAACTTCATCAAGAAGTCCTCAATGGTGGAAAAACTATCAGGAGACAAGGATGTCAACTATGCATCAAGCTGAAGTGCCCAGAATGCATTCACTGTGCCAAACAGATGTGCAAACTTTCCCCAATAGGCACGAGGAGTGGTCAAACCATCCAGATGAAACATGAGGCTGTCTAAAATGTGCAATGCAATCAAACCCATGGTTTCATCCATTTTGTTTCTGTGCTGAAGGACGCCAAACAGACGCTGTAGAATAGGTTGGTTCTCATCCAAACATGACCATAAGCCATGTGACATGAGTAGCCTGGTCATGTGTGCTTTCTAGGTGTGATAATTGTGTGGTGTCAGTCGAGCCACAGAGGGGTCTGACATTGAGAGAAGAAGTAGATGGAAGTAGAAGGGTCATTTCTAAATTAAAGTACAGAAAGAAAATGCACCCCCCACAATATATAAATCTATTCCCCGTACAGCAAAGAAACAACTGTAGAAAGCACAAAAAATGAGAAGAAAACCTGGACGCCAGATGCAGAGATAGAGGAAACGGAAGCCTCTACTTCAATGCCAAAAAAAAGAGCTCAAATGGCCAAACCAGAAAATGAGACCAGCATCATCATGTCTAGCTCGAAAACACCTTTACGGTGATATTTCATTTTTTGAGAATGGACACTGTATGCCCAAGATACAGCCAAAAAATCAACAGCACCTTCAAAAAATAGCTCTCTGGAAAAAATCAGACGCGGCAAAAAATTTGACGGTCAAACGACCATTGCAGTTGCTGTGAAAAAATTTGACAGTTGTCTATACGTCACTAGCCCGTCTCACCAAAAAAATTTCCAGTCGCCGAAAAATTTTGAATTTCTAACAGAAAAAGTGATGTCAGCACCAGATTACTGATGTCACAAATGTGGCGGCTGGTGGCCGGTGATGAGGTGGCGCTGGCCGGTGGAGGTGGCGGCCGAGTGGCTCCTGGGCGGTGCTGCACTGGCAGAGGGTCAGGTGGTGGTGGGAGTAGTGCACCGGTGGAGGACCGGGAGTGAGTTGAGCCACAGTGGTGCCAGGGTGGCACGGCGGTGGTGCACTAGTGGAGCGGCTGATAGCGCCATAAAAAACCCTAAACAGGCTCAAATTTGAGATTTTTTTAATTTTTTTTTCTCATTTTGCATGTCGTACGGCCTAGGAGGGAGAAAATTTTTCCCAGAGGTCACTGTGACCAAAAACTATAAACTTTATATAATTTTTGGCTCTCCCAGGCCTTTTGAGCGTGATGGTGGCATCCGTTTTGGCTCAAAATGCTCCAAAAAATAGCGCCGCCTCAAGATTGAAGAAAAAACCTCAGAGAAGCTGTGGTTTTCTTCTTTGAATCATGGCTTCAAAACCTTCAGACCAGGAAGCAGCAGGGAAGCTCTGATACCATGTAGGATTTGAGGGACAAATACACATAACCTGAAGAAAACCTGCATGCAAGAAACCTGTAACAAAAAAGAAGCAGGAAGAGGGAAAGAGAAGAACTCAGAAGTTGCTCAAGAAATGAGAGCTAAATTGTAACTTGAATTAATGAAAAAAGAATTACAAGGTTCAACCTATAAAGGTGAACAAAACCCTAAAGCCTAAAAAAGCTAGGTTGCACATTAATATGTAATAAAAGAATTAATTATTAATGCACCTAAGAGAAAGCTTAAGTAAACTAGAGTAATAAACAACTTAATTAATTAAATCAAAGTGATCTAATTAATAAGTGTAAATAGATAATTACTCTAACATAAAGTGGCATATAGAGGGGTTGGTTTGTTTTAGAGCATAGGCAAAATTAAGAAATGCAAAGAATGTACATAATGAATGTATAAGTGCAAATGTTAGTTGGCCCACAAGTTCTATTTTACTACTTGTATTCACTTCAAATAAGAATAATGCTCACATACCTTGTGACATTTTCTTCCATTCTTTTAATGCACACCTAACATGGCTAAAGGCTAGAAAAAAGGCTTCCACATTTCTTCTTGATATGGCTACCATTGTGGCTAGAACAGAAAAAGGGAAACAAACATTTAAATTCTTTATGTCTGTATAAATGCCCATGCCTGAAAATAATAAAAGGATGTCTCATTGGAATAGGGAAACAAGGATGGGTGAAAAGGTCATGATTTTTGGCTTTGCACCTATCAATTTCATATTTTCTTAAGTGTGATTTAGGAGCTCTACACAAATGATAAGTGGATGCACATAAGGGTTGTAGAATTTGGCCTTGCACTTACCTTATGCATTTTCTTGGAGATCTTCTCAATATTTTTGAATGAATGGATAGCCTCTTCTAACTTCCTTCAAATAGAGAATGATTTTGTTCAGGAAAAATAAAAAATTAACTAAGTGAAATAGTACACTAGTACATTTGAGACCTTTTTTTGATGATTATGCATCACAATTCCATCACTACCCTTTCGGGCAAGCGACACAGACCGGTGTTGCAGTTTTGGTGTTGGAATCACCGATGGCTGCTATGTCTGTCATTATTGTGACGGTCATGATCATCGTAATATGCACCGGCTATGATGGTTAGTATGTCATCATTACACATTATGGGTGTCACCATTATGATGGGTATAAGATGGATATGTTATACATGCGACGTCCAGCTGTCAAATTATTCCAACATCTGGATGTCATGTGTAGTGTTTTAGCATCGGTCATTCTCTGAATACCATCACAATTGCGACGGTATGCTATGTTTAAAAAATATATATATATTTTGTGCATTGAGTGAGACCATAAAATATTGAGCTTCTCTTTGTTTCGAGAACAGTTTAACATTATCTACTTAACAGGGCCAACCACGTGAAGATGGAAGCTCATCTAGCCCCTCCTAGGTGCCTCTTATAACCCTTTACGACACTTTAAGACCTCTAAGATGTATTCTTAGGGATCATAAAGGGTCATAAAGGGTCATAAGGGGTCATGTGACACAACAGCTAAGAAACATAAATGTAGGCATCATGGTCATAATTGTTTGGAGACACAACATACTTGAGTGGTATACCCAGACGATGCAACGCAACCATTACTCCTCCAGTTCCAAGTTGACACTGCAGGATCCAAAAATCATAGATAAGGAATAAATTTAGAGAGCGGAGGAGGAGGGCCATAATGACCAAAATAATATAGGGACCCTTTATTATTTTGGTCATTACGGTCATCCTCTTCTCTCTAAATTTATTCCTTATCTATGGTTTTTGGATCCCACGTTGTCAACTTGGAACCAGAGGAGTAGTGGTTGTGTTCCATCATCTGGGTATACCATTCAATTATGTTTTGTCTCTAAACAATTGTGACTATGATGTCTACATTTATGTTTCTTAGTTGTTGTGATATCTACATTTATGTTTCCCAGGTGTCGTGTTTATGTGCATTTTCTTTATGTGTTTGGATTCTCTCCATCGCATCCAAAATAAGCTTTTCCCACTCTAAATCAAGAATGCACATGCAGCTGCGTAGAATATGGTGTTAGAAGGCCCAAATGGACAGAAATTTAATGTACAATTATGATTTTGTATAGATAAAGTGGAACTGGAATTTCAGCAAGGCTAGGAAAAGTTTGTGCATAATTATGGACTGAAGATGGGGAATTTTCTAGTGTTCAAATATGTTTCAAAATCTTTTTTTTTAAGTGAAGATATTTGATACAACAGCTTGTGAGAAAAATCAAACAAAAAGGAAATAATCTTTTCTTGGACAAAACTATCTCTTACCAAGAAAGGACAATTTCCTTTCTGTTTTATTTTTCTCACAAGTTGTTGTATTGAATATCTTCAGTTTAAAAAAAGATTTTGAAACATATTTGAACACCATAAAATTTCCCAACTTTAGTTCATAATGATGCACAAACTTTTCACAGCTTTACTGAAATTCTAGTTTCAGTTTATCTTTGCAAGACCATAATTTTACCATTGAATTTCTTCCCATCTGGGCCTTCTAACACCATATGCTCTCCTAGTTGTTTATAAACTTTCAAAAAAATGTAGGTGGAATGTGTTGTGGTAAACATAATGCACCTTTATACTTTACAGATTGTTAACAATATATATTTTGGTTTTTGGCCTTTAGCATTTGGACCATGCTTTTGTGGTTGAATAAAACCAAGGTTGTGCTTCTTAATCCTATGCATATTTAGTCCTTTCAAATCATAAAATAAGCATAGGATAAAGAAGAACAACCTTAATTTCATTCCACCACAAAAAGCGTGGTCCAAAAACTACAGGACAACCAAAACGTAAACCTCTTTCCTCAAAATATGCATGGATAACAAGATGGAGAAAAATGGTCTTTATGATTGCAATTTTGGCAATGTCTTTATGATTAAATATGTAGATTTCAGAGTAGGTGGTTCAAAGTTCTAGGAATAGGGGTGGCTTCTATTACACTTGCACACTTGTTACTATGGTTTCTAGTGTATTTGAAAAAATTGAGCAGGCCAATATTTTGGTTTAGAGTGGCATGTTCAATGTTATTAGGGTCAATCAGAACCAGATTTACATAAGTCACATGATACATATGCTAAACATTGCATAGTAGACAATAAACAATTAGAGATACATACAACTAAATACAACATGGCATGGTAGTAATGAATAACCCACCCTTGAAGAGAGAGATATAATCATTCATTGTGTCAAAAAAAAGAGGCAAAATCACAACAGCATAATGCATAAGGATATAAAGTTCATTAGCTAGATAAGTTTTTGTAATGATGATGAACATATGGATATCTAGACCCTGAGTATGTATCAACAAAAACATTTACGAAGAAGAGTATTCCAGACATTATGTTAAATAGTTAAGTTTCATGTCTACATTTGATCTAAAGATGACCTAGTTGGTTGACAAAAATGCCAACTCCAAAGAAGTAGTCCATCATAACATTCCAAACGTCACAAGTGAAAAAAATCTTCACTGTGACCATGGAAGATACGCAAAGAAGTGTAGTCATAATTAGCACAAGATAGCTTGAAAACCTCACACGCCTCCACCATTTTATTTTCAAAGCCAACTCTATTATCAAAAATTGATCCAAGCCTACCAAAGATAATGTTTGGATTGATGGTCTGAATCCTCTGCACAACTTTTTCCAAATTTTTGGAAACAACCATATGCTTAACCACCTTCAAGACCCATCCTAACCGACCGGTAACTTCAAAGAGAGTAGAAAATACTAGTTTATAGATCACCCCATTGTGTACATGTGAGCCATCAATATTATGTTTCAGAAGGTAGATAATAGCATGTTTGATGTCATCATCCTGCACATTAAATAATCTAGAGCACTATTATGTTAGGAATAACAGTCTGCAAGACAACTGAGAGGGGGGTGAATCAGTTGTAATATAGATTATTAAACTTTAAACTTTATAAACCAAATCTGCAAATGTAAATGATAACATAGTAAATGCCCAAACCATAACACAATATTTGTTTTTGAGGAAATCTTGTTAAAGTTAAAACCCCAGTGGGAATTAACACCCACAAATAAAGTACTGAGAGTATAGAATCCCTGTTAAAAGATATTAGCCCTGTTAGGAGCTTGTTACAACATTACAGTACACAGTCCCTGATAGGAGACAAACCATGTTAGGATTCAAAGAAAATAGTAGGCTCACTACTAAGGCACACTTCCCAAAGAAGGTTAAATCCACCCTCAAGTATTTACAATCCAAATCAAGTGTATAGAGAAAATACACAATCCAGTGAACTGTGTGATAGAAACTGTCTTTTCTTGGTCAATTCCAATGAAGTATCAACTCTGCTCTATATCTAGCAGTCAACAAGCTTCACATCTTCCACACATCTCTATCATTTATTCTCTACCACTTATTTTCCACAAGAAAAGATCATTCATATATACCCTCTTACAATAATTCATTAGGTCGGCAAGTTAATCTTTCCTAATACATAATTAACTAGGTCAGCCAATTAAGGCTTTCCATCATACAAATAATTATATAACCCCTTTCTAAGATACACATGGTACCTATAACAAGTAAACATCATTTACAATCCATCACATATACTTCCAGATCTGCAATTCATGCTCACAATTAATTTCACATGCTACATGTCTAAAGTCGGCCAAGAACTAGGTCTTCTCTAGAATACACACCACAGCTAATGTCACTAGTATCTAAACAACAATTGAACTCAACCCATTATTCCAACATATGTTAGATGTCCACCATTAAGCTCACATGATCTGAAATATCTTTTCCAGAAAGATAGACCTAAAACACAGAGACCTGCTCTGTCTAGAATCATAGTTACAATCCAGAAGACCAGTCTTCACCAAATCAACTATAACAACCACAGTATGAAACATAAAGCCAAGAGACCTTAGTAATAAGGTCAACACACATCCTTCTACATAAATCCAACTTCAATCATTTTAAATCATCCGTACAGTGTCTGTACACTCCTTCTAGTCAAGTAGCCAGTTTGTCTTCTTCACAAAAATATATGTTGACATTAGTGACAAAACATGAATATCAACAGCATGATCAGTAACCAAAACTGATATCATCCAAAAATCTCCCCCTTTGGCATTGATGGAAGCATATGAGAAAATCCATATGCATCAACCCAAAATTACTCTTTCTCAATACAATCTTCTCAATATCCTCAACACAAATCTCCCCAAAATAGTAGGGATTTTCACATAGATTCCTTCCCCCTTTGGTAGAAATGGAAAAGGGTGCCATAACTCATATGTAGTCTTCTATAAGGTGTAGCTTTTTCAAATCTTCATGTCCAATCAGCTAGGTGCAAGATCACCCAAATGTACTCTATAGTATTCTCCTGCAATCACTCCCCCTAAGGAGTAGATCCACACATCAAGTCCAGAGAATGTTATAGCTCTAAGATCCACTGGAATGATGCACATCTACATCATTTTAGTTACCACTAGGAGGGGCCATCACCCCAAGCATGCCTCTGAGATATTCAAAAGCATCTTTTGGCAAAGGTTTAATAAATATATCTGCTATTTGTTCCTTGGTGCTAATATACTCCAGTTTAATCTCTTTATCTGCTACTTTCTCCCTCAAGAAATGATACTTAATAGAAATATGTTTAGTCTTTGAATGCATTACATGATTCTTTGACATATTTACTGTGTTGGTGTTGTCACAATGGATAATCACAGGTTCTTTGAAAATTATTCCAATGTCCTTCAGCATTTGTTTCATCCAAACAACTTGTGTATTGTTTATTGCAACAACAACATACTTTGACTCAGGAGTAGATTGAGAAATATAGTTTTGCTTCTTGCTCAACCAAGAAACCAGCCTTTTCCCAAGGAAAAATGCACCACCACTTGTACTCTTCCCGTCATCCACATTACTTGCCCAATCAACATCAATAAAAGCCTGCAATGTAAAATCATTAGATTTTTCATACCATAATCCATATTCTACTGTTCCTTTCAAATATCTAAAAATTCTTTTCACAGCAGGAAAGTGTGTCTCTTTAGGATTTGCCTAATATCTAGCCAAAATTCCAACTACATTGGTAATATCTGGTCTAATGTGTGTTAGATATTGTAAACAACATCTAATCATTGATCTGTACTTAGTCTGAACAACACTTTGAGTCTCATCACTATTAGTCAGTTTCAATGTGTACACAGCAGTGCCAATTGCTTCTCTCCAGTGAACATGTGACACATTTCCTTCCAACAACATAGTTCTTGCAACATCTAATATGGTTCTATTTCTTCGCTCTACTATCTCATTTTGTTGTAGAGTTCTAGGGGTTGAAGTCTATCTGTGTATTCCATTTTCTTCATAATATGTATTAAATAGCTCTGATGTAAACTCTCCTCCTCTGTCTGATCTCAAACACTTCATCTTTAAAACAGATTCATTCTCAACTTTTGCCTTGAATAACTTGAACTTGTCAAATGCTTTAGATTTATATCTCAAATATGTAACCCACATCATTCTAGAAAATTCATCAAAAAAATTATGAAATACCTTTCACCATAGTATGATCTTGTTCTTGTAGGACCACACAGATCTATATGCACAAGATCCAAATTCCCTTTTACTGAATAAGATTTTCTCTTGAAAGTGCTTCTAGTCTGTTTCCCCGTAACACATTCTCTACACACAGTGTTAGATGGCTTTACAATTCTAGGTAGATCTCTTACTGTTTTTTTCATACTTGCCTTCACAATGTTATCAAAATTAACATGACAAAATCTTTTATGCCATAACCAACTGTCATCAACCTTCGCAATAAAACAATAATCTTCAGATGTGTTCAGTTCAATAAATTACCTTTGGATTTAGTACTAGATGTTATCAAGTCTCCTATTTTACTCTTGATAGAACATTTCCCATTAATGAAGTTCAGTTGATAACCCTTGTCCACTATCTGTCCAACACTCAACAAATTATGCTTAAGTCCATCAACAAGTAATACATTGTCAGTGTTAGTCTTTCCATCCAAAGAAATAGATCCAACTCCAACAATAAGTTTAGGAGTATTGTCACCAAATCTGACAACACCACCATCATGTCTTTTCAAACTCACAAACTTGTTTTTATCTCCAGTCATATGATCTGAACAACCACTATCTATGACCCATTCAGATTTCTTTTCAACTCAGGATACTAGGGATTTTTCTCCATGCATAGGTTCATCATCCTAAATAGAAATAAATCCAATTTCATCATAGTCATCATCCTCATCATCAGATATACCTTCACCAGCATAATAACATTCCTTGTCCTTTGAGAACTTAGACTTGAAAAACTTAGTTTTGCGCTTTGGAATTCTTGTAGGACATGTAGAAGAAAAATGACCAATCTTGTTACATGAAAAAAATTTCATAGGTAATTTTCCTTCAAATTTACCTTTACCTCTCTTTTCTCTTCTAGTAATCAGTGCCATAACTTCATTTAGCTTTCTTTCTTCTTCCTATATTTGTTCCCATTCATCAGCATAGGCTCCAAGTTCTTCTATTAGATCTCTACTGCTCGTGATTGTATTTCCAGGTAAGATCCTTTTGTTTTTGTGCATGGATGCCTTGAATGTTGACTCAACTTTAGGTAAAGTGTCTCCCAATTCTGCAGCCTCAAATGTAGTTAACTTTCTAATCAACATCTCTCTGTTGAAGTTTGGTGTCAAAGGTATGATCTCTTCTATAGCCTAAACTTTAGTTCTATATGCAGGTGTCAAAGATATGAGTATCTTTGCAATCACTTATTCCTCATTGTAAGTTCCTCAAGAGTTCCTAATACCAGTAACCACTTCAGTAATTCTCTGTGCATATGCTCTGATGTTCTCATCTTCTCTCATCTTCAGTGACTCCATCTTTGTCTTCCAATTCTGTAACTTTGCTTTCTTTGTAAACTTGTCTCCAACATATAGTGCTTCCAGTCTTGTCCAAATTTCATGTGCAGAGTCCAATTCTTTCACTTCAGTAAATTCTCCTTCTGATAGTGTGCTGATCAAAGATTCCCTTGCAACCATATTAAATGAAAATAACTTCTTTTTATCTTCAGTGGTTTTCTCTAATTCATCCTCAGTCACTACCTTTTCTTTCTTCTTTGTTATCATCCAGTAATCAATTCCCAGACATAGCAAATGTGTTCTCATCTTGTTCTGCCAGCTGTCAAAGTTTTTCAGGATCAAACTTTGGACTATCCTTCCTGTAGTAAGTCATCTTCAGGATCACCTCAAGTTGTTAAAATTTCTCTCTGAGGACCAGTAGCTCTGATACAAATTGTTAGGAATAATAGTCCACCAGACAACTGAGAGGGGGGTGCATCAGTTGTAATATAGATTATTAAACTTTAAGCTTTATAAACCAAATCTGCCAATTTAAATGATAACATAGTAAATGCGAACACCATAACACAATATTTGCTGTCGAGGAAACCCTATTAAAGGTAAAACCCCGGTGGGAATTAACACCCAAAAATAATGTACTGAGATTATAGTATCCCTGTTAAAATATATTAGCCCTGTTAGGAGCTTGTTACAACATTATAGTACACAATCCCTATTAGGAGATAGACCCTATTAGGAGTCAAAGAAAATAGTAGGATCACTGCCAAGGCACACTGCCCAAATAAAGTTAAATCCACCCTCAAGGATTTGCAATACGAATCAAGTGTATAGAGAAAATACACAATCCAGTGAACTATCTAATAGAAATTGTCTTTGCTTGGTCAGTTCCAATGAAGTATCAACTCTGCTCTATATCCAACAGTCAACAAGTTTCCTAGCTTCTACACATATCTGTCCTTTATTTTCTACCACATATTTTCCACAAGAAAATATCATTCATATATACCCTCTTATAATAAGTCATTAGGTCGGCTAGTTAAGATTTCCTAATACATAATTAACTAGGTCAGTCAATTAAGGCTTTCCATCATACAAATAATTATATAACCCCTTGCTAAGATACACACGGTACCTATAACAAGTAAACATCATTTACAATCCATCACATATACTTCCAGATCCGCAATTCATGCTCACAATTAATTTCTCACGCTACATGTCTGAAGTCGGCCAAGAACTAGGTCTTCTCCAGAATACACTGTTTGAAGTACAATAATGGGAAAGCAAGATACTAAGAGGGGGGGTGAATCAGATCTTAAAAGTTAATCACTTAAAACAAATCTATTCACATTCATACATATATGAATTTAACCTAACATCAAATAGCATCAACAACATGAAATGTATAACTCATAACACAGAATTTGATAACCCAAAAACCCAAATAGGTAAAACTGGGGTGGGGATGATACCCACAAAATCTTCACTACTACAGCATTAAAGTGTGCCTGTTAGGGCTACAAGAGTTTGATTGCAACATGCAATCTACCTGGTTAAAGGTCTGTTCGGTTAAGAACTAAAGATCATTACAATCTACCTTGTTAAAGGATTTCAACTTACAATAAAGTAAGCACTCGGCTAAGAGATTTAAAATGGTCTGATAGAACCACTTTGTTAAGAGATTTCACCTGATACACCTATTAGAATGTTTCAAGTACTGATCCTTCGTTATGCACTCAGATGCTAATGATGGATCTTCTCTTTCCAATACCTTCTGTGATCTCACAATCTGATATGTCTTTACTCTGCTTTTCACTGCTCTATCATTCTGCTTGATCTAAGCTTCTTCTCAAAATGACTTATAGTTCATCTCTCAAGAAAAATAACCCTTCTCTTCCAAACTGTATATCTCTCACTCACACTATTATTTTCTAGGGTTAGAAGCAATCTTATATGTCTTTATGGATCTGGCAGCGAGATCTAGATCAATGATCAAGATATATTATTTATGCCTCCAATGCATTCTGATTTCTTGATTGGCTTCATGCCATGCATAGTATAAAACAATTAAATGCATAATTAACATAGTACACAAATATCAAATGCGTACAAATGTTAGCCCAAATCTCATACAATTTGGCCTAAATAATTTACATCAAAGTTTGAATCAAGCATGACATGTATGCAAAAACTGTTCTGCTTGGCACTTAACATCTTTGTCGCTTGGCACTTAATATTCTACTCAGCTCGGCATGATGTAACTTGGCAACCTAAAACTTTCTCGGCAATGTTGCTCGGCCTTGAATGTTTAGCTCGGCCATAATGATAACCAACTAAAAATTCTTAAGTAAATGACTAAGTGTTGGTCACTAATCATCAACAAAACTTAGGGATTAACAATCCCCCCCTTTGATATCAGTGGCAAAAACACACTTATCATTTTGATTCATTCCATCCAAAATGTTGCGTAAGTACACAATGTACTCCCCCTAGGAATGTACATCATACTACATACAAAAATTTATAGAGTATACATGCCTTCAAAAAATATCTACATTGATACCTATACTGATCTCCTTATGATGTATCCTTGTCAGTCCTATTAGATTCCCCCTTATTTTTTTCACTGATTACAGGTGGGGTCAAGTTATACTTGTCCAAAAATTATTTATGAAGTTGTAAGGTGGTCTCAAATGCAGTGTCCCAACTGTCCTTAACAAACTTCATAACCTCTATTTTGACTTCTAGCTTGGTAGCTAGACTTACTAAACTTTTTGCAGTGGAGAGATGAGAATCTCTCTTAACCAATTCATTTGTAGATGAGATTTCTTTCTGAATGACCTCCAGATGAGGTATCAAGCTTGTCTGGATAGTAATCAATTTGGTCCTAATCTGACCATCTTCAACCATGAGATTGGCTATCCTCCTTTGTGCATAAGTCAATCTGTTAAAATGTAAGGAGCTAGTGCTAGCATCCATACTCAGTGAACTTCCAGTTGACTTGAAGTCTAATTTCAATTTCTCTAAGGCCTGTAGATTATCCTTTGTGAAGAATTCAACACCACATAACTTCTTATTCAAAGAATAAACATTAGTTGCGACTTCCTCCAAAATTTCTACAAGAGAAGAAAGTTCAACCTGCTTTACCGCAATCTCTCCTGAGATTTTTGCTAGTACTTTGTTCTCAAATCTCCTCTCGGACCATTGCAATAGCTTTTCACTGGCTTCAATGTTGTCATCATTTACCTTTTACACAATATGAACTAGGCTTAGAACAACCTTGATCCATTCATCTTTGAAGTCTGGCGGAAAATATAGGGCACGAGTTAACCCTTTGTTAGCTAAATGCTTGAATTCGTCTTTCAAAATTCCATTTTTGCATAACTTGTTGTAGGATTTCCTCAGTTTGTTATCACCCACTTCGCCAATCTTAACCATGTAATAGGATCTAACATCATGGATCATAAGTACCTTTGGTGGGATTGATGAGAGGGCTCCATTTAGATCACTTAGAATTACGCTTTCAGGAACGGCTTGAAAGTTAGGTGGTGCACATGCATCACTTCTTACTAGCTTAATTTCTTTCATCTCCTCCTTTGTTCCTTTTACTGGTGTAGAAGAACTTGCAGCCATAATATCTAAAATTAGGGTTTGAGAATGAAGAATAGGGTACCTCAGTAAGTAACACTTCGCACTGTTCAACTTAGGGTTGTCGATGGCACGGTGACGAGATTTATAAAACAAACTTTACTAAGATCAATTTTGCAACTTCTTCGATCGCTCTGTGAAAATTGCAAGGTAAAATGAAGAATAGACTATTTGTCTGTATATAGACTCAAAAGGTCAAGATAGGTAAGCAATAAATATTCTGTCCGTTAGGTTAGTGCAAGCCAGTAGTCATTGGCTGACTAACACAACTTGCATACCACTTGACTTACCATACTCGGCCATCACACAACTTACTCGGCCAACCAACTTAGCACCTATTGTGCAGATAACTCTTCTTGGCACTTGTCACAAACATGTCCTAGTGCATCTTAACATATGCAGATATGGACTTTAGCACATTTACATATTAGGAATTGATGTAAGATTTGAAGTTTAAATGCAGTTCCTTACATACCACTATTGCTCAGTTAGAGATGGTGTGATCACCTGATCCATTGGATTGGGTGACCTCAGCTTTAGTGGATTCACTGCTACTCATCTCTTTTTTCCTTACCCATGTCCGGTTCATCTGTGCTCTTATTTCTTCAACAGTAGGAGTAGGAACTCTTTTCCTACACTCTCTCTTAGTGTGACCTATTTTCAAGAAACTAAAATAGACTAAGCTTCCATTCATCCAACTCTTAGATTTCCTTCTTAAATGTGTCTTTAATCAATCTTCAGGTGCATATCCATATTCTTCACAGTAATGACAACTCTGCCTTGTATTATAATCCTAGTTGTAAGTGTTGCCTTTCCTAGATGATTTTGTTTGTGTCTTTGATGTCCATTGTAGTTTAGCATTGGATCTACAGTCTTGTGCTTTATGACCATGTTTCTGACACGTGTAACAATAACCATTAAATATTGGTTTGGGAAGTGCATCACTTGCTTCAACCCAACATTCATGTGCTTTATGTCCAAATTTCTTGCAATTAAAATAGTAACCATTGAACTTAGGTTTAGGATTGGACTTATCTTTCTTGCTTCAGCAAATTTTTTTTGTATGACGTAGTTTTCCACAGTGGTGGCAAACAGGCTTGTTGTGCTTTGTCTTTGCATTCCTCCTTTCACCATTGTTAGATGATTATCCTTTCTCAATAGATGTATTTAGTTCAGTGTGACCTAATCTAGAAGAATCCTTTGCCTCCTTGATGCTTCCATCAGATTCTCAAAATGAGTCAAAGCTTCATTTGGTTTATTCAACCTTTCATTTAGTTCCTTCTCAGATCTCAAGTCATCTTTCAATTGATTGTTTTCAGATCTCAGATTCATCATTTCCATATCTTTCCTACTAATCTCCTGATTTGGAAGTAGCATTTGATTTTCCATGTCAACCTGATTGATTGTCATCATTTGCACATCATGTGTCCTTTCATCAATTCTAACAGTTATCACTCTCTTATTTTCTTTTATCATAGCTTTGTCATCTTCAGCTTTCTTCTTTTGTTCCACTACTTCACATAGTCTTATTGTCTGCATTTCTTGTTCTCTTTTCAAATTTCTGACTTCTTCACACAGTGCATTGTTCTTTTCCAATAGATCTGCAATTGTTGCATCGCTCTCAGTAGAATCTCCATTATGAAATAAATTTGCAGTGTCATCTTCCTGGAAATGAGTATCATTCATTTGTTTGGCCAAATCTTTCTTGGCTGTCAATGATTTCTTCAATTCCTGTCTTTCTATCTCAAGCTGATGTAATGCTAGTTGAATCTTGATCTTCTGATTCTCAATGACTTTACCAAACTTGTAAACCTCCATCTCAAGATCTGTACTCACAAGTTGATTAAAATCCTTTTGTAGGTGAACTGCACTCTAATACCAATTGTTGGAAGTACAATAATGGGAAAGTAAGATATTGAGAGGGGGGTGAATCAGATCTCAAAACTTAATCACTTAAAACAAATTGATTCACATTCATACATATATGAATTTAACCTAACATCAGATAGCATCAACAACATGAAATGTATAACTCATAACACAGAATTTGATAACCCAGAAACCCAAATAGGTAGAACTTGGGTGGGGATGACACCCACAAAATCTTCACTATTGCAGCAATAAAGTGTGCTTGTTAGGGCTAAAAGATTTTTATTGTAACATGCAATCTACCTGGTTAAAGGTTTGTTCGGTTAAGAACTAAAGATCATTACAATCTACCTTGTTAAAGGATTTCAACTTTTCAGTAAATTAAGCACTTGGCTAAGAGATTTAAAATGGTCTACTAGAACCACTCTGTTAAGAGATTTCATCTGATACACCTGTTAGAATGTTTCAAGTAGTGATCCTTTGTTATGCACTCAAATCTTGATGACGGATCTTCTCTTTCCAATACCTTTTGTGATCTCACAATCTGATATGTCTTTACTCTACTTTTCATTGCACTGTCATTTTGCTTGATCTAAGCTTCTTCTCAAAATGACTTATTGTTCATCTCTCAAGAACAACAACCCTTCTCTTACAAACTGTATATCTCTCACTCACACTATTATTTTCTAGGGTTAGAAGCAATCTCGTATGTCTTTACGGATCTGGCAGTGAGATCTAGATCAACGATCAAGATCTATTATTTATGCCTCCAATGCATTCTAATTTCCTAATTGGCTCCATGCCATGCATAGTATAAAACAATTAAATGCATAATTAACTCATTAGACAAATATTAAATGCGTACAAATTTCAGCCCAAATCTCATACAAGTTAGCCTAAACAGTTCACATCAAAGTTTGAATCAATCCTGACATGTATGAAAAAACTGTTCTACTTGGTACTTAACATCTCTATCGCTTGGCACTTAATATTCTACTCGGCTCAACATGATGTAACTTGGCAACCTAAAAATTTCTCGGCAATGTTGCTCGGCCTTGAATGTTTAGATCGGCCACGGTGATAACCAACTAAAACTTCTTAAGTAAATGACTAAGTGTTGGTCACTAATCATCAACAAAACTTAGGGATTAACATACACGCCATAGTTGACATCACCAATATCCAAACAACAATGGAACTCAACCCATTATTCCAACATATATCGTCTGTCCACCATTAAGCTTGCATGATCTAAAATATTTTGGCCAGAAAGATATACCTGGAACACAGAGACCTCCTATGTCCAAAATCACAGTTACAGTCCAGAAAACCAATCTTCACCAAATCAACTGTAACAACCACAATATGCAACATAAAGCCTAATGAACTTAGGAATAAGGTCAACACACATCCTTCTACATAAATCCAACTTTGATCATTCTAAATCATCCGTACAATGTATGTACACTCCTTCCAATAAAGTAGCCAGTTTGTCTTCTTCACGGAAATATATGTTGACATCAGTGACAAAACATGAATATCAACAGCATGATCAGTAACCAAAACTGATATCATCCAACATGTTCTTCCAAGGACTCCAAATGAAAACATTCAATACCAAATGTTCTATCCATTGAGAAGACCTAAAACAAAGTAACAATAATGAAAATAATGAATAAGTATGCCAACATAATGATGCAAGATTATATACAGTTCAATACATTGATAGTTAAGTTGCAAGATAGTCTTATATAGTGAATATGTACATATACATTGCTATATGAATGCTTTGGGTATGTTAAAGAGTGTGAAAAATACATTGATCCAATAATAGCAAATACATTGATCCAATAATAGCAAACACATTACAAATGCCAAGCTCATGGTCTCAATGAAATAAACAATGTATAAAATAATATATGGTGCACAATAGCAGCAAGCATGCAATGACAGAAATAACATTGCATGATGCCCGATCTCAAATTCAAAACAGTAAGTGTATTAATGTATGATTTAATAGCAACAACCTCATTGATCATTACCTTTGACTCCTCCATCATTATAGAAGAGATAACTACCTACATCTATATTTCATAATTCCTCCTTTGAAGTCATAGGTTAGTTTAAAATGGAGAAAGTATACAAACGCACCAATTTAATCCCAAAACATCATTCATTTCGAGATCAATACTTCTATTATATATTTCTATATTATATATTCACATTAACTCTAATCAAACAAAAACTGAGGAAATAATCATACATAACTTCACAAGGCTCCAAGCTTCCAAATCGAGCTTGAGCTTCACAATAGAAGAGTGGTACAAAGTGGCAACTTTTCCATTTTACCATAGTTAGGGCCCTCTTTTACCATGCTTTATGAGCTTTATGTTTTTATCATGCTTCATAGTATACTTGGAATATAGTAGATTTCAATCAGTTATATAAGTATACCAAAATTCACTGTGATGTTGACATTGCAGAATATGCATCAAAACACCTTTTCGAGAACAAGCCTGAAAATGCTATAAATTATGTATTATTATCAAATATCTATGCAGCAACTGGCTGATGGGCTGACGTAAACATGTTGAGAAAAATAATGAGACATAAGGGACTGAAAAAGACTCTAGTATGTAGCTTCTTTGAGGTTGATAAGAAGTTTCACATGTTCCTTGCGGGGCACAGATCACATCCTCAAACAAAGAAAATTTACTCAACTCTAGAGAACTTGGTTGGGGAGATGAAGGCAGCTGGGAATGTTCCTGACACAAATTGTGTGTTACACGATGTGGAGGAGGAGATGAAGGAGCATGTGATATGCATACATAGTGAGAAGTTGGTTATTGATTTTGGGCTTATCAACACAAGCTTTGGGACCCCCATTCGCATCACAAAGAATCTTCGTGTGTGTAGCGATTGCCACAGGGCCACTAAGTTCATATCCAATATTGTGAGGAGAGAAATTATTGTTAGGGATGCTAACGGTTTCCACCTTTTCAAGGATGGAACATATTCTTGTGGAGATTATTGGTAGCATTAAATTCCATTCAGAACAAGCAGTCATCATATAGTTGTAAAGTTTGAAATTTTGCAATTTCTTTATGGGAGATAGCAGTCATGTTGGGAGCAACAAAAATGTGGTGAGCTTATCAGATTCAAATAGACAAGCTTATGAACCATACTTACTTCATATAGATGTGCATTCAATAGGACAGAAAGAAAAGAGGAAGCAAGCCAAATGGAACCCTATACATAAACATTCTAACAGAATTGTGCAAGTATTTTTATTTGGTCACTAGCAATCTGGATGAATGCACTAAACATTGATGCAATTATTTTGTCTGAAGAACTTACAGAGTGTCTGCTTTGCAGAATACCAACTATAGATGCATTTAATAGCCACAATGCAAGTTTCAACTAGTTAATCCTTGTGGAATAGCTTCCTTAAGCTGAAATGCAGTCAGTGAGACCATTGATTGGCTTTCCATCTATTGAATGAAATTTGTCATTAGAAATTTGTGAGAGTATCAAGTATGGTTACATTTCTTGTAAATACATGGAAAAGGAGTTGAAGGAACCTAAGTGGGTTAAGGTTCTCAACTAATCCTATTTTCTCTAGGCAAGACAGAGATACAATTTTGTTTTGTTTTTTCTAGTTTGTTGTTTTACTGAAAAAGAAGAATTATCTAGTTAGTGTTATCTAGGTTTTTCTTCCCATCCAACTATGTTAAAACAAAAAGACAGTGCTGCGAAAGAAAAGTGTAAGAAACTGACTAGCTTTTAAAAAAATAGATATCAAAAATAGGGCATAGAGAATGTGTGTGATTACAATGGATCCTACAAGAGTAGTCAGGCCCCTAGATTGGTCTTCAACCTCCTTGGGAGGTCAATCAAGGAATGTTTGCAAATCATTTGAATCAGGGTTTGATATACTCCCTTAGTTGACAAAAATTAATTTCAATAGGTAAATTAGTAGATTTGAGTAAATTATGATGGAATTACATTTTGTAATGTTGTCATGCCAAAATTTAGATTGAATGGGCAAATTCTAAAATTGGTATAAAAAATATATCTTTACATTTTTTAGATTCTGAACTTTGAATTTTTTGTGTGCTTCAAGCTATTTTAAAGGTGGAAAAACTATTCCCTAATTTTTGGGAATGTTTGGAAAAGAGATAAAAGTGGAATCTTGGGTATTTTATGATGAGTCTTGATGTGGAATGATGGAAGATATATATGGAATTTTGAAATTGGATCATTTCAGATCTTTTATCATGTCGATATTGGGAATTGAGTAGATGTGCATTTTATGGGAATGGTGGTCAAAATGTGATATTTCATTGTTGGTTTTGATTGTTCCTTATTTGTAGAGAACATGACGAGCCTTATGATTAGGTACCACATAGTGAATATCAACAGTAAAACAAATAAAGATAGATCAAACACTTCACACAATGCCTTGAAGGTAATAGCAACGTTGCCATAGCTCTCAAGCTTGTGGGTCATCAAGAACTCCAAATGTAAAGATGTAAACAATGCCAGTATTAAACAGTGAGCTCATAAACAATGCATGATGCCCTAGCTTGCAGCTCGCGAGCCATCAAGACATTTCCTCATGGAATGATCATAAATGGGTAGTACCACACAGTGAATATCAACAACAAAACAAATAAAGAGAGATCAAACACTTCACACAATGCCTTGAAGGTAATAGCAATGATGCCTTAGCTCTCAAGCTCACGGGTCATCAAGCATCAAGAATGAAATGCAATGCAAGTTAGATTAAGATGAATATGCAAGCTAAGCTATGAAAATGAAAGAACAAATATTACAAAGCCTCCTAGTTAAGCTAGATGAATTAATCTAAAGCATAAAGGAAATCTAAGCTAAGAATGCCATGATAAT
>MU224062.1:113939-126840 GCA_018584345.1 Thuja plicata
TCCAGGCGACCATTTTAGGGTGCATACATTTGCCCCTCTTTGACTAATGTGTGATCATTCTGGGAACACATGTAGTCAAAGAATGCAGTTGAAGTGTGAGATCGATTTGGGATCAAAAAACAACACAGACATCAACACCGTTGTAAATAAGTAATTGACATCAGAACAAAAATAAGTTGATTGAAAAAGACAAGGTCAACACCATTGTAAATAAGTAATTGACATGTCTGAGATAATAATCTCAAGCAAGGTTGCCCCAAGTGGAACAATTGATAAAGTTGAATCAAGGATTGAAGTTTGATAGGTATTGTCCCCTCCTGATCGAAATCAAAATGAGATAGAGGAGAAACAAAAAATTGATAAATTTGATCAAATCAAACTAAATATAAGGTTCTTGATGTAAGATGAAAGATATAAAGATCACAGAACCAAGGTAGATCATCAAGCATGAATGATTATGCCCCAAGGTTGAATTAGAAGAAAAAGAAGTGGGGTGAAAGCGAATGGAAGATAGAAGTTTGGAAGAGGTGGAAAGAAATGGAGAGAAGAAAGAGAATTTGCCTTAAGAAAGAGAATGTCCCAAAATCAATCAACTGTGTAAGATAGAAAATTTTGATTGAGATCACGAAAGAAGATAATGAAATAAATATCAGAATGTGATCACAGTTGATTAAAAGTCCACAAGAAAGATGAAGGATGCCCTCTCAAACTCATAATGCAGCCTAAAATGCAAACTAACATGAAGTCTAAACAATGCAAGCTACATGAAAATGCAAAGGTGTACTTGCAATAGAGAAACTGTTACATGGGACTTTGTGTTCATCATTCCTAAGAGAATGTTAAGGAACTTATTTTCATCATTGGGCGATTATTAACGGACATTGGAAAATCACACACTCGTCACTAGTCACAAATGCAACTATGAAGATATGAATGTGATTTATATTAGATTGGAATGTGGAAAAATTCTAACATAAGAATCAAAGACATAAAGGTCAAGATGACTTCGATGTTAGCTTACCCAATTTAATGTAGCAAAACCACGCTCACATCAAGGCATAGAGGCCAGGATGACCAGTAGAACGGTTGTGCAAAAATAGTTAAGCATAAAGCAGGAAGCAAATAAAAACATTCCCCATGCCCCAAGTCCTCTAGCTATGCATTACGGATAGACTTATTAGACAAGGACACTCAACAAAAATTAATAACAATCAGCACACAAAGAAAATATCATGACATAGCTCAAGAATTAAGTGTTGTGTTTATAAATTTAAGTGTGTTAACTGATACTGAGTTCCGAGGATAAGGATCGAATGCTTGCAAGCAGGAAAGACCACATGACAAAACTGGGTAAGAACAAACCAATAAGTGTTGAAAAACACTCGATGACAGGTGTTGTATTAAAAAATACAGTTGGGGTGGTGTTGAAAAACACCTTTTGTGAGGTGTCCTAAAGACCAACGCATCCAAGAGACCAAAGCTAACATAGTTGTTCCCTCTAGATAAAAACAAAAACCAATTCCAGACCAAGGCAACAAAGACAAGGCATGATGGAGAAAGGCTAAGTGTCGAGGACATGCGCTAAGAAACAGGGGTGCAAAGGCCTCAAGTAGCACCTGTTTCCAGGTTTTCACCACTTGGACTTTATTACAATTTTTCTCTTTCCTTTTTTCTTTTCTTTCTTCTTTTTTTTAGGACTTTTTATAATTTTTTTGAATTTTTACTACCAAGGCGCCTTTTTCCAAGTTTTCACCAAGACACTTTTTCTATTTTTTTTTTTAATTTTTTTATTTTTTTGTATTTTTGGAATATATAATTTTTTTGAAGAAACATCAAAGTGCCTATTGCTAGGTTTTCACTAAGATGATCATTTTTTCAGGACATTTTTTTATTTTTAGAATTTTTTAACAATATATCATTTTTTGGATTTTTTCAGGATCAATAATTATGTACAAAAGGATGCCCCTAGACAGAATGGGCATCATGGATAGAACTTCTTCAGGTGCAAGACATTGATAGGATCAAGGAGCTATTCTCCCTCTTCTATAGACAGTAAATAAGCACCTGATCCAAAAGCTGCTGTAATAATGTAAGGTCCAAGATTTTGATTAGACATTAAAAATGATAATTTGATGGGATATGAGCTATGGTACATCAACATTCATTATTTTTCTTTTCGACTTCGGAGCCAAGTTACATAGGATATAAATGTCTGCAACTGTTGTTTATCGATATTCATTAATGTCCTTTTCCGAGGCAAGCCACCTTATGTTAAATATTCCTTCAAAATTTATTGTGGTTGGCAAGTTGGTGATTATTTTCTTTATATACTCCTCGGTAGTGAAATCGCAGAGCACAGGGCACTTTCTAAATTTCTAAATTTAGAAACTTGGATGATAGAATGGGTCTTCCAGTAGCTGAGGGATCATCAAATGATAACCCAGAACCTATTATCCAACAAAATTTGGATATGGAGGAGGAGATTCAGTAGGATGTCCTCAGTCAACTTATGTCTGCAGCATGGGATCATGCTACCAGTTATGTTGGATACCAAAGCGACATGTTCAAACTCAAAGTAGAACATGACAAGGCGGAGATGCGCGCCATTTTTGACGATCATGGCTTTGACCAAGAGGGGTTCCAAGAGGAGATGATCCAGTCATTTGATGGTATGCACATCAAATGATGAATGCTGGTTATATTATAGTTTATAATATATAGTGTATAGTGTATACTATTAGTATTGGGATATGTAGGAGTTGACTGTCGGATTGTCAGATTAGGCTTTTGTAATTTCCTCTGAAAGTTTATAACTTCAATGGATCTTAGGAAAAAATTTGTTACTTGTAATTTGTAAATACGAAATTCAAATGTACTTTTCATTTTGGTTTTGGAAATGGTTGGAAGCTTGTTGCTTCTCCTTCTAGGGAAACCACAACCGTTCAGAACTTCAATCACTCAGTGAATCTCAATCAATTATTCAGTTACCAGTATTATGTATACCTAATACCAATTTTTGAATTTAATAGTAATATTGTATAGTGTATACATATGAGAACTAGAAGACTCTTTTTCAAATAGTGTTACTATTTTTTAGTTTTACGCGTTATTTGGTAATACTTCAAATTTCAATACTAAATAGTCAATACAGTAACATGTTACATGAATCATGATTTATGAAATTGAACAATAGTTTTATAAATTGAAAATATGTAAATTGTAATTATTAATTAACTTGAACTTTGAAGTATTTGTGAGTGTGAACTGTGATTCTATATAAAATTATAAATACCTATTAACTGATTTAGAATGCTAAATCACGATGGTGATGGGTTCCAAAGTTAAGTATGGTTGTTTCGTAACTTCTCAATGGTTAAGTTTTTATGATGGTGATGGGTTATGAAGTTACAGCTGGCTATTTTGTAACTTATAAATGATTTAATTTTTATGATGGTTAGGGATTTTGAAGTCCTGACTAACTTCGTGCGTAACTTCAAAAGGTGTTGAAAAGTGAGAGTTGCATACCACATGGAAAGTGCTAAAGAATGAAATGTTTGCAGAACTTTGTTAGGGTTTCTTGGATGTTTGTGACCTAGGGTTAACCGTTAGATGTACCGTTAGCATAACTTTGGCAATATTGCAATTATTTGCTCTTAGATCACCCCCAAATCTATGCTAGAAGTGATAGTTGACAGTGACACTTTTTTGAAAAAGGTAATTACTAATTTCATGTGTGTGCGCTTGATGAGATTTTAATTTTTAATAGAGTAGGTTGCCAGGTGGCTGGTTGTGAACTTATGATTTTCTTATTAGTTATTAAATATAGTTCACACTTCACAGAGAATCCTTAGTTTTTAGAGTTGAAGAGCAATAGAGAGGTGAAACCTTTAAGTGCAAAAAAGGAGCTTACTGCTTAGAGTTTAGTATACATAAAGAATGGAAGAACAAGGATCTTCTAATGTTGTTGTAGAACCGGCAAAGAGTTTTCCTTCAAGAACAAAGAGGCCAAATATTTACGTTGAAGAATGGATGAAACTGTTGCCTGGATCCTAAAATTTGCAATCAGCTAACGCTTATGAATGGAGGGACCCTTATGCATTCTACAGGGATGTTGTATGCCCAAACACAACTGGGTATGAGCTCTTCATGTATTTCTATAACAATAGATTGAGAGGCCCTCCTTTTTCAAACCCATGGGACAGGAACTTGGGAAAGTTGATAGTATCTAAAGTATTTTTGGATATAGACCTCATGAAAGTGCTAATTGAAGCATACAATCTAGTGACACAAACTTTTCATAGACATAACAAGTCTATACTCTACATGTTAGATGGAGCAACTTTTATTCAAGCTTTTGACCTTTGGGGACCTATGAGCATGGATATTGACCTAGCAGAAGAGGAGGCCTTGTTTCATAGATAGAAAAGTTACTACACTAGAAATGTTATGAGAAAGCATATTCCTAGACAAATTAAAGACGCAGGGTTGTTGCCGAATAAGGTTGTAGATTCATTTGAAATTGAGTTTTTTTCCCTATTTCTAGAATACCATCTATGGTCTAATAAAATTTATTGGAGTAGATGGAGGTTTGACACTGACTCCTGACATTTATGTCATGGCTACAGATGTTCAAGACCTATACACCAACAAGGAGTTTGATTATGTGGGGCACATAATCAATGTAATGCACAGTGAGTTGATGACAGCAAAGACTGATTTGAAAAGCTTCAAGTTCAATCACTACTCCATGTTGATGCACCCGATCCTCTATTGCAATATTGGCTACATCAACCCAGAGTTCATCAATGAGACCGAGAATGCAGGAGGAACTGTTCCGCTTCATCTCTGGACCGGGTTATGGGATAGAAGTCACCATTTCTCTAATTCCATTACTTTTTATAGTGATTTTTGGATCCAATAATGAACATGTTAGGTATTGTGAGGAATAGATTTCCTTTACTAGTTAGAAAATTGCTTAGACCCCTAGCATTTAAAATTGACAATGAAATTAACCACAATAGGGGTGATATGTTTTATTTTTAATAATTTCTCTATTATAAGAGTGTATTCTTGCCCTCAACCTCAACACTAACTACCAAAATATGTCCCAGAAAGATTGGCAATAGTAGAATTTATGTGGCAGCTTATCATGATGGATAGAGAACACTTAGGCCCTAAAAGACATAAGGGAACCTTTCTAGTAAGGAGGTTCCAAATAGGGGATTTCTCTATAGGTAAATATGTTGTGGACCAAATCCATGAATTCCTGAGACAATTGAGACTGCCTTGTACTAAAGCAAGCATGTATGACCCTCAAGACTTCATTAGAGGAGTATTGAGAGAAATGAGGAATCATAATTTGGCTCAAAATCATCCTGTGGCAGATGAGGATGTTATTAGAAATGTGCTCGATGAAGATATTTGTGAGGAGAGAACCCTTAAATGGCACAATATTGTAAGGGTAGAGGAATAATTGAAAAAGGCAGACCCTACCTTCCGCGGTTTCATTCTTGATCTCAAATACATGCCGAGAATTGACATGTGTATAGAGAATTATGAAAATATTATGTCTAAATTGCCAGACATCCCTGAGGAGGAGGAGGAGGAGGATAGAATAAACCCTGAGGAAGTTGAACATGATGTGGTGTTTATGGTAGAAATAGAACAAGCTGAGCCATCCACATTTGAGCAAGGGCCATCAAAGAAACAAAAGTTGATGAATGTACCACGAAAGGCAAGGCAAAAGGCACTACAAATCCTGCCAGGTAATTGGAAATACTTTACTGACTTGAGAGAAAAAAAAAATTTGACATCACAGGAAGAAGAGGGATAAAAGGCCCTAGATGAGTTAGAATTGGTTGCAGCTAGATTAGATGACAGGGTCATCCAAGCTAAAGATTTTATAGATGATGCTAAATTCATGAATTCTGATGAGTTTAAAATTTTTATCTTTAGAGTTAAACATAATGAATTAACATTGTATTTGAAACCAGAGGAATCATAGGAAAATGCTGTTAAAATGATTGAAAAATTATAGGCCTATGATCCCAACAATGAAACATTAACTGTGGAGGAGGCAATAGATCTTGTGAAGAGAAGTGGCATGTTGTTTATCCCTAGATGGGACTTGGAGTCCTCATTCTTAATTGACCAAATCAAGAGGCAAGATAATGTTGTAGCTTATGAAGCTTTTGGCCCTGATGGACTACAAAGGGGTTCTGGATTCAATATGGATAGTAAGACACTAGCAGTATGGTGTGTGGCCCCATAATCTAATAAGGCCAGATTGGTTGACATCCAAGACACAGCACAGGGTAGCCAATTAATATGGAGGTTGCAGGAGACTACAGGATCAGAGATAGAAAATCTCCTACATCATGCATCCTCCATGAATAAGGAAGTGGTTGAGGACTTAGAGAATAGGCTAGCAAGGACATTTAGAGATTATGTGTCAACTAGGAAATGTTTGAAGAGGAACTACAGAAGAATTTTGTCATGGATAAGACTTTGAAAGAGCTAAAAGATTAAATAAATAGTCTAAAAAATTAGTCCAGGGCAGTTACAGAGGTCTATGATGTTGGGGTCTAAATTGAGTATGAGGGGGGCTTAGGTCCAGAACTTGCAATAGAGAACATAATAATAGACGTTGATCAGCTTGCTGATACTGGAATTGTTGAAAAGGAGACATTGAAGAAGGTGTTATTGCACAGAGTAAATGTTTTAAAAGCAAAGTCTCAAATCATTCATAGCACATTCATCTGTATGTAGGGGAAGAATATCAATGTTCTAATGCCTTGTCTGTACTAACCCTATTATTTAATACTTGGGGCCCACACTTGTAATTCTTTGAGAGGTTAATTTTACTAATGGGAAAAAAATGGAGTTACCTGACAAAATAATTGATGTTAAGGAAATGGTGGTATTAATAAAGGATTTGTATGCATTTTTCAATGGCAAGTTAAAAAACATTCAAGCAAAGCTAAAAAATTTTGTTGAAGAGTCTGAAGGATATATCCCTACTATTGTGGACACACAGGGATAGTTGAAGGACTGGGAGGAGTGGGATGATTCTTTCAACAAAATTTTGGATGCTAGCAAGGTGGCTTCTTATTTTGCTAGTGATGCTGACATTTCAACTTTTTTTTAAGTTGTGGATAAATTGTACAAGTAGGAGATTGACATGAATAAGTTTGTTGTTGAATCTTGAGTCATAATGGATGCCAAGTGGAACAAATTCCTTGAAGACTTGGATATAGTTAGAGCGATAACTTGGCCATTAAAGAGAGAAATTATGGTGTGGTAAAACATTGGAGAGATTCAAGTCTTGTCACATTGACATGGATGATGGAAGTAGTTGAGACAGTTCTAGTATTAGATGAAGAGCCAATAGAGGGAGGTCAGTTAATTCAAATAGGGTATCTTATCTTTGCGGTTCACATACTGTGGATACACCTTTGGTGCAAACCAAGACTGATTCTGAATAATTTTGGCTGCCACCTATCGCTCTTATAACTATTTCCAAGCTTGTTTACCGATGTATAATCATTGACATTGATGTATAAATTTAAAGGAAGTTAATACAATTATACAAGGATGTTTTGTAATTTTTTGAATCTTGATGGGAGTCTCTGGTACTCTGATCATTGATCATTGAATTTGATGTATAAATTTAGAGAAAGTTAATACAAGGATATTTTGTAATTTTGTGATAGAAGTCCTAAAAAAACTAAACAAAAATACAGTCAATACATTCAATACATTCAAATTTCAAATAGACCAAAGCTTGAAAAAACTAAAAAAAAATATTAAGTCTGCTTTGCAGTTTTAAATTCACCATCCTTTACAAAGTCTTCTAACTTTCAATATATAGTTTTGGCCTTAGTCATCTTGGAATCCTTAAAAATCAAGGATGCAACAAGCTTTGGATGACTAAGCTAAAAGACAAATCCTACGATCCATATATAAGAAAAAATAACAGGTCAACTAATAACCACTCTTGTTACAAGATATTTAAAGTAGTCTTTCTTCTGCTTGCCTGGGCATTTGTAAGTTTGTAACTTCTTTGGGGTTGTTTAGTAGCCACCATCAGGATTAAAGAATTTTTTGTCCTTGATATTTCATTGTACATGTCCTTCTAAGAGGTATACACCTCATCATTCGGCCAAGAGAAACCAATGACTTCATCTTTTATGCTATTAATCTCATTCCAGCTGACATTTTCTTTCTCAACTTCCTCTGTCCAAAATTCAAAAAATGCTCTGGCCTAAATGACTATCTCAACAATTTGAACAAACAAAAGTGTGCTTTTGAAAGTAATAATACTATTGGTTCTTTTTGCCAACCCCTCTTTCATTTTTCTATGCCATAATGCTTCATTTTTATCTCACCACTCTTCTTAAAAAGATTAGGAAACATCTCATAATGATCCTTTGAATATTCTTTCCTCAAAGCTAGTACCTTCCTAATGATGATGTTTCTCTTTATGTCCATGTCCATTAGCAATTTGAAACATTTATAAGTACTTGTCAATATGATGTCAACATTGTTTTCTTCTTTGGATGTAGTATAGAAGAATTTCAATTCTAATCTCTTTCCCTTTCATCTATCCATTATGGGATCCCATTTATCCTTATCTGCATTATATTCATTCAACATGCTGACAATCTTTTTTCCTTATGAATAAATGGCAGTAGGCTTTAACTCCTTAGTGCAATGTCTGAGAGTGCTATGTATTTTATCAGCATACTTTTGCTTTACCCATGCCTCTGCTTCTTTAAATACTTTAGACTCCTCAATCCATTTATTCCTTGCTTCTTCTAACTTGGTTCTTTCAGCAATTAATCTTTCTTTTTCTAGTTCCAATTCTACTTGTGTGGTGGGACCTAATCGTATGGGAGAAGGGGGATAAGTTATAATTGGGCTTGATGATGAGGGTTGGTGAGGATCTTGTGTAATCATCCTTTGAGGAGTAAACTAAGTTGCTTGTTTTCCTTCAAGGATAGCAATGTTTTTATCTTTTTCAACAGATTTTATCACCTCATCATTATAGACCTTCATGACCATCTCATACTTTTCCCTTGGGCTTTTGAGTTCTTCTTCATGTTTCTCAGCTACTTTCATGCCAAACTTTGTTGATTCTAGAGAAAGCCTTGTTGCTTCTACTCTTGATGTGTTTGTCACTCTTCTTACCAAGAGGCTACCTGCATGTTCAACATGATCATCTCCAGGAGCTTTCTTATTGTCTCTCCTTTTTATAGACCACATTACCAGTGCTGCATGGTCTTCACTAAATTTAACACCAGTGGAGAATCCACTAGTGTGCATTGGCTTGGTCTCTTTTCTAACAGCATCAAAGACAATGGCATTAGCAAGATCCCACTATGGAAGAATGAGAACTCCTTCTTTCTTTACCATTTCTATGCCTTCTTCAGGAGTGATTTTGTCAAATTTGGCTACCAACTCCTGCTTCACTTCCTTTTCAATGTCATCTTTATCTCTATTAGGTTGATCATTCTGCAACTTCTGACATTTTTCTTTGAATTCATTAATGTGAATTCTCCAAAGGAATTGAATAAAGGCCCTTGCCTTAACAAATTGATCATCTGACAAGAATTCATTACAAGCTTGTTTAGTGATATGATCCAATTCTTTTCCAGCAAACTCAGCTACTGTTAAGTCCATTTGAGCATGTTTGGGTGCCTCTGGCACTCCTTGCAACTCCTGAGCTGTAACAAATATATGCCCTGCATTCCCCATTTTCACTAATTGCTCAGCAATGGTCTCTTCATCCATGTGCAGGGGAGATTGGGAAGGGGAATAAATATCATCTTATTGTTTATCTCTTCCTTCCACCCTTTTTATTTTTGGAGATGGCAATGATTGGGTACTAGAGTCTAATGTACTCTTCCTTTTTGGATCAGAGGTCTTTTCAACTTTGGGCAGGATTGTGTTATAGCCTCTTCATTGGTACACCAAATATTTCCCTGGTGGAACAACCCTTCCTTGTGAAGCTCTTCTCAAAATAGCCTTAGCCTTTTCTGGCTCTGTTTCCATTAATTTCTTCTTCTTCTGGTCTAGGGCTTGCATAATATCTTCAAACATGCCCATCAAGGATTCTACCTTCTTCACCCAGGTCATAAATTATTTCAGGGGATCATATGCTCTATCAAAATGGTGGACAAAATCTAAGGATTTCTTATATGCTAACCACTTTTCCTTCTTGATATCTTGTTCCATCAAATCAAATTCATTTCTAATTATATCCTCAGGAAAATTAAATTGATGATCTAGAGATAAACACTTAGTTCCTTTCCTAAACATATCAATAATGAATCCCTCATTATCTACACATCTTACCACTGATGTTGCCAACTGATAAGGCTCCAAGTATTTGTCAAATTGTGTCCATCCCCCTTTAGTGATAATGAACTGTTATACTTTTGTGATGGTAGGGAAAATGCTACCTTTCATTTTTTCCAGTCAATGCTTCCTCTTGTAGCACACCCAGTTGTCTAAGGATTTCTACCAGACCTATCTTGAGTGTAACCCTATAAGGGAGGACATTTGGAGTTCCTCTAAAACCATAGACCCTGATAACTGTAGAAACAAGGTATAGAATGAAGTCACCCCAATTGTGAACAATCTGCAGCTCTTTAGCATACTACATTGGTCTCAAAAATTTTAACACATCTATGTGAATCCTTGGGTTGTCTGTGCATAATAATGATCTAAGCCTAGAAGCAAAACATCTATCAAAATTGACAAAACTGGCCTCTTTCCTATCCCAAGATAAATCTATACTCCACAACTGAACTGGCAATTCTTTATCATCTTGAAATTTGATAAGATCCATTTCTTCTTCAAAATAGTTAGCATTATTATATAAGATCATGTGCATCATCATAGAATACCATCCCATTGACTTAGCTATATTAGCCTCTTTCATTCTTACTAGACCTTGATGCATTAAATCAGCAATGTGAGTAGCAAAGTCATATACAACAGACAAATGTGGATGTAAAATCTGAAACATCATAAGCATAAAGTGAATGGGCATTATTGCCTCCTCATCTTCCCCCAGAACATGACATAGGGCACTATACATCCCTCTATCCTTGGCATTAAAATATTATAATTTGAAGGGCTCTGGTGTGTTAGGGCCTACTACAATTAAACCCCCTATCTTATTGAAACATTCTTTCAAAGACCCGATTCTGAAATACTCCCTTTAAGCTTTGTACACTTCTTTGAACTGCTCAAAATAAATGTCATCCATATGAATAGAAAGGTCACTCAAATTGAAAACTTTTCTAATCTCATCAGCTGTGACACTCAGTAATACGTTCCCATTTGTATCTTTCAAAACCCTCGACACCTTATCATAAGCTTTAGCAATTGTAATCAACAAATATGTATCCATAAAATCTCCAAGAAATATCAATTTTCCTACATCCAAGTCCCATATGTTAGAGTCTAGGATGGCAGCATTCCTTTGGCTGAAAGAAATTATGAACAAACCTAGCACACTTATATGAACCTTGGCGTCCCTAGCCCATCTGCCCATATCATACTGCATAGTTGGAAAATGGAAGCACTTCCATTGTAGATGTGTTTAGCCTTCCGAGTAAGTGGTTTCGGGTCATGGAAAGCACCTTGAATGGGTTCTTGATTTTGACATGGCTTCCTCCCTATTATGTTCCTCTTTCCACTCCTGTTTGGCCTGATTTCTGCATTCTGGATGGCAGACTGATGATTCTGGGCTTCAGGGTCAAGGTCGACATTTTAGGTCTATGTCAACCTCAACCCTGACCTAGGTCAGGGTTGACCTCAACCTTGACCCAGGGTTCAAATCCCAGGGTCTTGTAGTTTCAGGAGGTCGGCCTTTGCAAAAAGTATTTCCCGCTTCTGGGTCGGCTATTTCAGGTTTCAAAGTGTTGATTCCTAAATTATATTTAAATTAGGTCCTCTCCTAGGGGTAAAGGCTTTAATGAGAATTTAATCCTCCTATGTAGGCTTCCTTGGGAGATTGTACCCTAATTTCATATAAAAGGGAAGCTTTCTTTCTCATTTTCTCTAACCATCATCAAGCGAAGCTAAGCAAGATTGAGAATTATCATCAAGCATTCCTAATTGAGAAGCAAGCATTCAAGCAAGATTTCAAGCAAGCATTCATCCATTTCAAGTATCCATTTCCATGAAGGAGATCCATTGGAGGTCATTGAAGGTTTGAAGCTACAAGGTGTCCTTTTGGTGATCTCTCCATCCATCTTCTTCCAAGCCTATTCCAAATTCAAGAACCTATTCAAGACTTGGTGTTGGAGATCTACAAGAAAGAGATTGAAGACATCCTACCTTTTCTACATTCTACATTTGAAGCATACTTGTGGACTCAAGGATTCGAATTCTCCACAAGGAATTTTTCAAGCAAGGTGAATTTATGCATTTACTTTGTCCATTTCTGCAATTTCAATTACATATATTTGACGTTAATTCCAAAACTAGGGTTTGACCAAGGAAAACCCCTCCCCCACAACAAAACAATCTACTTTTTCTTGCAGGTATAGGTACAGAACAATGGATTTGAACCCAGATCTGGATACCCTTTTCGGAAAACTTTCAGGATCTGTGAACAAAGTCACTTTCAGATATGTGCAGGTCAGGGTCAACATTATTGGGTCAGGGTTGACATTTGTGGGTCAAGGTTGACCTTTTTCATAAGACGACATCAGAACAGAAAAGGATTTCTGGGTTTTGTTCGTCTCTACATTACAATTTGGTATCAACTGTCAGTTTTTCCAGAAACTGTCTACAGACCTCAGAAAATAGCATTCTTTGATCTGCAATATTTCAAGGTTAGTGCATTTCTTCCATCTCTTCAATTACTATTATACATCATTTCTAT
>MU224062.1:131702-154082 GCA_018584345.1 Thuja plicata
ACATGTTATCTTATGATCATACTGACCCCACATTAGGTAGATCCCTTTTGTGTTCTTATGTATGTTTATGTTTTATTTCCCTTGATTTGTCTTCCTTTGGGGGCATATCACAGTGGAAACGTAATTCGTAGAGTTGCTGATGTTTCTGTTAAAACCATTGCTCCTGTTAAAGTGTTAGCAATGACTTTAACATGGGGGCATACACTCTACTCACTTTTTCGCACACACGCATGTTCAAAATAGTTTTTGAAAGACATACAAACATTTTCCCTTTATGGATTAAAAGAAACTAATCCTTAAAGCATGGTCACACATTTTTATTTTAGGATCCCTTGATCCCTCCAGTTTAAATTTACACGAATCTCTTGATCCCACCAGTTTTCAATTTACAATAATTTGATCCCTTTAAGAACGGATCTCCCTGATGGGTTGACTACTGAGTAGCCACATTCACTAGGCAGTTCAATTCCATCTTTCCAGTTACACTTTTTGTGTGGTTCACAATAAGACATAAGTTCTCATTGGGCGAGATAATCACACCCTCTCTCTCTCTACCTAACTAAGTGGTGTCTCTCTTATTGTGATCTTAGGGTTGATAAAGATTTAAGTCCTATGGGGGCTTGAGGTTTTCTTTATCCCTTTTGGGTTTCGATAAGATTGTCTTTTCTGTATATTCTCCTTTACCAAGAGTTTGTGTTGAGCTCACACTCTTGCTAAAGTGGGGGATAAATGTATAGTTAGAAAATGGAAGCACTTCCATTGTAGACATGTTTAACCTTTCGAGTAAGTGGTTTGGGGTCATGGCAAGCACCTTGAATGGGTTCCTGATTTTGACATGGCTTCCTCCCTGTTCTGTTCCTCTTTCCACTCCTATTTGGCCTGATTTCTTCATTCTAGATGGTAGACTGATGATTCTGGGCTTCAAGGTCAAGGTTGACATTTCAGGTCAATGTCGACCTTGACCCTAACCTAGGTCAGGGTCAACCTTGACCTTGACCCAGGTTTCAGATCCCGAGGTCTTGCAGTTTTAGGAGGTCGGCCTTTGCAAAAAGTATTTCCCGCTTCCGGGTCGGCTATTTCGGGTTCCAAAGTGTTGATTCCTAAATTATATTTAAATTAGGTCCTCTGCTAGGGGTAAAGGATTTAATGAGAATTTAATCCTCCTATGTAGGCCTCCTTGGGAGATTGTGCCCTAATTTCATATAAAAGGGAAGCTTTCTCTCTCATTTTCTCTAACCATCATCAAGCGAAGCTAAGCAAGATTGAGAATTATCATCAAGAATTCCTAATTGAGAAGCAAGCATTCATCCATTTCAAGTATCCATTTCCATGAAGGAGATCCATTGGAGGTCATTGAAGGTTTGAAGCTACAAGGTGTCCTTTTGGTGATCTCTCCATCCATCTTCTTCCAAGCCTATTCCAAATTCAAGAACCCATTCAAGACTTGGTGTTGGAGATCTACAAGCAAGAGATTGAAGACATCCTACCTTTTCTACATTCTACATTTGAAGCATACTTGTGGACTCAAGGATTTGAATCCGCCACAAGGACTTTTTCAAGCAAGGTGAATTTATGCATTTACTTTGTCCATTTCGGCAATTTCAATTACATATATTTGAGGTTAATTCCAAAACTGGGGTTTGACCAAGTCAAACCCCTCCCCCACAACAAAACAATCTCCTTTTTCTTGCAGGTATAGGTACAGAACAGTGGATTTGAACCCAGATCTGGATACCCTTTTTGGTAAACTTTTAGGATCTGCGAACAAAGTCACTTTCAGATCTGTGTAGGTCAGGGTTGACATTATTGGGTTAGGGTTGACATTTGTGGGTCAGGGTTGACATTTTTCATAAGATGACATCAGAACAGAAAAGGATTTCTGGGTTTTGTTCATCTCTGCGTTTCAGTTTAGTATCAACTGTCAGTTTTTCCAGAAACTATCTACAGACCTCAGAAAATAGCATTCTTTGATTTGCAATATTTCAAAGTTAGTGCATTTCTTTCATCTCTTCAATTACTGTTATACATCATTTCTATACATATAATTAACAGAATTTAAGGTAATTCCTTTGTTATTCTCCTTTCCAAATAGTTGATTCATTTGTGCATTAACCCTTCTCTTGGGTTAATCAACTTGGATCTCCCATTTGTGCATTTGAGGGTAAAAAGGAACATCATATCTTCTCCTTAATCATAATTGCAACACTTAATCAAATTAATTCAATTAAGGTTAATACAATCTAAGTAATTCAAAGAACAATTTACATATCAATCACATCCCCCATTTTCATATCTTACATTTTAGTAACATAATCAATTCCTAACAAACAAAACAAACAACATACAAATTCTTTATCTTACATTTTAATAACAATCTATTTCTTTATGTTACACATACAAACCCTCCCCGACTCTAAAATGAGGATTTACAGGCACTATCTGTTTGATTTTTGTTGAATCATTGGTGGACCAATTCAACTATTGTATAAGATCATCACGCACATTTCTATCCTTGTAATCAATTTTACCAGTGAACTAAATTCTAGGGGCCATTTCTGAAAATAGGGTTTCTTACAGTAACAGTATCAAATTTTATCAACACTTTGTTTCTCCTTCAGAATTTAAAACCCTAATTCAAGTATAATTTTTAATGCTTCAACAGTATGATAACAGAATACTTACCCGTTCTGCAATTTGTAACACAGAGTGCAAGATCGCTGCAACTTTCAATTTCGCTTCAATCTCTTCAGTGGTTATGGAAACTTTGAACTCAAGTAATAACTTATATGCTCACTGAAACCATTTTGAAAACTTTAAATCTGAACCGTAGATCTCAACAGTATCTCATCCACCATGTGGCTCTCGTCACTTTACGAAAACCACTATTCATCCTAGACACGTGTCAGCATGACTTGATCGCGACACATGTCAACATGACTTGATCGCTTAAGCATTAGATCCCGTGCTTCTTCATCATAAGGCTTTAAGTGAACCGTTAGATCTTCTTTAACCTGATTGCAAGTTACCTTACCCATCATTTCACTGACCGCGGGTATAACTTAAACAGGTTGTACACATGTCAACACCACTTAATGCCTTAGATGCTAGATCTTCCTCAACTTTCCTTTAACTTATTAAGTCATTCGTTCGATGCTTTTGAAACTGCATCCTCTTTAGTTCATAATTGCATTGTACTGGGCCCGCCACTGCCACATGTCAACACGACTTAATGACTTATGCTATAGATCTCAATCACTTTATCACCCAGTGTGTAAGTCAACCGTTGGATCAATCTTGACTTGTCTGCACTTTAATCTCCTTCTTTACGACCTCAGCCAGACCCACTAGTACACGTGTCAACACCACTTAATGCCTTAGACGTTAGATCTTCCTCAACTTTCCTTTAAGTTATTAAGTCAGTCGTCTGATGCTTTTGAAACTATATCCTCTTTATTTCATACTTGCACTGTACTGGGCCCGCCACTGCCATGCATCAACATGACTTAATGACTTATGTTATAGATGTCGATCACTTTATCACCTAGTATTTAAGTCAACCGTCAGATCAATCTTGACTTGTCTGCACTTTAATCTCCAGGACACATGTCACTCAAAATTGATCACTTAAGTAGTAGATCTTACGCATCTTTACCATAAACAATTAAGTCAACCGTTGGATTCATCCGCGGTTTAATCTCTGTCAAAACTGTATGCAACAGGGCCCATGTCACCATCTTGGACACGCATCACTCTGACTTAATGTCTTTCTTGATAGATTTTGATCATCTTGAGACTAATTCATTAAGTGGGTCGTCCGATCAAACAGAATCTACATGCCTTTTACCTTGAATAAGGTCATTGCATATCTTCGTAACCATTAGCCATCGACCCTCCTTTTATCCTGTTGAAGCTACGCAAACTATCCTCACAAAATGGTCATCAGTAAATGACATGTAGCACCCAACTTGACACGTAGTCCTATTGCTAATACGCTATGTTTAGAATATTCACCAATATATTTTTTTATACTATAAATATTATTTTTTATTCGCCAATATATATATATATATATATTTTATACTATAAATACTATTTTTTATTCGCTAATATATATTTTTTATACTATAAATACTATTTTTTATTCACCAATATATATTTTTTATACTATAAATTTTTTTTTATTTGCTAATATATATTTTTTATACTATAAATACTATTTTTTATTCGCCAATATATATTTTTTATACTATAAATACTATTTTTTATTCACCAATATATATTTTTATACTATAAATATTGTTTTATATTTGCCAATATATATTTTGGTAGTTCTGAAAAAAAATCACAATTCGCCAAATGAGATTATTTTTTTTCTTTGAAAAGAAAAAAATTCCGCCAATAAAATTAATAATTTCCTCTCTAGTTTTCTAAATTTTGCCAGTTTTTTACACCATTTTTGGAGGGGGGTTTCTTAAAGATTACCCTAGTGATTAGTTGTTGCAATCATTTCTTACAGTTCATCTTCACTCGTTGCCTCAATCCCCAAAAATGTCTTTTTTTTAAAGAAGAAAAACATGTAATTGAAGAGGCAAAGAGGAAAAGAAAGAAAGAAGCGATTTTAGCAGAGCAGAAGAGTAGAAGAAGTTTTAGCAGAGCGGAAGAGTAGAGCTGAGTTTATTTGAGAAAAGAAATACAACTTGCAGTATGAGGAAGAATTGGGGTGGGGGAGACAGGAGGGGAGGAGGTGGAATGGACATGCTCTTCTTTCTCATAAGCTGACGCATGCCATGGGCCACGTGTACGGACGAATTGGTTATGGTCTTAGGATTGAAGTTGAGGCAGAGAAAGATGTGGGCATGCAATGTTTTGGAGATGAGGATGTGGGGGCCCATGTGGTGGCACTCCTCCTTGATGGCCTCAACGCAGAGGCCGCAGACTCAGTGACCGCAAAAGATGTCCCTCACTTTGCTCAAAATGGAGACTGAAAACTTATAACTAAAAATAATTTTGGCTCTTTTACATATGCAGAATTATTTTGTTATGATCACTTGCACTAAAGAGGGACCAAGAAACTATCTTAACTATCTTAAGTGCCTAGTGTTGACTTGGTGGTCAACATCTCCTTGGAGATTTGTGACATAGCTTAACCGCCTTTGTGGATCAGGTTAAATCTGGCGTTTGTATTGGACATTGATAGTTCAAAATTTTGGTGCAACGGAAAATGATTCCAACACCTAGTTCAAATAATAAAATATTTTGTGGCCAACATTTTATATAGAATAATGTAGGAGCATCTACTTAGAGGAGGGAGTTTCAAAATGGTTTTAAAATTAGCTAGGAGTGGAATCCTAAAATGGTTCGGAAGTTAGCAAATTTTAATGGGTTTGCAATTAATGATTTTGGGTAATTTTTTTCTTCTAGGAAGAGAGATTTTGGTGTGAGGGTGGATTTTGGAAAGAAGGAAAAGTTCAGTGTAGTTTTTGTTTTAGGATTGAATAAATTCATTTTTCTTGTAGGTGAAGGGAGGCATTTATAGGAGAGAATTGGCTAGAGATGTGTGTTTTAAATTCTACACATAGTAGATTTTGTATGTTGTAGGTTAGAGAGCTAGAGATGTTGAGGAGTGTGATTTTGAATAAATAATTTATGTAGTTTGTTTCTTATGTATTCTTGTTGTTGTAAATCAGTTTATTTTCAGTTTTGAATTTGTATTCCTTAGCCTTAGAGGTTGTCATTGGTGTAATCTTAGTTGACGGATTTTCTGTAATATGGTATGAACATTTCATGAGTTCTTTGTGTGGATTTTAAATTTGTTTCATTGTTCAATGTGGTCTTCGATTCAATTGTATAAATCGATGTGATAGAGGGTTTTGTGTGTATACCCTCTTACATCATGTAATCTCTCATATCTTGTATTTCGGGCTTCATTTTTGTTTTCTCTTATCATTTCATTTTGTTTCATTGATGGAGAAATCTGTACAAAATAGGGGTACCAATTATGAGTAAGCATGGTTATATTACCAAAATCCTAACAAAATTGAACTACGTTGTAATGCACCCCTTGTTTGATTTGCAAGGAAACAATTTATCACTTAAAAACAAACATATGAGCCAGTATTAAATGCAAATATCTAAAAACCAACATGAGAATTATTGATCTCATACACAGAGACACAATAATGAGGAAAATGGGAAACCACCTGCAAATATACACTAAACAAAACAAACCAAACCTTAATCCTCCATCTACCATTTTGAACTATTTTCGCTATCTTGACACAAAATGAAAGAAATCAAGAAATAAATTAACAAAGCAACAATTAATTATGAAACAACTTACAAGCCTAATTTACAGGTGGATGATATCAATAATTTTACAACCACACAATATTTCATCAGTAATCTAGATGTGATTTCTGACATGCTGCTAGGAAAATGGGTGTTGTACACCTTGCATAATAATATTTATTTTTGTAATAATTTGTTTATTATGTATGTTGCACCTAGGAGCACCCTGATGGACTTACAATATGTAGAGATTCAAGATAGCTACTTCTTGATTGGATTGTATACACAAATTTTTTTACATCAACATTTTCGATCATACTCTATGATCTATCATCAAGATGTAGAGAGAAAGAGAATCATAATTTTATACACAATCTAATCTAGAAGGAGCTAACTTGATATCATGGATTGTGGAAATCTCTTATTGTTGATGTAGAGATTCTTTTATAATATATTTGGGGCCACTTCATGTTGTATTTTAACATTGTAATACTATATTGTTGTGATTTTTATATTGGGGAAATAAAATTAATAAAGTATCCAATATTAAATGTGGGGTCAAGGGGTTATGTAGCACATGGTTAATGTAATATCACTTGGTAGTTTTGTGGGAGCTTGTTTTCTATAAAAGTGACCGCAAGGGTAGCTGTTGAAATTAGCTAGGTTAGCTTGTGGAGGTTGGAAGTATGGCATGGGATGTGTGGTTACATTCTTGTTCACATGGATTTCTTGTTGATGCCTACGATTTCAAAGGCTTTCATGAATGTATTGTAACGTTGCATTGTTGAATAATAAATGAATGGTGGATGTTTTTGGAGTTTGGTTTTTCCCTCATAATATTTTTTCTAGAGTATATCTTGTGTCACATTTTTGTGGGTATGTGTGTCTATTGTCTTTCATGTAGATTTTGAGTACTTATTTGATTGATTTATGATATGTTTAATGTGGAAATTGTCAATGTATGGATGCAAATTTTCTTACACGTAGCAACACCATACTATAATCAATTTCATAGTCTTGGTCATTGCTAGTATAAAAACAATCAATTTTGTAAAGCCAAAACTAACTTCCTTTTAATACTCAAATCTAATATGATGAAAAGGAAGCATAAAAAATGCCATTAAAAAAATAGCCCAAGTTTCCCACAATATTGATGAAATGCACCGCAAACAATTTAATATAAATAACAGAACTTGCCTCGTCAGATATTAAAAACACCAACAACATAAATCAAAAAAGAATTTGGGGGATTTTCTCCCACATGTTCTCTCAGTTGACTCCAAATCCAACTGTGCAACATAGACTAATCCAACATAAAATTTACATTGTCTGACTCAGCGTCAACCCAAAGAAACTCTAGCATCCCTCTCAACATCGTTTTGAACCTCTATGGGGTCATTACAAATTAATGAAAAAAAAATAATAGATCTATGGCCTCTTGAATTTTGCACTATTTTGAGTTGAACTCAACCAAATAATAAAACATATGCAACAATAATGGACAAAAACCTCATCTAATCTACTATAGATTAAATAATGCAAGCAAAATACTTATTTCAAAAAAAATAAGTGACTAGAAATTAAAACAAGATGAAAACCATAACATTTCACAAATACTTCAATTTCACAGCAACACTCGTATGAGCATTGTAAACAAATTTGTTGCATGTTTGCATAGTGTGATTCAAAATTGTGTCAAATCATGCCCTTTGGGAGATAGTAAGCCTTCTAAAAAGGCAGTATGAAGAACTTTTCCTCTATGACTGAGTAGTATTGAAGAAATTTTTCTATACGAAAAAAAATTGAAGTTAAAATTATCTTTTGATAGCTATAATGGAAAACAATCCAAAATTAAATGACCTAAACACAACTGACAATTGCTTTCCTATTGTCTTTTATTTTTCTAATATTGCCCTTTGATCTTCTACAATTGTTGTAATGCATCTATTGAACTCTACTTATATAGATACCCTAGACGATGAATGCAAACTATTGGAGTAGTCAATAGCTCATATATACATAAATCGCGTCCAATGGTAAATTGGATCTACTTTACAATAAAATAGATATCCAAGCTAGGGGAAATGAATTAGATGGAGCATATTGATATGTATTCATTGTAAAAATATCTTAGATATTATCTTGATGATGTGTGGGAATAAGGTAAGTGGAGGCACCACATCCCAAAAAAATAATTCAAATCAAGACAAAAATTATTCACATCTAGTATTAAATTCTATGACTTTAAAGCATAAGATAAATTATGGCTAGAAGATCATATTTGATGTGATTTTATTTATAGTTGTAAAGTTAAATGTGAAGTATTGAAAAAATAAATTGATAAGCGAAATGGTTTCACACAAACAGTTAGATAATTGTTTGCCTAGTTTATTAGATGGAAAACATATTTGTGGCGTGAGATAGGTTTAGGATGAAACCCCTCACAATATAGTCTATGGGCTAATTAATAATGAAAATATAATATAATAAAACTTATGCATCTTTTTATCTTTATGAAGTATAACATATTAACTAAAAAAAGATTTAAAAAATGTGGTAATTAGAAGCAAGAATGTCCAAGATGGTGTCGCCGCCTTCAAAACTAAACTTGATGGTAAGACTTTCAAACTAGTCCTACTATGTGCGACATTTCACCTTATACAATAAATAAGAAAATTTGGAAAAGTTATATACTAAATTCATTTTTGTGTATCTTGAAAATTTTATTGTAATATAGTACCATTTATTTTTATTCTTATTTAGTTCTATCATTTAGTCATCAACATTTTTTTCTCCATTTTTTTCTCCATTTTTTTCTCCATTTTTTTTCTCATGAATTATGGGTCAATGAGTTTGACTCAAAAACTACACAGTTGAATCCTGATAGCAATATCACAATTTAATCTTATTTATTTCAATTTATTGCATTATTTCTCCCTATTGCTTATTTAATTTAGATTTATAATATTACAGGGTAATGCTCATTCATTTCTTTGGGAGTGTTTCTACTTCATTGCTTGTTCATATCTTTTTTATAATAGGTGTTTATTGCTTGTTTATGTCTTTATTTTTATTTTTATTTTCAATTATTTTGTCACCTTCACTTTCTTTTATTTTTGCTTGTTCATATGTTTTTATAATAAGTGTTTATTGCTTGTTTATGTCTTTATTTTTATTTTATTTTCAAAATTTTAGCTTTAATTCTTTTGTCACCTTCACTCTCTTTTCTTTTTAAGTGGGTATTGGTCTACAACTAGTCATTTTTTCTCCCTTAACTTTCCATTATTCTGATGATGGATCATAACATATGATCCAAAACATTGATAGAAAAAAAACTCACACAATCTTAATCTACAAGCAGTATCAAATAGTCCTCAGATAGTTTAGAATTTGCCCAAATGAATTATATAATAGATTTTGTAATTGTGTATGTATGCATGTACTTGTAGCTATTTCTAGCCGCAATTCATTGTAAGAGATATGATGTTTAAGAACACAATAGGGCCAAAGAGGCCCTAGGTTGTGACATTCGAGCGGGCTCTAGCTGATTGGTCGTATATTGTGTAGCATCAAAGGCCACCAAGACACTTTGTATGTCTACTCCCTTTGCCCATTCTATTTTGAGGCTGACATCTACAGGAATATAGATTTCATGTTTTCAAATTTTGTGGTAATTATCCAAAATGGCAGTATCTATTGGAATAGTCCCAAAGGATAACTGAGAGGGGGGTGAATCAGTTATCTGTTAATTTAATTCTTTTCTCTTCTTAATTATAATTTGATATAAAGTAAATGCACATTCAGATAACACAATAGAGTACTCCACAATTTTGGTTACGCGAAAACCAAATAGGTAAAAACCCGGTGGGAATTAGCACCCACAAATAACTGCACTAGTTTATAATGATCCTTGTTAGAAGATCTTACAACCCTATTAGGAGTTGATCTTTACAATGCAAGAAATACAGAGACCTGGTTAAAGGTCAGACCCTGTTAGGAGTCTTTTACAAACAACCCTGTTAGGGGTGAGGACTCACTGTCCAATAGCTCACGGCTAAAATGATGAAGGCTGCAACCTTCAGTAGAACAAATATACACTATATCTAGTAAATGAACTATTTGAGTAGACCTACTATCTTGATCAGTTCCAATGAATTGCAATCTACTTTTGTTTCTTCACATAGATCTTCAACTTATTCTGTATGACTTTCTGCTCTGCTCTGTCTTTTTTTTTTCACATCATTTTCCACTTAGCGAACATATTTGAACTGTTATATGTATCTTCACCAAGGATAAGGTCACGATGGTATCTAGAAACACTTCATCAACTTCCTTGTCGGCTCAACCAAGCACGCAATCAAAATTAGGACCGCGCAACTCAAACTGAATAGACGCGACGCTTCACAAAGTCAGCTTCACCAAATTAACTCCAACATCACGATTCTGTTAGAATAAGTTTAGCGCCTTTGGATAATCAACATTGACTCATAACTACACATTAATACAAACACGCATATCCCAAAGATAAGCACAACTCAAGAGACACTATATTTATGTCAGCTCTTAACAGATAAACTCCAGAAACTGTAACTGCCATAACTGATTAATCATAACTCAACTGTAACTGCATATCTGACTTGACGTGCATGCATAAAACATCTAGAACATGTATACACCATGGAAATAAACACGCATAGCTCCAGAACATCTGTACTAATAATTGCATACAGGATACATGTTGTATATTATATGTTGTCATCAACGACAAACATACAGACAACTATTTGCATAGAGGAAAATCTCCAACAATCTCCCTCTTTGACATTGATGGCAACATATGATATCATCAACTCAAAGTGTCTTCCTTGTTTTTAAAATCTTCTCAATATCCTCATCAAAGGTTCCTCTTTACTGTTGTGACTCTTCTGATTGTATACTCCCCCAGAGTATATGCTCCCCCTTACTAATACTCCTCCTTTGACATCAATGGCAAAGGGTGTCAAACACCGTTAAGCACGGGTACTACTCCAGAAGTAGAGTAGTCAACCATTCATCAGTCATCAAGGACTGATGTTCTTTGCTGCAAATTCTAATAAGACTCAAGAAAGGGAATTACTCCCAGCTTCTCCCTAAGATACTCAAAAGTATCTTTTGATAGAGGCTTTGTAAAAATATCTGCTTAGTTGTTCTTTAGTGCTCACATAATCCAACTTTACTTCTTTGTCTGCAAATTTTTCTCTTAGAAAGTGATATTTGATCTCAATGTGGTTTGTATTTGCATGCATCACAGGGTTTTTTGACATATTGATAGTGCTAGTGTTATCAGAGTGAATAAAAATAGGATAATCAATCTGAATACCCAAGTCTTTAATCATTTGTTTGATCCAACCCATTGTTGAACAATTCAATGTTGTTGCAACATACTCAGCTTCTACTGTCGACTGTGATATACAATTCTATTTTTTGCTTGTCCAAGTGACTAACCTGTCTCCAAGAAATACTGCTCCTCTTGATGTACTTTTTTTGTCATCAACACAACCTGCCCAATCTGCATCTGTATATACATGAAGTTGTATGTTCTCTGAGTTAGGATACCATAAACCATAGTCTATAGTCCCCTTTAGGTATTTGAATATTCTTTTTTATTGTCATTAGATGATTTTTTTAGGTTTAGCTGCAAATCTTCCAACAATGCCAGCTGCATTGGAAATGTCTAGTCTAGATTGAGTAAGATATATGAGTTTTCCAATCATAGACTTGTATAGTGTCTTGTCAACTGTTGTAGAATCATCATCTTTAGAAAGCTTGCTTCCTGTTATCATGGGGGTGCTTACTGGTTTGCAATCTTCCATTTTGAAAGTCTTCAATATCTCTTTCACATACTTAGACTGATTTATGAATATGCCTTTGTCAGTTTGTATTACATTCAATCCCAAGAAAATTTTGATAGTTCCAATCATACTCATTTCAAACTCACTCTTCATCTCTTTGGCGAATTCTGCACTAAGTTTGTCATTACCTCCAAAGATAATGTCATCAACAAAAATAGCAATGAGTAGTAATCCTTCATCTGTCTCTCTTATGAATAAATTACAGTCTGCTACTTCTTTTCTGAATCCTATCTTTGTTAAGTAACCATCAAGTCTCTCATACCAAGCTCTTGGGGCCTATTTAAGTCCATATAGTTCTTTCTTTAGTCTGCATACCATGTCTGGTTTGTCTGAAAGTTTGAATCCTTGAGGCTGCTCTATGTAGACTTCTTCCTTCAAGTCACCATTCAAAAAGGTTGACTTAACATCCATTTGATATACTTTAAAGTTCTTAAATGTTTCATAAGCCAAAAATAATTTGATGGCTTCCAATCTGCTCACAGGAGCAAATATATCAGTGTAATCTATTCCTTCTCTTTGCGCATATCCTTTACATACTAATCTTGCTTTGTTTCTTACCACTGTGCCCTCTTCATTCATCTTGTTCCTGAATATCCACTTTGTTCCAATCACATTTTTGTCGTGAGGTCTAGGGACCAGTTTCCATGTATCATTCTTTATTATCTAATCTAGTTCTTCTTGCATAGCTTTTTGTCAATCTGAATCATTACACACATTTTCAAAACTTAAGGGTTCACTCTGTGAAAGTAAGCATACGTCTTCATCAACTATTGAACCTTTTGCTCTGGATCTTGTCAAGACTTTAGCGCTCTGATCTCCAATGATGTCTTCTTTAGAGTGGTATTTGGATGTGTATTTTGAGTTCTTAGGAGTGATACTTTCATCTGTAATCTGTGATTCTTCTTCACTTGTTTCAGGATTGTTGCATGAAACATCAATACAGTCAAACATTTCTTCAATAATTGTGTCCTTATTTATGAGTCTGGGTTCATCTTCAATCATGGGAGCACATTCATAGTATCTTTCTTGAATCATAAACTTCTCATCAATCTTCACATAAGTACTTTCAATGATCTCTAATCTTAGATTAAAACATCTATAGGCTTTGCTTTTAGTAGAGTAACCAAGAAAAATACCTTCGTCGCTTCTAGCATCAAACTTGCCAATGTTGTCATCCCTCTTGATGTAGCACTTGCTTCCAAAGATTCTGAAGTATTTTACAGTAGGTACATTACCAAACCAAAGTTCATAAGGTGTCTTATCTGCGCCTGGCCTTAATTGAATTCTATTGATAGTATAGACTGTTGTATTGACCGCATCTCTCCAGTATGTATGGGCAAATTTTCCTTCTATCATGATAGTGTGCGTTGTGTCAAGTATTATCCTATTCCTCCTTTCTGCTATCTCATTCTATTGAGAGGCTCGAGGTGCACTTAATTGTCTTTTGATTCCATGTTTTTCACAGTAGTCATAAAACTGGTCAGAGGTGAATTCTCCTCCTCTATAGGATCTCAGACATTTTATCTTTAATCCAGACTCATTTTCTACTTTGGCCTTGAATGCTTTAAATTTCGCAAAGGCTTCAAATTTGTCCTTTAATAATGCAACCCACATCATCCTTGAAAAATCATCAACAAACAATATGAAATACCTCTCTCCATAGTATGATCTTGTTTGAGTGGGACCACATAAGTCTGTATGCACTAGATCCAATTTATTTTCTGCTTAGTTCTGTTTGCTTCTGAATGATGTCCTCACATGTTTTCCCATCACACATTCCCTACACATAGTATCAACTGGTCTCGCAATACTAGGAAGGTCTCTTACTGCCTTTACATTGCTTATCTTTACTATATTGTCAAAATTGGTATGACAAAGTCTCTTGTGCCATAGCCAACTGTCATCTACTTTTGCAACAAAATAACTTACTTCTGAATTGAGCTGAAAGACATTACCTTTGGTCTTTGAACCTGATGCAATCATGTCTCATTCTTTGTTGTTAATGATGCACTGGTTGTTTTTGAATTTCAACTGATATCCTTTATCAAGCAACTATCCAACACTTAGTAGGTTATGATGTAAGCCATCAACATATAGAACATCATTTGTCTTGTTCTTTCCATCCAAGGTGATAGATCCTCTGCCTATGATAGGTTTGGGAGTGTTATCTCCAAATCTAACCATGCCACCTTTGTATTTATCTAGATGTACAAACCTGTCTTTGTCACCTGTCATGTGGTGTGAGCATCCGCTGTCAATAATCCAGTTTGTTCTAATGTCTGCTTTGGAAACTAATGCTAACTCTTGTGTTTTTTCTTCATCTTCTTTGTCCATTTCTTCAAGCATCTTCTCAATGTCTTTAATGGCAACGAATCCTATTTCATCTTCTCCTAAGTCATCATCAGTTACACCATCTTCAGCATGATAGCATTCCTTAGTGTATTTAGATTTATAATCTGATTTGAACTTCTTGACTCTTGTAGGACACTTGGATGCAAAGTGACTAACCTTGTTGCATGAAAAACATTTGAATGGTAGTTGCCCTTCATATTTCCCTTTACCTTTCCTTTCTATCTTGGCAATCATAGCTATGATTTCTTCTAGTTTTGTATCCATTTCTTCTTTCTCATTATTACTAGAGTTGCTTGAGAATTTCTTACCATGGACTGAGGCTTTAAAGGTTGTTTCACTCTTAGGTTCAGTTTTTAGTCTTGATATCTCAAATACAGAGATTTTGCTGATCAAAGTCTCTCTCTTGAAGTCTTTTGAGAATTGCATGGTTTCATCTAGGATGTTTATCTTGCTTTCATAATTTGCAGTCAGTGTGGTCATCAATTTGTCCATTGTGTCTTCTTCCAAAATTTCTCCACCATTGTTCCTGATTCCTGATACTGCTTCATTAATCCTCTAATTGTAAGCTCTGATGTTTTCTTCAGGTAGCATCTCTAAGTTATTGTATCTTTTCGTCCATGTCTTTCTACGCGCATTCTTAGCTTGGATGTCTCCTTCAAACATATCTTCGAAGTATTTCCATATTGAGTAAGCTTTATCTGCCTTTTTTATATCAGAGAATTCACTGTCAGATAGGGCGTTGATTAGGGCTTCTTTAGCAATAGCATTCTGAGTGAACACTTCTTTTTTTTTATTTGTAGAATCTTCTTCTGCAAGATCCTTTAGAGTAGGAACATCAACTGCTTGTGTAGCAACCCCATAAATCTCAAAACCAACGCGCTGAAGATGTGTTATCATTTTGTTCTTCCAGTCAAGATAATTTTCTCCATCGAACTTAGGACTTTCTTTCCTGGAGTATGTCATTTGATCTACCTTAAGTTGTTAGGCTTTCTCTCCAAGGCACTTGGCTCTGATACCAATTTTTGGAAGTCCCAAAGGATAACTAAGAGGGGGGTGAATCAGTTATCCGTTAATTTAATTCTTTTCTCTTCTTAATTATAATTTGATATAAAGTAAATGCACATTCAGATAACACAATAGAGTACTCCACAATTTTGGTTACGGGGAAACCAAATAGGTAAAAACCCCGGTGGGAATTAGCACCCACAAATAACTGCACTAGCTTATAATGATCCCTGTTAGAAGATCTTACAACCCTGTTAGGAGTTGATCTTTACAATGCAAGAAGTACAGAGATCTGGTTAAAGGTCGGAACTTGTTAGGAGTCTTTTACAAACAACCCTATTAGGGGTAAGGACTCACTGTCCAATAGCTCACGGCTAAAATGATGAAGGTTGCAACCTTCAGTAGAACAGATATACACTATATCTGGTAAATGAACTGTTTGAGTAGACCTGTTGTCTTGATCAGTTCCAATGAATTGCAATCTATTTCTGTTTATTCACATAGATCTTCAACTTATTCTGTCTGACTTTCTGCTCTACTCTGTCTTTTCATTTTCACTTCATTTTCCACTTAGCGGACATATTTAAACTGCTATATGTATCTTCACCAAGGATAAGGTCACGACGATATTTGGAAACACTTCATCAACTTCCTTGTCGACTCAACCAAGCACGCAATCAAAATTAGGACCACACAACTCAAACTGAATAGACGCGACGCTTCACAAAGTCGGCTTCACCAAATTAACTTCAACATCACGATTTTGTTGGAACAAGTTTAGCACCTTTGGATAATCATCATTGACTCATAACTAAACATTAATACAAACACGCATATCCCAAAGATAAGCGCAACTCAAGAGACACTATATTTACGTCGACTCTTAACTGATAAACTCCAGAAACTGTAACTACCACAACTGATTAATCATAACTCAACTGTAACTGCATATCTGACTCAGCGTGCATGCATAAAACATCTAGAACATGTATACACCATGGAAATAAACACGCATAGCTCCAAAACATTTGTACTAATAATTGCATACAGGATACCTGTTGTATATTATATGTTGTCATCAATGACAAACATACATACAACTATTTGCATAGAGGCAAATCTCCAACAATATCATCATCTGATGTCCCATGAGAAACCAAAAGAACACAATTACTACCCCATGAGATCAAATCCAAATGAAAATATGAAAGGATCGAAATGAAAACATAAAAAATTTGTAGTGACATCCAGAATTCTTTTTACTTGCTTAAACAGAGCCTTTTCCAACAACAATTTAAAAGCTCCAACATGAGAATCGTTGATTTTGGTGGGGAGCTCCCCACCAAGAATAGCCAATCTGTTAAGAATATAAATAGAAGTAAATATGATGTGTTGTTTACTTTTAAAATCATAGTATTTATTAAATATCTATATTTTGACATGAGAATCATTGTGAAAATTAAAATAAGGATAAGAACTTTTGTTAAGACATGTACCATTACACTCCTCCCTTAGTTATCATTGTACAATGTCTTCCAATATTTGTCACGAGAATAGTAATGAGGAATGGGAAGGTAGAGATTCCTTCTCGAAAGTTCAAAGTACATTATACACCATCCCATGTTATGCATTTTATTAAAAGATGTATAGAAAACATTGGAGGATGAGAGTATTTTTTTAATTAGATAAGGTTTATAAAACATTTTTTCAAATGGGTGATATGGCATTATATTTTAAGGTTGATCAAAGTTTTATTTTTTGAAAAAAAATTATATTTAGGAACAATCTAAAGTGAGTTTAAGCAAATGCAATCGAAATCAATGTAGTTTTCTGATGTAATTATCTTTTATAATTAACATATATTAGCTTCGCTAACTAGCATTGTGTTTTGCAAATCAAAAAAAAATAGTGTCTTCCACACTAACAGAGGAAAGCATGTTTTACGTCACTGAACTAATTGTTATGTTAACTAGCATTGCGTGAATAATGATTTCTTCCACACTAATAGGGAAAGCATGTTCTACAATACTGAGCCAATTGTTATGTTTATAACTATTGGAATGAGCTCCTTCAGTAGTAGAATGTATGCAGAGCATTTAATGAATCCTAACTGGTTTGTAGAAATTTTACATGGTAGTAGAATCAAACTAGAATACCTATCACAAAATAGGCTCACGAAAGAGTGATGACAATGAACCCCACATGAACCATAAAAGGGTTGAAAGTAGCACATCTTTCTTCTGCTTAAAGAAAATCCAGGATTCAAATTGGTCCATAAAATTTGTATAGAAAACTCGATCAAAAATACAATTAATTATATAAGAATTTTTTTACTCTCCATATATTTTGTGTTTGAAATTTGTTTTGTTAAAATAACTGATATGTTTCTGCATTTACATTTTACTCGAATATGACAAACTGGTCAATGCCAATTGAAGATGCATGCTGGACATAGCTTGAATTCAGGCAATTACCGTATCCTGCCCTTATCACACTGGGCCCTGACTCACTGACTCGTCAATATTTGGTTCTCTAAAGTGACTTCTTTTTAAGTTTAAAAAAACATATACAATCCATCGAGATTATTAAATATGGAATTTCTAGGAGAAAAGGCGACACGCCCAGATCCTTTTCATTTGTTATGAAGAGTTATAGCAAACAGAAGACAATAGTATTGTTAACAAACAATGGTACTCTTGACTAATTCATAGATAAGATAATGCACAAAAAAGTTAACCAATAGATAGAATTTCTACTTGAAAGATGGTGTAATCGTATTCAAATATGCTGGAAAGAAAAGGAGAATAGGAGAATATACATATGTAAGTTACTGATTCTTTTGAAGGATGGTGTAATCGTATTCAAATATGCTGGAAAGAAAAGGAGAATAGGAGAATATACATATGTAAGTTACTGATTCTTTTGAAGGACGTCAAGTGCTGTTATACTGAAAAAAGAACCATGAGCAATCTATGATTATGTCGTATATAAAATCATATGAAATAGAATAGATGAACTGTATCTGCAATATTATTATGTACTGTGAATGGTAACTACTAATCCATTTTGTCCTGTATGGCATAATAGGAACCATGTCTCAGTTGAATTATTGCTTCTTTATTCTCAAACATTCTGTGCGAAAAGAATGGCTACAACAGAGAGTTTCTCAGAGCATTAGGCAACACCCAACAGTTTCTTGATATCTTTCTGCAAACAAAAGATCAAAGATATAAGCCATTATTCCTATAAGACGTGTCGTAGAACAATAAAACCACTTTGAAGTTTTTTATTGAAATGCAAATTTCATAGAATAAATTGACAAAATAATGAAATATGATATATAGAACTGAAAATGTTTGTATTTCCAAGCACCTCAATCTTCAACGGAGATGTTGTGGGTGCATATCTATCAACTACATTTCCATCTTTGTCCACCAAAAACTTAGTGAAGTTCCATTTTATGCTGTCACCAAAAAATCCACCTTTGCTTGATTTCAAGAACTTGTAGATGGGAGCTGCATTACCACCATTGACCTCAACCTACATCATCGAAGTGCAATACAAACACAGAAGATCAATAAAACAACCTCATTTACTAGTTTATTGAAACGTCAAGTTTCTTATGATAACATTGCCCCTAAAATAATTAGCAAAGATATCCAGTAAGTAAACAAAATATGGATAATATGCTAACCTTGTCAAAAATGGGGAACTCTGCTTTAAAGCGAGTACATGCCACTTCTACAATCTGCTCGTTATCACCTGGTTCCTGTCCACCAAACTGATTGCATGGAAAAGCTAGGATTTCTACTCCTGTAGTTATCCACATTGAAAGTTGACAGAAAGCTTCAGAACATGTGAAGAAAAACCAAGGTTTGAAAGCTAAATTTAAGAAAACTTTGTTGGTTATATGATATAATTGGAGGTCAGGCCCTTTTCATGTATGATTCAAGTGGAGGCGAAGGCAATTTGCATCCATAAGCATGGGTTTCTACTTTATAACTCAATCAGTGTTTTAATTCATACATGTATTGTTCTGCATTGTTCAAAAACACCCGAATACCTAGGACAGCGTCTCTCTTATTAATTTCAGTTAACCAAGGAGTTTGAACTGCATGGAAATATCCCCAAGAATGTACTTGTTGAAAACTAGATCACCTACAGCGTTCAAATGTGACTTCTATCATCTGTAAAAGAAGTATTTTACATCCAGGTACCACCCTTGAAAGGAGGTCATAGAATGGAAGTCTAATCAAGCTCTGGGAATGGTTAAAAAAGAGAGGATTATGTATAAAGTTGGGGAGCAATTTTGATTTATAGTATTATCAGACTTACCAGGCAACCTAGTGGAAATTTGGTGTGCATTTTTTCTCAACACTTATGCAAGAGAAAAGTTGGCTCGGTACCAAACAATCTTTTAACAATAACTGCAAAATAATTGAACAATTGATGATATCATACAAACTTCAGCCATACTTAAGCCTGGAAAATGTGAGGCTTATGTTATTTGCTTCAAAATTTGTCAATTACTTAACTCGTATTACAGTAAAATGCACACCATCCCAAGCAAATTGGAGATACTGACCATTATCGATGTGAACTTAGTCAAGGTTCTGTAATTTCTCACTTAAGCTACCTTACATAAATGGTCTATCTTATATAATTTTTCCCTTCATCTCCCCAATTTCACTTTTTGAGTATTGTGATCTAAGAAAAGTAAAGCTGGCAGGAAGCTAAAACATCTTGATTCTCAACTTGTAGAAGTCAGAGAACTAAAGCTTCAATAACTACAAATGAAATTCTGCCTCAAACTCCCTCACTGCACACCATCTAATCCTTTAATTGCACCTATTCAGTATGAGACATAAGTTGTAACAATTCACAATATAGAATCAAGAGAAATCTTGTAAATCACAGGTAGAACACCAAATTTTGCCTCGGCACAAACAGGAGCATGCTAGGTTGAAATTCTGGTCTATCCAAGTTCTCTAACACAAAAACTCTTGTTAAAGACCCTGGCTTGATCACTTGGGCACAAACAGGAGCATATTAGGTTGAAAGTAGCTTGAATAAGACCCTGACTTGACCTCTTAGTTTGAGAACCCACTTCCACAAATCCAAAGATAATTAAAACGTTATGGCATCAATCCTGTAGAATTCTGATTAAACTGATATCAAAATCATCGACACAATCTACTTGTAGAAAAACAATTTGGAAGTCATTACACAACGACATAGTTTCCCTGTTAATGGGAATAGAGGAGTTGATTTTTCAAAATTAAGGAAAGAAGTACAATGGAAACCCTGCCTACCAATCACCCACAAAGCTGGTATAAGATGAACTTCAACAGAGCATCCAAAGGAAATCCGGGAGCTTCTGGAGCTGAATGTGTTAAAAGAAATGAATAAGGTAAACTGATTGGAGCAGCTTCAAAAAGACGTAAAAGAGGGAACCCACAACGAAGCAGAAATCCAAACCCTCATTTTGGGTTTACAAAAATGCAAGGTTTACAGTTGCAAAAGAGTAGAAATTGAAGGTGACTCCATGATAATTGACAATTGTGGATGCTGTAAAAAAGGAAGTCTGAAAATTGGAAAACTAACAATCTGACCATTCCTAAACTCACTGGATAAGATACTGTTCAACATAATTATTAGAGAAATTAACGAAGCAGCAGATTTACTCATGACTGAAGAAACCGTGATATATTCAAAGGCTGATTCATGGCCAAAATTTAAATTAAAACTCATACAACAACAAATGAACAAGAATTACAAAAGATTAGTTCCAACTTGTCAAGACATTAATTAAAGAAATCATGATTTGGAGACTTGAGGGATTCTGTAGATGGCAACCTCTAATATTCATATTTGAGAATTTGTTCATGCCAATCATAAAATATCTTCTAAATGAGGGCTACGGATCAGGCCAAGCAAGAGTAAGAATAGTGATGAGGTGGAACATCTTCACTCTCAAGGCATAATTCCAAAGAAAATTAAACCCCTACTAATTTTTAGAAACCTGATGGACACACCTTTGCATTTGGTGGGTGGCCAGAGACAAATGGCTTTTCTTGGTGGCATAACAGAGCGGCAATTGAAAAAATTCTTCAAACCCTTAAGCGGATTGGCCTATGCAAAACAATAGGTGTTGGGGGAGGAATTCATAGAAAGTGATTGCCAATACAGGGAAAATACAGACATTTCATCGATGTCTGTAGCAGTGCTTCTGGATCTCAGAAAAGCTAAGGAGCTGGTAAAGAAATGGCAAAGGCACTGATCAGGAGTTAGCTCTTGGGGGTCTGAATTAAGTCATTCTAATAGCAGTATTTGGTGCTAGTTTACCTCCTCGGAACAAAAATTTTCTGGTTAACAATGACATTGTCAGCTACCCATGGAGACCTCTCATTGGGATGGAAATGCCACATAATGATGCAGGAGCATCTTGGGATCTTGGCAATCTTGCATTAACCAAAAATATTTTGTTTCCAGTTTTCCAATTTGTCTGTTGCAGAGTTTCTTTCAGCGTTTCTTCAATTTGGATCAGTTGCTGTTGCGCATATCAGGGAGTGTTCATGGCATCCTGATTTATCTTCACCTAGGTTCGCACTCGATTGGTTTCTTCGTGTTCGAGTTATCTTGGATTTCTGGCAAAACATTTATGTTCTTCATGTTTCACGGCAAGTTTGTTTTTTTCGATCACGCGAAGGATTTCCCGTGTTAATGTTTAGTAGCTAGATCGAATTCTAGCTCACATTATTTTAATTAGGAAAATTAAAATAATAAATTAATTATTTAAATTAAGGAAAATTAATTAATGGATTAATTATTTATTTAATTGGAG
>MU224062.1:166736-177141 GCA_018584345.1 Thuja plicata
TGATTCCGTGGAATCAGAATTGTAGGAGGTTGTTCAAACCTCGTTCGTTGGCAAATCGATCTTATCCATCTTCGTTGGATAAAAGAAATCCGCTAGAAGTCCAATCTGTCGATTTGAGCACCAACACAACTATGTCTAAGCCTACAATTAGGGATATGGGCAAGTCACATAGGGTATTTGCAGCGGTTGATAGCTGCCAAGTAGAGCACCAAGCCACCATCATTGAGGCCACCAGTGGAGTCGGGCAAATAGCTGGCTATGGAGCCCATTCGCATTTTGGCTCGACGAACCCTGGCACTTCAAGGCAGGGAGCTGGACCAGAGTAGGGCCAAGTGGGATTTCTATGGTGAGGTTACAACTTCATGGGAGGATGAAACACACATGAGGTCACAGTTCCTCCACCTCTTTGATGAACTCTAGGAGGATATTCATGCCTAGAGGGGATGAATGTGAGGCCTACCCCAACCTGTCATAGATTAGCATTGTTTTTCTTTTCCATACTCTACAATTAATACTATTTTTTTATAGTTGGACTATTGGGATACATGTATTACTTTATGGATCTATTGAATCCTTTTCTTGTATACAACACTTGATTATGTAATCGGGGAACCTATGTGATACTCTATGTCAGTGATGTAGATTTTTGTTTATGACTTAGTGTTGATGATGTGGTATATTGGATTAGTATGTAGATGTTATCATGATGTAAATTGGTTGAGCGAAAATATGTTATGCTTATCTAGTTAAATGCAGATGTTGTTTAAATTTCAAATAGTTATTGTTTAATGCCAATGTTAGTGCATGATAAATTTGGTTATGTTTTATATGATGTTTTATTGGACCTACTAATGTGTGCAATGAGTGTGCATGACAAGTGACCATGGATCTAAAATGGAGACTTCGAATTGAACCTATTTGAATTTCGTGTATACTAGGGTTTTGTCTATATGTGGAGACATGAACCTCATTGTTTAGTCTTTTATTCATGAAAGTAACTTGCTTGATTGTATTTAAATTCAGTAATGTAATTGTTAAATATGTCATGCTTATGTAATATTGTTGTGTCACTTGATACATGTGCACTCTATGTGTTGGCATGGCTAGTAGATGTGACTAGTGTAGGTTTAACTCTAACCCAGGGGGTTACCTAGTGTAGTACCCAATCTTACCATGGGTTAGGAAGCTTCTAGATGTGTCATCTTGAGTTGCAATTTGTGAGTTAACTTTGGGTGGAGTTGAGGAGGGTCATTTGGGCTCCCAGAGAGTAACTAGGGTCAAAACTAATTGTACCCCATTTGGTACCTTAGGGGTTAGCAGTCCTTAAATTAGCCCATTAAGAGCCTTAAAACTTATTTATGGAACCCCTAAAGTCTCCATTTTGAAGAGTGACAAATTTGGAGAGTTGGAAAACTTTGGTTAAGCCATCATCTCTCTCCTTGTAAGAATTTAACTTCGTTTATGCAGAAGGAAGGCAAGTGGGGAGATGGGATGGGTTAGGGTCTCTTCCCCATTGATGACTCCTAATATTTTAGGGAGAAGGTCTATATATGGGAGAGTTTAGAGGGAGCTTGGGTGTTCACCTACTATCTATCTTTAGAGACAGATTTAGTTTAGAAGCAAGATTTGGGAGAAGGAAGAAGGATTGGAAGGAAAGGCTCTTCACAAACCATCATTCATTTTATCATAGCTTGGATTGAGGTTGTCTTCTTAGGGTAAAGTAGAATAGATGTTGCTTATGCAAGTAGATATCTTAGAGCTCCATTAATGGAGTCTTGTATGTAGTTTGCTTACTCCATGTATGTTTTTCTTTGAGTTCATGCTTATGTTGTATTTCATTTGTGCTCATACTTGTTTTGGGAGTCTTCAGGGCACACTCACCCTTGGGAGGGCAGAGTAACCTTGAAGGGGTGATAGGTTGAGACATTAGGTAGTGTAGAGTCTCCCATGTGTGGAGGGTTGAACATGGGTATTTTTGGTTCCCATGATGCCAAGCATACCTAAGGGCACCAGGGGGTCATAAGGAGAAGTTTTGATGGCTAGAGGCCATGGTTTTGCATCTTGAGAAAGTTGGTTTGTTCAAGTCCATGTGTGGCTTGTTTTTAGTATATTATGCTTTGGATTCTCCTCCTAAGTTAGTCCACTATCACCCCACTTTTGGAGAAGGCCTCTTGGAGACCTTCTTCTTGTTAAAACCATGGAAGGGAATTTTCTTGTTAAGCTTGTTGAGTGTTTAAGTTTTGTTTATACCTGTTTGTATCCCTATTCAATTTTGGATCCCCAAGCTTGGGGGTGGCCTTGCAAAGGCCTAGGTTGGGAGGTGAGACTCCATGGTCAACCTTATTCTATACAAGTTTTATAGATGGAGCTTGGAGGTCTTATGAGCATTTTTGAGTTTTCAGAGGTCCACGAGAATCAGGGATTCCTTTGTTGTAATCCATCCTTTGTAATAATTATTCCATTTTGTAATATTTTGAAGCTTGGAGAAATTATTTAACTGGTAAAAAGGATCTTGATATATAATGAAAAGTAAAAAAAATCTCATTCCCTTGTAAAATTTTTATAGGTTATTGAATATTTTTCAATTTATTGCATGAAGAATCTTAGATATAAATAAATGAAATTATACGTGCTTAAATTCTCATTTGGGTAAGTTTGTAATCCATTTATAGAAATATAATTTTTTTTACAAAATGAAGTTTTTTTTTTTGTTTAAGGTTGGGGATGGGGCGGGCCGAGGCCCAACCCCATATCCCCCACCTTCTCTTTGACACCGCCACGACGGGCGGGAGGCATCAGCCGCGTCGCCTCCCACTGTGGAAACATAGTGGAGGGAGCGACGCTGAGCTGCGCTGCCGACCCCTCGACACCACGCCCTTTCTTCGACGTCGCCACCGCCGTCGCGTGCCCTGCGCAATGACCACTTCACAATTGCCCATGCACTCCCTCTTTGAGCGCGGCTCACCGCTCACAACCCCGTTGCCCTTCGACCACCACTGCGGTTGCCCTGCCATTCAAAAACCTTGCTGCCTCTTTTGCCCTTGAACCCCCCCTTCGAGCCCTAAAAGCATGCCCTAAAATAATAGCATAGGGTTAGTAGCATATTACACTAAAAAATATATTATAATAATATAAGTTAACACAAAGAATAAGATATTATATTAACCAGAATATAATATTACCAGTAGAAATAACCATATAGATTATTTCAAGATCTGAGAAGTTTGAGAGTTATATTTATAAGTTTAAAATATTTGTAGCTTTGATTTCTTTTATTAAAATTTGATTTAGTGGATTTCAGATTTTATCCAGTAGGACTCATAGTTGATTTATTTGACTTTTGGGTTTAAAGAAAAGAAAATTCTAGAAGAAATTAAAAGTTAAATGAATTTGTATTAAGATGAGTTAGATTGGAAATTAAATAGAATTAAATTGGAATTAGATTTATAATCTGGTTTGGAAATTGCATTTATATTAATTTTATTTAAGGGAACTAATTGTTTAGATTATTTTGTATGAACCTTAATAAGTGTATTAGTTAGATTAACTATTAAGGATTACTTGTTGACATTTAATTGATTCATTAGATATTTTTAAGTTTCTTTAAGCATGAATTTATAAGCATTTTAATTATAGTTAGTTTTGTATTTGATTTATTAAAAGTAAATTATTGTTAAATTAGATCATTAATAAACTTAATTATATTAGTATGTTAGTTTTTTCGATTAATGTATATCATGCTATAAGTTGGTTAACAGACTAACATTTTAATTTAATAAAATAATTAAAGATTTAATTACTTTGAGTTGCCCTTCGAATTTAAATATACCCAATTTAACTTTTAAGTTAATTATATATCAATAATTATGATTTAATAAGATCATTATCAAGTGTTATTAAACTAATACATTATTCCAATTAATCATTTTCTATGATTAGTTAAGTAATCATGTTAACTATTCAGTTTAACATTATATGCTCCTTTAGGTCCTATCGACCCTAGTCAGCTTATCAGTGGTTAAACTATTTAACATTAAGGATCATGATAGGATCTCGAATCCTTTTAGACGAGTAAAGGATTCTTAGTCAAACAGAGTCTACCAAGTTTTGAACAAGCCTACTAGGACCCTAGACTTGCATCTAATAAAGTATCTCGTAGTGAACTTATAGGCTTGTGATTGTCCTTTAGTAGTAAGCGTTAACCTTTTAGAAAACAAATCGTAGTTGTGTTTTGTCCAGCTTTTGGGCATGACATTTCTTTCGGAAACCCCTTTTGAGTCTTTTTTCATACTAATTTGCATTAAAGCAATTAATACATATTTATGAATATCTAACAATAATACAACAAACTTATACAAATAATCACCAACATTTTCATGTATAATACATTAAAAAAAAATAAAAATTTATAAACCTTACCCATAACCAAAAAAATCCAAATTTCATATTAGCAAAATAAATTTTAAATATAGCCTAAATTCTTACACCATGGCCCTCTCTAAGATCACATTTCTTTTTACTATAAAATTACAAACCACAAAGAGCCATAAGCATAAAGACAGATCGTCATTGGGGTTCTTAGAAGTAATCTATAAATATTGTTGAGTTCTTATGTTTAGATTTGGAAGAAAGGACCGAAGAGTATCTTATCTTCCTATAAGATCCGTCTCACTATAATTTTCAATCTCCTCTTCCACCCCTCTCTACATCTAACATAGGCATTTTTGTTATCTTAACTCTTGTAAGAGGTGCTCTTTTCGAGACCTTTTAATCTCCTCCTCGTGTTTGCATTGGTCAAAGATTTTTGCTAATGAAAAGTTATTTTCCTTCTTGTTTGCATATTATTCTTAGGGAAACAATGCATTTCTTGTTATTCTCCCCTCTTTGTATTTTATTAAGCGTTTTCATATTTTTTTGCTTGTCTCAAATATTAACTCTTTTTTTTTTTACTTATGCAGATTTTGAACTTAAGATCTCCAAGTTGAAAGGCTTTGCAATGGTCAACCATGCATATTATAGATTACGAGATGGAAGACCAAGAGTCGCAACTTAGAATTCCACAAAGATGTCCCTCTTGGGATTTTAACCAGGGTCTCCACAATAAGAACTCATTGCTTCAACCAACTAAGCTAAACTCCTTGGACATGAGTACACATTTATGGAAGTTGACCAATGAACATAAATCTCCTTACAAACACAACAATAATCCTTGCAAAATATTTTAAAATTTAGATAGTAAAAAAATTAGAGTTTTAATTGATCCATGTAAAAATAGGTATGAAAATTCTTGATATGGACTCTCCTATATATCTTGATAAAAAGAAAAACTAATAATTTCTCTCACAAATTAATAAATAAATTTCAAATTTTGTCACCCCTAAGATTACCTTTGTGCACTATTCACTACTCCCTTTTAGAGTGATCACCGCCTTTTAGAATGTGGATAAAACATGTAGACTCTAAATTTAGAATTACATACATACACCACCCAGCAACTTTAGATGCATGCCTATTTACTTTTTCCTCGACAACCTATAATTTTAATTTTATCACTACGTTTTGGAAGTTTAGTTTCGTTGAATTAAATTTACAGCCAACAATTGGACTCAAAGACCAATATTTAAAATATTGAACACGTTTAACCTTTTATGTGTTGGAGGGACGTTTAACCTTTTATGTGTTGGAGGGTCGGCCGAGCGGGCCAACCCTATGAGATTCCAGAAATTGTGTCGGCCATATGTCTTGATATCCATACAGCACCCGCCTCTATGGACGTGTGTGGCATAATTAGCCAACCGACCCTTTTTAATCTTCCTCTGACCAGCCCAACCCTTCTAATACTATCCCTTCTACTTTATCATCTTCACACAGCTCATGTGGGATATTTTGCAGCAGCTTTCCTCGCCCCCCTCCTGAAAACAAATGTTAACTCCAGAGGAATATTTTCATCTAAAAGACTGCAAAATTCGTCTGGAGCTTAAGAATATAGGAGCTCTTAAACTCCGATATTTTCAGTTCTACTTTGCTCTTATTGTGAATGGATCAGCTTAGGTAGAGTGGTTTTGGTTTGTCTCATTTTTAAAAAAATAGCTTTGGTAGGGTTTCGTAATATCTTCCCTGCAAACTCTGTCCATTTTTAACTCATAGGATTCGTTGACTGTACTACACAATTTGTGCCGAATCTTGAGGTAAGCCACTGCTTTAGTGATTTGTTTTTCAGGGAATCTGTACACCGCCGGGTCATTTATTTGCTCTGTTTTGTTTCATTGGAGAACAATTTGAGTTTTTTGTTATCTAATAAATAAATGGCATATGTTATTGGTTGTAATATCTAGTGTTAGAGCTTCGTATGTTAATGCAGAGATACTTTGAATACTGAAATGAATTTTACTTTTAGATTTTTGTTTATTTTGTTTATGATGAATCGGCAATTGGCATCTAAAAAAATGTCTGTTTGTTTTCTTCAGTTTTGGTTGGTTCTGATTTTGACATCTCTCCTCCCAATTTACAGAATCTCAGTCCTCAATCGCAGGACATATTAGAATGAAGTGTCTACAAATCTGGACTATAAATTTGATCCGGTAATACAACTTGGAAGAATTGAAGTATCAAAGGCAATTGCTGTCAATCAAAATGTAATTGTCAAACAAAATAAATTTTGGAATTTTAAGCAAATGCAGTGGCCAGTGTTACCACAAAGGTATTTGGCAGGTGTTCTTCAACCGTTGTCAGCGTTCTCTTTGCCTATGCTAAAAATAGACACTTTGGAACAGAGTATCGACATCCATCATATCAGAATTTTGTCAGATGTTGTAACTGCAATTGCCTTGATAGCCATGTATGTAAATGTGGAATCACAGACAGAGCACATGATCTGTTTGACAGAATGCCTAATCGAACCATGGTCTCATGGGATGCAACGATAGCCAAATATGTGGAGAATGAATTTGTTTCTCTAAGAAATGTCTCGTAGATTGCCACAATTGTGTTGGAGCAGGAACGCACATCCATCAGAGGGCCTAATTTAAACCTTCGAACCATGCAACTAACAGGTGTCTAAAATCATGCACCTTCCATTTCGGTGGATCGACATCGATTCTGGAAAGAAGGAGAATCGATCCAAAATAATGCCAAGAAAACAAGAAGAGTCGATCAAAGGTCAAAAGCTATAACCACAGAGAGACAAGAAACTGATCAATTATGAATCGGTTTAACAAAATTACTAATTGAAACGGGCAGGACAGTTTTTTGGAATATCATTACTAAATTGAAGACACTGGATGATTTGAATAGGGGTGAGGATCTAGTAGTTGAGCACTCTAACTTTGCACTTCTCAAAATCTTACATAGAAATTTTAAATCACTCCCCTGCATATAACTAAGGTTTCAGGGCCACATCATTAAATATGATGCCGCATCAGCTTGTGTTTTTGCCAAGGTGTCCAAAATAGCCCAGAAAAAAAGTGAGATCAATGCTTGTGCAAAAGGGGCAGCCATACTTATGCAACTGATGTGGCGTCACAACACTAGTTGCTTTTTGCAACTAATGGTAAATTTCATTCAATTACAGCTACTCACCATAACAATAACAACTTTAAAGTCACAAAAATTGGTACAATGTTGTCAAAAAAATTGAACATTAAATCAACAAGTGTGGGCATTAAATTAAGAAGTGTGGATATTAAATCAAAAACTCATATCACAACCATTGGAACACATTCAAGTATTGGATCCTTTCCCCTAGACACCCAATCAAATGTAGATCAAGCAATGTAAAGAGGCATCAATCGAAAACAATAAGGGGGTTACATAGTTGGAGGTTGCAACCCAATGGTGGTGAAGGGATGAACAATTAATAGGAAAGTGTGTAATATATAGTATGCAAAATAGAGAGGTCATTAAAGGGCTATTTTGTAAATGAGTTGCACATGTTTGGAGAGACGAGAGTATCATCTTGCTTTAGTTTTTCTAAATTATTTTTGTGACGATAGTCTTGAAAAAATTGTTTACTCAATATTAAATGTGTATAATGTTGTAAATGCAATGATTGCGATAGCTTTTTTGTACACAAAGGGATTAGGGAGTATTGTAGATCAAGCCATTTTTATATGTTATTAAGTTTATCACACTTTGTTCACATGCCATATATATTGTAAAACATATTTCTTCCCACTTTTGTGCCATTATAGCGGGTCTTTTATATAAACACCAAATGTTATAAGGAAAGGGATTGGTGTGATTCAAAACAACTAAAATTTAAAAGATTTTGTTGAATAAATGGCAAACAACTTGGTTTTCTTAATGTGTGCATCCTCTCACATGGTCGGTTACTTGGTTAAACCATACAACTAGATACCAACTTCCTTTCATTGATTTAGAATGACTCAAAATCCTTTAAGAAGCAATCATAGACATTATTTTGTCTCGTAGATATGTCCCTAAAGTATTAGATTTGTATAGCTACACAGAAGAAATTTCTCTCTAAAATTTTGAATTAAGACTTTTGCATGAAAACTTTTATATTTTGGTATTCCTCTCTTTTGGTCTCCAATCATCTAGTCTTCTTCTCTTAGTGTTGTTTTCCATTAAAAGAGACTCTTATAATCAACTTTTTACATGCAACCTTAAAAGGTTTTAACTATCATTTACTACATAAAGCTGCATAGTATTAGTTCTTATTGATGTCATGTAGCACATGTAATATATGTGAGCCTTAGCTTCTTCACTCTTAAAATGATTGATGAGCTCTAATAAATATGTTATCAAATCAATACTTTCCATATAAAACACTTTTATGTTCTAGTCTTCTATACTTTAACACTTAAGCAATCATTAATCATTAGTTCTTAGGCATTCATCATTCAAATGATAAAACAATATAAAGCTTGTGACCATACTTCTTGTACATAACATTAATTCCACTAACTTGAAAAATATTTGTATTAGTTTGTCTTTAATCTTTCCAAATAGGCCCAAAATTTATATTTATATTTTAGGAAAAAATACATTGGAGGACTAACCCTACAAGCAATAAATAAATTAGCTTACCAAGTCATGTATATGATTGGACTTGATTGACTATCCTCAAATTTTGAAGCATGAATGTGTAGGTGCAGACAAGTGTAGGTGTGGAGTGGCTCAAGGTGGTCGTTTATGAAAGGTAGGCGAGTGGGGATACTTTAAAATAAAAAAATATGCTCACATGTGTGAATGAATTTCAAATTGTGGGAAAAGGCTAATGGATGTAGGAATCACTTGGTGCTAGCTAATTAATCAAGGATTAGTTAGTGGGTAGGGAGTTTAGAAAAAGTGGAGGGGGCTAGGCTATAGGTTAGTTTAATTAATATGAACTAATTAAACTTTAGGATGGTGAGATGTGATACATCCAATTAATTTAAATTAATTGAACATTGGCTAAAGGAGTAAATAATATGATTAGTTATAAAAATTATTATATTACTGGGATAGATATTAAATAATTTAATTTAATTTAATTAATTATAAGGCTTAGGAGTGGACATGGTTCATATGAATTAATAAATTCATAAAGGAATAATTTTTGGTGTTTACAAGATTAATTTGTAGGTAATTTAACAAATGATGTTTGTGCAACAAATATCTCAATGTAGAAGTGATAGATTTAAATCAACTATGCACCCACTTACATGGATTCAAACATGACTAAAACAAACCTCTAAATTAAGAAGTGTACGCCTCTCTCTCCGGTTTCCCACAACTTTCCAAGGGCGGGGGTTAGTAGCAAAGGTTCACAAGTGAATGCAAATCAAATACGCAATAACTACTAAAAGAATAACAGAAACGTGAGCAATAAAATGTACAAACAAGAGAAGGGAAGACAAACGAATGCAAACCCCCCGATGCTTGAAGCTTCTATTATCTCTCTCTACTCCTTCCGAAACGCTGTTCTTGATGCTCAGTATTGGCTGGGCAGCGTCTATGACTTGAGAAGTGTCGAGAATTTGATAATTGAAATGTGTGTGTGATCGCAAGATAGCTTGAATGTCGACAGAGTAATGGCGCTTGTAAGCTTGAAATCTTGGATCCTTCAAATGGTTATGAAGGGTTGATTATATAGGATTTGGTGATGAAATGAGTGGTTGAGATCAATCCCAGAGATGGGGAGATGAACGGTTGAGATCAAAAGGAACAGGAGAGATCCTCAGTAAACTCCACCTCCTTATTTGGTTAAGAGGAGATAGAGTTTGGTTAACTGAGGAGCTAATTATGAGTTACCTTTTTGAACTGAAGAGGTGGGTGAAGTTACCCATGTGAACTGGAGAGATGGGTGGAGTAACCCATGTGATGTAATTGGAGTTATCTCTTTGAAGATAAATGAATATTTAATTCATTTATTTATTAATTATTTTCAACATGTGAGATAATT
>MU224062.1:193864-240825 GCA_018584345.1 Thuja plicata
TAATTAATTATGGGGATTAGATTAGATGATTTGAGAAGTGAATTTAGAGGAAAATAGATGATTAATTAATGATTAAAGAACCATTAATTAATAGATGAAAATTAGTGTTTTTAATGTAAAGTCGCAACCCTGTCCATTTTAGGGTGTCTACAAGAAGATACTCAAGCTCCACTACCAAGAGACTCATTGCAATAAGGAGAGATAGAGAGCCATCATATGGTGCTCTTGATCCCTAGCTCTTTTCATAAAGAAAACTAGTTCTTTGAAGTCAAGGAAATGAATTAGCAACTTATTAATTTTTGAAGTTCAAGAGGCATTCAATTTGTACAAGGTGCAATGCTTATACAGACCATAAAATTTTGTCATACCCTAGTTAAGCGTTGGCCTTCTTATAACCCTTGGTAAGCTCTATTATGTTTAAATGTTGACCCATGTAACCTATTGGAATACAACTTAAGTTAGCCTTTTATGAGTTTGTTACTGTTTGAGAACCAACCATTCTTGTTTCGTCCCTTAGAAACTTACTAGATCCCTCACATTACTCAAATATGCCTTAGTCTTATTTTATCCCCGGCTCCTCCTAAAAATCCCTCACTTAACTCCAATTGATTTGTGGGTCTAAGGAGTCATATTTTGGTTTTAAAAATAGTTTTAGGCTACCTTGTTTTCCCGCAAGACTTTCAAAAAACTCAGCCTTAGCCATCGGGTGTGCGGGGGTTATTGTAACATTGTAAGTTGTTCCACACACCCCCGCAATAAGGACCACAAGAAAAGAAATATGTAATACGATTTACGGGGTGATAAGACCAAAGGTGAATTAAAGGGCCTCGCCTCCCCCACAATACCATACCACAATGAAATGACTGCAATGTGGGTACGCAGTGAGAAGTTTGGAGTTGGCCTTTTGAAGACCCTGCATTCTCGTAGGGATTAGGGTTAACCAAATGAGCAACGCGCAGGTGAGTGGGTTAAGGAGACCAAGAAGAAAATTGCAAGGCCCTGTGTCCCCATAGGGAGATTCAACTATTTGAGCACAATGTGTGGGCATGCGGGGTGTCAATAGAAGTGAATACAAAAGGAAAGGCTTGGCCTTGCATCCCCGTAGGGGCACTGGCTACGGGGTAGAAAATTTGCACCCAGCCACTGTCGCCCCCTATGTTTACAATGAATGGACCTATGTGTAAAGGTTGTGTCTATGCAGTACAATATTGTACCTTAGTAAACAAAATATGTTATTACCAAAATGTGTTAGCAACATGTGTGTTAGTCTATTGTATTAACCTTGTGTTAGTAATTTGTAAACAACTACAATAGACTAACACACACTTGCTAACACATTTTGTTAACAACATATTTTGTTTACTAAGGTGCAAATATTGTAGTATTAAGTATTGCAGTTTATTTTTCAATTAAGTTTTTTATTTTTTAATTAAGTTTCTATTTTATTTTTAATTTTAAATCAAAATTTTGTATATTTTTTTATTTGGCAATTATTTTGTATGTTTCAATTAAGTTTTATTTGTATATATTTATTTTTGAGTAAAAAAACTTAAACATTTTAAAAAAAAATAATCAAAGTTTTGTAATATATTTTTATTTGATTCAAAAATTGAATGTCATAACTCATTGACTCATCTTTCATGAGTAATGGTTCAAAGAACTCATTCTCATGGGAATGAATTGAACACTTAACACTCATTGTATATTCTTAGAAATAATATATTAACATTAAAATAGTAAAAAAATTTACAATAAAAAATAATATATTCACATTTAAAGCTTGTCATAAGGATGTGATCCATCATACGATGTAAGAACAAAGAACATGAAGGATATGTTAAAAAAAATATCCTTCATGCTCCTTGCTCTTACATCCTTGATCTAACACTTTTAACATATTTAAACACTACACATTTATTTATGTCAAAATTGAATTTATAAAAATTATCAATTTATTATTCATTTGAGACAAAAATAATTATTCTATGCATGTGTACTTCAATATTTTATTATTACTTAAAATAAGAAATAATGTTCAAATAAAAATATATTACAAAACTTCAATTTTTTAAAAAAATTACAAAACTTCAATTTTTTAAAAAAATTGTTTAAGATTTTTTACTCAAAAATAACATGATATATTTTAATTTAATTTAATTTGATTTTATAGTGCTAAACATATTTTAAAAAGTAATGAAAAAAAAAATATTAAAATATGAAATGAATTTGGAAAATATTTAATCATTGTCTATTTAAATTTAAATTTAAAGCAAATGCCCAATCTTGTCAAACACTTTTAACATATTTCAACACTACACTTTTATTTATTTATGTCAAAATTGAATTTACAATTTCTTACCCATTTGAAACAAAAGTAATTATTTATGTATTTGTGTACTTCAATATTTTATTATTAGTTATATTAAGAAAAAATACGAATAAATAATGTTCAAATAAAAATATATTACAAAACTTTGATTTATTTTTTTAAAATGTTTAAGTTTTTTAACTAAAAAATAACGTGATATATACAAATAAAACTAAATAAAAACTTAATTAAAACATACAAAATAATTTCCAAATAAAAAAGTTTAAAAAACTTAATTGAAAAATAAAATAATGAAAAAACAATTTACAATACTTAATAGTACTGTAGACTAAAATCTGTCCACTCTGTGCATTGTACACATAGGTCCATGCATTGTACACATAGGGGGACGACATTGGCTGGGTGCAAATTCCCTACCCCATATCTAGTGCCCAAGGGTAAACTTGACATTGGAAAGTAATGTGCAGTCTTTTGGGGTGCTTTCTAGTGGGTAATTTCAACAAAGATTTCAAAGGGCATCATATCCCTACAAAGTGATCAAAGTTATGAAGAATGTGAGCCTGTGGGGAGTTGATGACAAGTTTGGCTAATGAGAAAATAGGGACCCTCCATCCCTATGGGGGTCATACATATTGAATGGATAATATGCGGGACTATGGGGTAAGGTATGATTACACTTGGTTTTATCCTTTTCCTTCCACACTGGTGGTCAAAATCGGTCACACCATTGGATCTTGCTAGCATGGACTTATCAACAACCCTATTTCAAAATTCTAGGTGGCTACATTTTCCATTCCAAATGGTTTGACATTAATGTCGAATTGATAGGAGTACTTAAAGTCAAAGTGTAGGAGAATAATAGTTGCATTTCAAGTTATTTTTCCACATTTCTTTCTATTTTCAAGAGAATTAGATATTAGTTGTCAAGAGCGAAGAAGAAGAGGGTTTGCGAATTGCAGAGCCAAGCATCTACTAAATTTTCACAGTATTCAAAGCGAGAAAGAATAGTAAGTGGGTCTCATCTATCTTAGTGTATTTTGAAAGAAACGATTCGTAATTTGCTAAGAAGTATTTAAAGGAAATTGTATAAGCCTTATATTATATTAGATTTACATTTCCAAAATACCTAAGAAAGGACAAGGGGATGATCCTTCTAGTAAAGGGAAGGAGAAAGTAGGCAAGAAGGCTTAGACACCTACAATTGAGTTGCTTGTGATCATAGTTGAGGATCAACCCACATAGCCTATCTAACAAGAAGTTTCATAAGCAAACATAGGGGTGGCTACTCAAATTGCCAAGCCCAAGACCTCAAGGACGAGGAAGACTAAAAAGGGAGAGCAGTATGCACCCAAGGAAAATAAACATAGGGCTCCTCAAAAGAAGGAGGTTAAGCCCATGGAGAAAGGGGAAACTGCAGAAGTCCTAGGTCTCCAACATCAAGTGCATGTTGAAAGGTTAGAAGAACATGCACAAAATCTAGAGATTAATGTTGAGCCCCCACCATGTATTGTTGGAAGAATCTCAAAGAGTGGGAAAGTTCAATTTTGACAGGATCTTTTGGACATCTTGCTAGCTTCCACCATGAATAATAGAGATAGTGAAGACTTAATGTATTCTTGTTACATTGTGGAGATGTCGTTCTTCCAAAAAGAGGGTGGTATTTGTTCTCCTACTTCTATTATAATAGAGAAGAACTCATTCCTAGTTGCAACCCATGGTCATTAGACATGGAAAAACTCATTGTGCCATATATTTTTGTGGAAGTTGATTTGATTAGGGCTTTGTCCCTAAAGTATGACTTGACATCTAGGATAGTTATCTAAACTATAAACAACCATGTCTTGGTTGATGTCAGTGTTGAGTTCATTACCAGTTACTTTGGTTTGATCAAACCAACATTAGTGGAAATAGACAAAGAAAAATTTGAAGCAAATTGCACAAAGAAGAAGACAACTTATAGAGATAGGGAGGTCCCACTCTTCACTATTAAGGAATGGTAGTTTGACACCATCCCAACTCCATCATTTGTAGTTGAGCCATTTGTAGTTTCTAAGTTTGAAAAGTATTTTATCAAGGCCTATTATGTTTTGTGCCAAATCCTGGGAATTGATGTTGGAGACATGATTCCAGTTTGGATAATGCTTATGGCCATGAGTATTCAACACAAATATGTGAACTTAGAGTATGATTTTGCATCATACATTTCTAAACAAATTGATGAAGCTTTTATGAAAATTATGCAGAATCCTATTGAGGTCAAGTTCAAATTTTCTTCTCTCATTTGAGACCTAATTCTATTTCAACATAAATATGAGTGGGGTAATGGCATAAAGTTTAAGTTTCAAGATTATAAAGGAAGGGCTTACCCTATTTAAAGATGGTGCTACATATGGGACAATAAATGCAATATTGCGGACTACCTAAAATTTCATCAACATTTTGTTGTTAAGATATATTAATGGATGGGTTTTCCCTTAAAAAGGTTACCAATTAAGGTAATGGAGATGATGAAGCCAAAGGACCAAAGAATAGATGAGGGTGGGAACTTCAACTTTTCTTACTAGTTCCTTTTCTTGGAGTATTCTCTCATCAAAGTGTATGGTTGTCCTTAGCCCCCTCACCAATCACCTTATTGTGTCTCCCCAAGATTTTTATTTGTCAAATTTATGTGGTAGTTCATGTGGATTTGAAAAACATATATGCATGAGTAGAAGAAGGGGTCTTTCCATCCCAGGTCTACCAGGTTAGAAGGCCTTGTGATAGATAGATTGCATAACCATATCATTTCATAATATGCTCTGAAGTTTGGGAAGAAGAAAAACTATGATCTAGAAGGTTTTATGAATTGGCTCAAAGATGAGCATTTGACTAGGGGTAGATATTATCATAGAGTGGACTAAAATGAGGATATGATCAGGAACTGTAATGGTTCTTCTCTAGTTACCTAGAGAAGGAAAACATGGGCTATACTTGTAAGAATTGAAGATGAGATGAGAAGAATGTACCTCAGCATCTAGGTGTTATATCAAAAGAAAAATAATGAATTAAACCACATAGAAATGATGTTAAACAATTATGAAACTATATATGAAGGAAAATAAGAATTTGAAATTGAAGAGGCAAAATAAGATGACCAGGTCTCTCCCCATTTGGTTGATGAATATGGAGAAAATATGCTTCCAACTGAACATGTTGAGAGTGAAGTTCATGGGACACCTCTTATTCCATATGAATGTCCCATGTGGGAGGAGAAATTGTAGAAACAAAAATATTCTGAGGAGAATGAACATAAAATAGGAAGAGGTTGAGCAACCATTAGCTTCATCTCCAAGATGAGAAATTCCATATGAGCAGCCTCAAGAATGGGTGAAATTAGATCAGGAAGTCCCTTTGGAGGATTTTGAGGATAAGTGAGCTCTTGCTGCCCAAGTAAGACACCGATTGTGAATCACCAACAACATGAAAAAATTGCACTTGGGCCATGAGAACTTATACCAAACTTGTTTTCATCAAGGAACTTGAATGTCCCCAAAAGTCTTCTGCACCAACTCAACATACCTTGTTGAAACAAAAAAACTTACGAGACAAATCACTACTTGCCCAAGCCAAAACATCACTCCCAGCCAAGGTATTACACTCACAAGTCTCCACAATCTAAGCTGAATCATTCCTATGTTCTTCAAATCCTCCTAGAGGCCATTTAGAAGGATTTTTCTAGTGAAAATAAACTACCAACTCACAATTATGGGAAATCTCATAATGGTTAATAGTGTCTCAGCTCGCAGAAGTAAAAGTATCACAAAGGGACTAAAGGTGAGGATGGAAAGAAGGGATAGAAGGATGATCATCCAAAGAGTCTAGCCAAAAAAGAGCTTGTGATCCACTATGAAAGATCCAAAAGAGACCATTCTTTAGCAGCTGAGCTCCCAGTTTCAAAGTATTCTAGATCATAGAACCTCTTCCCACCAAAGGAAATTGGGGAACATCAAACACATTAACATCTAAAAGGTACTTATGGGTGATTATATGGGCCCAAAGGTGATGCTAACTAGTACACTGGCACTAATATAGCTTAGCAACAAGAACTTTCCCATTCAAAATAATAGTTTGTAAGCCAAGATTACCCTCATTCTTAGGTCTGCAGATAATTTCCCACTTGACAAGCCTCCATGTAGAAATCAATAAATTACCACTTTAAATAAATTGTCAAAAGAGGGCATAAAATTCCTAGAGAAAATACATGGGACAATCCTGAACAAAGAACCTATATAAAGGAAGAGCTTGAATAACCGACTTTAAAATAGTCAAGAAAGTAGCAGTAGATAGCCAATGATGAGTCCAATGAGTAACCTTCAGATGCAATTTGTCAAGAAAAATGTACCAAGAATACTTAAGATGCCTACTAACACTAAGAGGAATGCCTAAATAAACAAAGGGAAGAGATCCAATCTAAAGTTGCAGAATGTCAACAATATGCCTCTAAATGACCTAAGAAGAATTAAAGAAGAAAATAGATGATTTATGCTCATTAATTTGTTGATTAGAGGTAGCAAGGTAAATATCCAAGGCTTGCCTAAATGATTCAAATTCTTGAAGGTGAGCCAATACCATGAGAGAAGTGTCATCCACAAATTAGAGATGTGAGATTTGTGGTAGGTCATTGCCCCACTGTCATCCATGAATCAATCCATGAGAAGCATGGAACTTAAGAAAATGGCCCAAACCCTCAACCAAAATAATAAATAGGTATGGGAAAAGAGGATCCCCTTGATGAAGGCCTCTAAAAGCACCAAAAGGCTCTGGCAGTTCTTTATTCACAATAACTGAGAAAGAAGAGAAGTAACACAACGCGTAGTCCAACTCACCCATTCTAGACTAAAATCAAACACTATGAGAATTTTCTGAAGAAAATTCCATTTGACTCTATCATAAGCCTTGGTCATGTCATAAGCCCTGGTCATGTCCAATTTAATGAATATAGATCTTTCCTTTGAAGTTTCCATAGAGTGAATGACCTCAAAAGCCACCACCACCCCATCAAAAATTTGTTTACAATCCATAAAACCCCCTTGTTCCTTAGAGATCACCACAAGAAGACAAGTTTTGAACCTTTCTAAAATTAATTTAGTGATAATATAATACACCATATTACAAAGAGCGATATTAGGCCCAAAAAATTCAACCTTATCAGTAATTTTCTTTTTGGCAATGAGAACCAAGAAGGTAGAATTCAAGGCTCGCAATATCTGCTTACTACAAAGAGATTCCCTAACAATCTTCAATAAATCCACATTAATAATATCCCAAAAATCCTAAAACAAATTCAATGGGGAAACCATTTAGGCCTAGAGCTTTAGCTTTATTAATCCCAAAAACATCCTCTTCTAGCTTAGGCATCAAAATTGGATGAATGAGAGAATCATTCATTGCATTGGTGATTAGAGAGCGAATACAAGAAAGGATCAAGTTCTCCCTCACATTAGCAGGAGGGGAATCATCAATAAAAAGAGAAGAGTAGAACTGATAAGCCTTGTAGGACATAGATGACAAAGAAGAAATCTGAATCCCTTCAAAGGTAACAAGAGAGGAAATGTACCCCTTATTACGATGAACCTAAACAAAAGGATGGAAGAAAGAAATTCCTATCCCCTAGCCATTCAATCTAAGATTTCTATTTCCAATATATCTCCTCCCAAAGCTTGCATTCCTCAACATCTCACATGGTCTGAGATTAAGCTTTTCCAAGAACATATGAGAATCCACTATCTCAAATTTGACAAGTAATCATCGCAAGACGATCAAGGGAATTCCTCTTCCTGGATTGAAGATTACCAAAACAACACGTATTCCCTCTCTTAAGGTGATATTTGAGATATTGAAGTTTCTTAACATAGAAATACATAACAATGCAATTATTAGGGTCTCCCTCTCTCCACCACTTAGCCACTAATTCATGCAACAAAGATTCTCGAAGCCACATAAGATAAAATTTAAAAGGAGAATTATTTGGAACAACAAAAGAGGAAGCATAGAATTTAATTAGCCAATGATCATAATCTCTCTAGTCAAGGATTTAAAAACTAGTGACCAAGACATTGCGAACCCAAGAACAGGGGACAAGAAACCTATCTAGTTGTTTAGAGATTGTCTCTTTTCCAATCTATCTATTATTCCAAGTGAAAGTACCATTAGAGGGTTTAACATCCACTAAAGCAAGAGAATCTACCTGAGCTTGAAAAATATCAGAAGTTGGACCTAACCTAGATAACCCCCTCTTTTCTCCTCCAAATTGAACACATAATTCAAATCACCACTTAAAATCCAAGATAAGGAGCACACGAACGAGCATATCTTATATGTGCCCAAAGATGGATTTTACCATAGATATCAATAGGAGCATAAATATTAGAAATACAAATAGTCTCACCAGAATCCAAAGTAAACAAAACCATGGATATAGAAGACTGATTAGAAATCCACCAAAGGGGAGAAATCTTGCGTAGATCCCAAAAAAGAGCCAAACCTCTAGAATTACCTTGAGATCCAATGTAATGACATTGACCAAAATACTAGATATGAGAAGCATACTGAAACATAACATGATCAGACACCTTAGTCTCCTGAACACAGAAGATGTCCAGTTAATAAACTGCAACCAAGTCATGAATAGCCTTTTGTTGAGGGATGCTATTCAACTCCCTAACATTCTAGGAAAGAAAAATCATTGAGGATATTTAGACAAGTTAACATCAATGGGCTTGACAACCCTAGATTCCACTAACAAATATCCAACAGATTTAATCTTCTCTTGATCTTTTTTACGACCATCTTTAAAAGAATTATCTTACAAAAATTTCTTATTAGGGTGTTACTGCAAGCCCAAAACCAACGATGAGACTTGTCCCTTACTAGCAAACTGCACCTCCTTAGCCAAATCTTCTAGAACAATATCATCATATAAGTCAATGGGAACATCAGGGACCCCAATGCAAGGAGAGAAGAAGAGCTACCCTATTGCGACCCTACATGATGATTCAAAATAGGTACCTTCTACTCTTGCATAACATCCATACCCACTATAGCTACACCAAAAGAAAAATTACCTAGAATCTCTTCCTCCAAGGCCAAGGTGTCAAAAAAATCAAAAAGATTAAAGTTTTCATCTAGTTGCCTATCCTTAAAGGATCATTTTTGGCCTCTCCCCTTGGTATGAGGTTCAACAACCATAAAACCATCCTTATCTAGGCCATTATCCTACATAGGGGCCTTACCCTTATCTCCTTTATATTACTTTGGAACTAAAGGAACTGAAGGAGGAGGAGAGCCACCAACAAAAATTCCAACACTCTTACTTACTCAAGGGCATTGGAATTGGAGATGACCATACTCATGAGATACCTGACAAGGAAAATGGAGAGAATCGTAATCAAGCTGTTGGATCCATGAAGAAGAGCCCATTTTTTTTTTGAAAGAATCTAACAATGGATTGTTTAAATCAATTTCAACATAGATGTGGGCAAAAGAAATTACCTTTTTATATTGGGTTTGTTGAGAAACCGTAGCAAGATTTCCAAGAAGAGCAACAATCTATTTTAGGATTTCTTCTTGCCAAAACTCAAGAGGGAGTTGTTGAAAATAAATCCACACACCGAAACCCTCAAAGATAAATCTTTTGCTGAGTTAAACCTTGCATGTCAGGGCTTGGCAAAGAAACCCACATGGTTGTAAAAATACAAGCCACCCTCAAAAACCTAGTTCCTATCTGCCATGTTTGTGAAAATAACCAGGAAATAATGGTTCACAACTAACATAATCTCCAAATCACCTTCAACTTTCTAAGTGTGACAATTCCATGCCTCCAGTGCTGACAAAGGGATGTGGATCCCTAGAAATTCATAGATCAATGCATACTGGCTCCAATAATATACATCCTCCATAACACATTCAGGAGGGAAAACCAAGACTAAATGATCTCAAAACCTTAAAATAAAAATTAAAACCCCCTCAAACCGTGAAAATGAAAACCTACCAAGCTCACTCCAACCACCACTGAGCAGCCCCCCACCACCACAAAACCACTGAACAACCACTAAATGCAAACCAAAACTAAATAACCCCCCTGCAAACTCTAGAAATCATCGACGTAGCACAAAAATTTGAAAATGGTGCACATAAATAGATGGATGACTAGGGAATGAAGGCCGTAGCCTAAAACAATCTCGTAGTCTATGTTATGCCCTGCATACCCATCCCTACATTTTGTAGGCAAAATGTTGGGTCCCCCTTTTCATTTTTTCTCTTTCCTTTGGTTTCTTGTTTTCCCTTCGAGATTTGCTTCTGCGAGGGTTGTCTTTCTTTTGCTTTTGTCTTCCCATGTCTCCCGGACCCGGTCCCAGAGTTCATTTGTTCTATTGAGTTGGCCAAATTCTAGACTTTGGGATTCTTCACCGTCACGTCCTCTTTCATGAGAAGGCATGGTTGCATGGAATCCCTGGGCCTGGAGTTTGGAGGTTTTCTTGTCCCGGAGTTTGCGAAAAGAATACAACACATTTTTACCCTAGCGGTATAAGTAGAAGTTACCTGTCATTTTCACATTTACCACGATCAAATACTTAGAGCACTCAGAGAAATTTCAAAGGAGATTAAGGTGATTAAACAATAAATTACTCCCTATGCTTAGTGGTTAATTGAACAGTGATTTGGAGTGCTCACTCGTGGTTTATTGAAGGTGAAATTGTTGTAGAGCACCTCACATGCTCATCTTTCTCGTCCCTCATGTTTCCAGGTAAGCCTTTGGCTCTTCTTTCTATGGTTCTTGGTTTGCTGGTTCTCGCTTGTTTTTGTTTTGTTTTTCTTTTGTTCCCGTCTCTGGTTTTTCTTTTCTATCGCCTCCCATTGGTGGGTTGGCTCTGCCAGAAGGTTAATGTCTTCCCTTTGTGCAGTTGTAATTTAATGTATAATTTGTACATTGTCATAGAGTAGTTTTAGGTGTCTTTGTATATTAGGTACATTGTGTAATTAGCTGTTTATATTTGTATATATGTCATTATTTTGTGGTCAGCCAACAAGTTGTGCTTCGGCCTTCGTTGTGCTTTGGCCCTCTATACATTGGGTGTATATTCCCTATATATCCCTCCATTGCGTCAAGCTTGTTACGCTCCATCACGTCCAAACCAGCTGTCGAGCTCATTGGGGAGACATTCGCCATGATTCAAACTTGGCACCTCACTGGTTTGAGACATGGTGACTTTCTCTCTCCTCTGTCGTGTCATCTTAATGGTGGGATTAATTTCCCACGAGTGGGCATTCAAATCCCATCCCATCTGGCATTTACCTCCCCTGTGTCAACCCACTTGTTGCCATTAATACCATCATGCCACCTGTCACGTGGCCACGTGACGACCCATGTCAGCCAAGTATGGCTTACTATCAGTCACGTCAACAATGGCTAGTTCTTCTAGAATCTAGGTGCTAAGAAGCCCCTGGGTCTTCATTCTATTTTTATCACTTAGTCTGATTCGCCAAAGCCCCGTGTGTTTATCAGAATCCAACCCATGTTAATTTCACCATTCTGGGATTTTTTGATGCATGCTAAAATGTTTTTGGGTAGGTGCAAAATGGTGGTGAATTCCCCGGAGTCCTTAAAGTATTATTTTCACCATATCATGTATTGACGGTTCTTTGGTCTTGCAAGTTGCAGATTGATTGATCAAGATGTCTGAAGTGATCACTCCTCCTGATAGCCTAGAGCTACCTACTACCTCCACTCGGGCAGCTACAAAGACTAACGCTGAAAAGATGCTAGCCAAGCTACCACTGACTTCCAAATACTTGAGGGAGGGAATTCTCGTAGGGTCCAATGTGGACTCCAAGGTGCAAGAGATAACAAACACAAAGCCTGGACTGTGGGCTGAGATGCAGGGCTTGGTTCAAGCCATATACAAACTAAAAGCTGACGAAGATGTTATGGCTAGACATATGGCTGCCTTTGGAATTATCAAAGCTGCAATTTCCCTTGCTTGGTGCAAGCACTAGAGCTAATACTCCAATTGGAAATTCTCTACAATGCCCCCACCCAGGTTGTCTTTCTCGCTGATTGCCGGCCACTACACTATCCAACAACTATTGTCCGTCTAGATGCTGTCACTTTTGATTTAGGGTTGGGGATCCCTCAATTCAAGGGATCTTTCATTCTCACTCAGTCCAAGTTGTTAAAAGAGTTTGAGGAATCTTCCCTTCTCTCCTAGAAACATCTCAATGCTCAGTGGCTGAAGTCCCCGAAAAGGGACTACAAAAAGATGAAGCTGGAGATTCCCCGCGGGGATTTCAAAGAATGTATACAAGCGGGAATTATTTTTCTATGTAGGATCTTTAGAGAACCTCATGCTAGAGATTTATTGGCATGGATGTACTACTTTCTCTACTACATCACCACCTGCAACCAGACCTTTAATTGGGAAGCTATCATAGCCAACCATGTGGACACACAGCTGAAAGACATCCTCCAGAATTTAAAGTTCCACATGACATCCTATGTACTATCAACATTGGCTCAACAAAGACCGGCTCTTCTGGGTTTGCAGGTAGTGGGCATTCTTGGGAATGGGCCAGGCCAGTTGATGCCATGGGATCATTATCCCCAGGTCTATTGAGAACTTAGTTTCCCAAATTTTTGCAGGGTAAATGATGCCTTCATTTACCTAAATATTTTGACACTTACTCGAGACTCTGGATACCGGTTATCGCAGGAGGCGATGAACTTGGTGAGTTCTTACATAAATTATTTCATTCAATTCCAACAACACACATATATTTGGGTGACTGGCTTCTTCGGGAAACCCTATCTTCTTCCCCGGTATTGCGGGGATAGAATCATTCTTTTAGAATTCTGTAGACAATTCTAGAGCTGCATGCCCTCTTCACAGTGAAGAAGGTTACCAACGTTTCATTCCCAATTTCTTGCAGGAACTATTCTTACAGTCTAGCCACAACAAAGGAAGCAGACAATGAGCTGAAGAGTCTGAAGATATTGAAGATTTTTGGGTAGATTGCCAAGCCAGTTTTGATATTCGGGCCCACCAGCATTCGTGGATGTCCAAAGGCTTGATGAAAGTCCTTGACCTTTGGGGTTTCCCAAAAGGTTTTTCAGATGATAGCCCTCTAGAGGACCCATTGTATAAAGAGAAAGGGTTGGATACATTAGATCTCCCTCCGGTGGATTGGGCCACCCCAAGAAGATTTAACAATTGAGCGGGTATGCCGCCCCATTATAGATAACGACCATAAGTATTTTGAGTGGGTGTGTCCGAGGAGCACCTGGAAGGGACCAATTGTTCAGGGGTCCACTTTTGCCTCCGGAGCCGTAGGACCCAACACAAGAAAGGGGAAAGAAAAAGAAGATACCCCAGCCAAGGTACCTCACTAGGATTTGCCCCCCATAATGGTACAGTTACAAGAGAAAATGGAGGCATCGAGGCTGGCAAGCCAGAAGATAAGCACACAACTTTCCATGGGCCTCCTCGCAACTCCAGTAGCATTTTATTTCCCAGTGAGATCCCTGTCATTGGCTGTAATGATGAGCAGACAAAATTTTGCTGAGGCAGAGTCTACAAGTATTTTGGATGTCGGGGTCCCACTACAAAGGAAGAAGAAGCAGAAGGTGAACCCCACCCCAAGCATAGACGAAGGCCCCAGTATGCCTAACATGCCACCAATAGATGTTAGTTTGGATTCCCCCAAACTTGAGAACATTTCAAATACCTCTCCCCCACATGACAATTTTGATTATGCCTTCAGGATAATATAGATCACGCAGTAGAAGAGATTGCCGCTCAGGAAAAAGAGGATATCTCCGCTGAAAAGGAAGTCCTAGAGAAAGAAGCTGCCACAGAGCAGGAAGTCCAGGAGAAAATACAAAAGGAGCCTGAGCAGGAGAAAACACTGGTCCAAGAGACTGGGGATGAACCGAGGCAAACCACATATGAGAAACCAATGAATGAGAATATCGAACCTGCGACATCAACCGTACCCCCCATTCATCATGCTCTTCCATTCATCATGCTCCAAATGCCTTTGGTTACTGTGGGTGACCAAATTCCCCAGAGTACATTCGGTGAGGTAATCACGGTGGTGCAAACACTGAATCTAGGCTCGATACCTCAGCCACCTCCAGAAAATGTTCCAATGGAGGAAGATGTCCCAGCGAATGATGCCAAGGTAGAACAACATCAACAGGATGAGGGTAGAACCCCCGAAGATATAAATGTTAATTTGCCTGATGCTAAGAAAGATGGGGAAATCCTCGAGAATATAGGTGATGTTGACACTGACATAGAAGAAACCCCAGACATCACAAAAGAGGATGCCAACATGGTGGAGAACACTGAGGCCTCCAAAGAATGAGAGAGAGAACAAGAATAGGAAAAACAGAAGGAGCCTGACGACACTGCAAACTCTGAGAATGCACTGCCAAATTTTGAAGGGAATCCTGATGCTAGGGTCTTAATAGAAAAGTCACCCCAGCCACCCTAATGGTTGGTGGAATCAAGGAAGAGAAAGGCCCCAACGGTAGCAATAGGTATTATACTCTCTATGGCTGAAATGATGGCCCAAAATGCAGAGGCCAAGAAGCCTAAGAAGGCTCGGATGGTCCAAACCCTCTAGACCGGTCCAACAAAAAGTACAGTTGCATCGATCGCAACACCTTCCCCAAATGCAGATGCAAGGACAGTAAGGCTCGAGGATTATACTATTACAGAGGTAACATTGGGGAGGAGAGATAAGCAGGGTGAGTTGGACCTGCTGAGGTAGGCAACCAAAGTAGTGGAGGCCCAGTACAATAAACTGACCCAAAAATTGAAGGAGGAAAAAGAGACCAATGTAAATCTCCTCGCACTTCTGGCAGAACTTACATAGCCCTTGGCCGAGGTCCACCTAGAAGCTTCTACCTCTAGATTTCTGCTTGCACAGGGTGGTGAGGATTCTCTAAGGGCCATGAAGAAGAATGATTAGGCTATGGATGGGTGGATCACCAAATAGGTAGTCACCATGAGGAAATTTTTAGTGGTGTCACTCCCAGATCTCTATCAAATCAGTCATCTCCTTAGTCAAGAAAACATCTCCACTATTTTGTGGGAGAAAGACTCAGAAAAGTATGAAAGGTTGAAGGCTGGGTTGGATGAGGTTTTCAATGTCAGGGAAGAGGCCATCATAGAGGTGGGAATTTTGGGAGAAGAATCATATGATTCCCTCTAGGTGCAGTACTCCAAACTCGACCTCAAGATTAAGGTATGCAAGGAATTGGTTAAGGCCCTAAAAGAGAAGGTAATTGTTGCCCAATATCCTTTGGGCCTATTTCAGGCATTTGTGGTAGGGATGTCATAGGTTGACCCCTTCACCACTGGGACATGCACCCTGGAGGACTATGTCCTCAGTAAATATGACAAGCTGATGGAGTCCCTGTATCAATCTGTCAGGGACTTTGATAGTGGAAGGTTATCAAGATTATCCAAGATGATGATCTGGGCACATGATGCCATAAAGATGGTAGATGAGTTTCAAAACGGGGCCAGAGAGGTTGAAGAGAAACTTAAGGTTGTCTGTGGCCGATGGGAGGCCGTTAAGGATATAGATTAGGATGGCATAGGCCAAGTTTTGGAAGCATTTAGAAATAGTAAAGGGCAATAAGGTCCTCTGGACTCTGGAGATTTTCACCAAAAACACATTTTTGTATTCATTATTCTTTGAGCGTAAGCTCTTGGATCTCAGAGTTCCAAATCCATAGTTTTGCATTCTTTGAATGACCCGTGTCCAGGTTCCCTGGAGTCGACCGGTCATTATCAGGCAGTTAATAAGGGTGTCAGAAAGTGGGTCACCCCAGCAAGGCACATCAACTCAAGGAATGATTCTGACAAATGGTCTTCCCAAGGCACTGCTCCATTTTAACACCTGGTGCATTAGAAATAGTGAGCCACTTTTACATTGATGAGGCATGTAGCCTTGATCCTCGAGGGATCAGATTTCTTCTATTCTCCCTTGGCTCTCTTCTTGAGGTCGATTCTTCCATACGTCTTTTCTTGTCTCATTCTTCTGACATCTCAGACCTCTACTCTCTTGGAGGTTGTTGTAGCATGGTGCATGTAGTACCGACCACCAGAAATTGTATTTTAATGTTGAGTCTAAATTTAGATTAGGTTAATTTTAGGGCAAAATTTGTGTGTAAATAATAGGTCCGACCTCATTCCAAGGGTCGACAAAATTGATGATTTTGTAGTCCATAGATATAGCATTTTAGTATTTCATTTCTAGCAGTTGCAGAGCTCAATGTTCCTTAGTTCTTAGAAGTTCTCAGTAGATAGATGCTCCCTTGGAGCCATTATTGTATGCACCAGTGCTCACTGGAAAACTTGTTAATGAAGAAGGAAGAGTTCTGGCAATGATTTTGTCAATGTTCTGATTTTTGGATTACCATTCTTTTGTGAGGTATGTTTTGGATGTCCCTTGCCCTAATATTTTAAAGTATATTAATGACCTTCTTTTCCCCTTGCTATTGAATATGTATGAACTGATGATTCTGTGTGCATTCAGTATTTTAGTGTAGTATGCTATAGAATGGTTGATGTTTTAAATATATTTGCATGACTATAGGTAGATGGAATACTCCTAACCCTGGCCTATATTTTGAAGTTTATTTGGTTAACTAATGCGTGCTTGTGAGAAATCCCAACTTACCTAAATCCTCAGATAAGACGAGCCAAGAAAACCAGCTATCCCCCCGAATAAAACAGTCACACTCCCAACTTAGCTCCTGCACCATTGAGACCCGACTCTCACGTGCTTGAAGGCCTGGAGAATTTATTCCCTAGACAACCTTTACAAGTGAAGTTGGCCGGTACCCCGATACTCAGTGATAAATTACATCTATTGGCAGACCTGGTCACAAAGTCTCATCAACCGAAACTGGCGCTAGAAGGAGGGCATGAGCTCATCCCCTTCTGAGGATTTAGATTTTACACCACCTGAGGTTTCCCCAAGCCATAGTTTTAGGAAACAAGAATTTAGTGGGATTGGATCATTTTCACCTGGCCAATTTGAAAGAATCCTTAGATCATCCCCCAACCCTGGAAGGTTTATCAAACTCGAGCCTCCCGCTCGAAGGAAACGAGCCCCACAAACCAAGCCAACCAACATTCTCTAGGGATACTACATCTTAGAATACCCAAGTTTCCTAGACAACCTAGGGACTAATGCCCAGTCTAGCCAAAATCCAACACCCTCGATGGCTGCATAGTTTGGTAACATCAGGTCCCCAATGGGATAATTTCTAGGTGCAATCAACAATCTTCCTGCACACCTGGAAAAGATCTGTCCCCGATATGAGAACTTAGGCTCATGAACCATAGAAGAGTGTCTATAGGCATATAAAGATGCTATGAATCGACACCAGATCCAACATCAAGACGTTGTGACCCAGATGTTCCCTCTATCCTTGGGGTAGAACAAGCTAAACTAGTACCTTAATCTACCAGCCAAATCCATCAATAGATGGCAAGATATGGAAGATGCCTTTCTGGTGGCCTTTCGTGTACACATGACCCAGCATGGTCCCATAGCTAGTTCATCTCCATCAGGAAGGAACCAAATGAACCCCTTGCAACATTCAACCATCGGTTCCAACGCACCCTAAAGCGGATCACAGATCCCTTCATCCCATCCCCGGAAGTGACTATCTAAACATACCTTAACATGATGTACCCTTTCATTGCAACTCTCCTATGGAGAACTACCACCCCCACTGACCGAGATACTCTGCGGAAGGTTTACAACTTAGCCTTGGAGTTGTCCCGCGGTTTGAATAAAACTCCGGGCGGGATTGGGCAGAGCATACCTTTCAACATGATACCCAGTGGAACTTCTTACACTGGGGGATACAACCTCAATCAGGCAACGGGTGCCCCTATGATGGCCATGAATCCCCCACCACCACCGATAGACTACCAGGCCCAGTATGTATACCCATCGCAAGCCTAGATAATACCGGGTCTAGTATTTGTTCCTTGGAACCAGCCATAGCAAACACAGCAACCTTCAACACAACCTTCATGAGTGCCTTTCTTCCAGTCATCCACGACTGGAGGAATGTCGCCCTTAACTCTGGTAGTTGTTTCCGCTTTCCCTAGGAACCCACCTCAACAACCGTCACATTATGATGTGAATACCCAGTTGTCCGCCGAGGTTGAATCCCTCTAACGACTATTGTCCTCACTGACTGACATGGGATAGTTGAAGTCGAGGTCTTTTGCACCCCACAACACCAATTCCCAGAGAGGGAATATTTTCTCTAGCCAAAAAAATACCAATACCGGAGGAAGGAATTACAACAATAGGCCTCGGCCCAACCAACAACAATGGAACAATAATGCAAATACCGAAGGTCCTCCTCTGAACCAAAACACTACTTAGGGTAGCGTTGGACCTAGGCATTCTGCATAGCTTGTAGAATTCTACCCCATGACTAATTGGTGTAGATTGCATGACACTGAATCTCATTCTGAGGTGAACTGTGCCACCTTAGAGAAGGTCATCATGATCTCCTAGTCGGATAGGAAAAAACCTATTGATCCTACACCCCCAGAAACATTTGCACAAGAGCCCACTCATAGTGCCTTCGCCTGTGAGATTGTTTTATTCAAACTAGATCGTGAAGAAGATGAAGAAGAGCCCAAACTATAGGGGTTCTTTGATGAATCAATTTTGAACTTTGAGGGCAATGCCTTCACCAACCCATAGAATCCCTGCAACACTCAGAGTCAGGCTGGTAAAGGACCAGTTTACATGCCCACACCTCCCAAAGATATCAATCCTCGGGACAACATAGCTGATTGCTACTTCCCACCGAAAGGCTCTAGCTCTAACCAAGCCAAGGATCCGACCAAGGGAAGAAACAATTCCCCAAGGGGGAGGTTTGATATCACAAAGGATTTAGAACAAACTACCACCTCCATGAACTTGATGAAGGTTTTACTGAACTGTCCTAAGTAGAGGAAGTCTCTTTTGAAGCTCCTGGGAAACCTCAAAACTGTGAGTCGCCCACCTAAGACTGTCACTTTTGACAATGCCAATGCGAATGTCTTCCAGGGAAACACTGAGGATCCTCCCTTCTTACTAGGCTTAAACATACAAGGGAAGAACCTACATAATTTATTGGTAGATTTTGGTGCTTTGGGCAACGTCATGCCTTTATCCATATGCTAGAAGCTCAAACTACATCCCACTCCATACAAAGGTGCAATAGTCTAGTTGGAAAAAAGTGCTGTGAAAATGGTAGGTGAGCTTAAGAACATCCAGATTCAGCTCATCCAAGACCACCGGATAGAAAGCATAATTGACATCCAAGTGGTGGACATCCTAGAGACTTACATGATGTTATTGATTTAGAATTCATCTAAATCCCTTAATGGGTACTTCTCCACTAAATTTTTCCACTTGTGGCTCCCCTGGGAGGGAGAATCTAACTAGATCCAGGTAGAGAGTGGGCCTTGGATGAAACATGCCCTCACTGAAGTCAGGAGGGTGAATGAAGTCCTCTTCTCTGAGACTTCCCCCGGGGTGTACCAACCCCTAGAAATCTTGACCTTTGATTTCACCCTCGAGGAAGATCCCATAGTTTCTCAGAGGATCCAAGACTTAGACAAAAAATTTTAGGGGTGAGGTTAACTCACAAGGTACCATAGCAACCCCTGTTACACTCTTGTCTGACACTTGGTGTTGGGTGCATTATCAAAAAAATTTAGAACTAGAGTGTGAGCCCTACATTGTCACTGCTACCCACCATATCAATGCCCTCTAGGGGAAGAAACACGAAAGTGGATTTTCCTAGACCCATCAATCATTCCAGCGGTATCCCCATGATGCCGCTAGTCCAGGAATCCTAGCCACAGGATTCTCTAGAGGAGAACCTTACCCACGCGACACCAAAGCTGAAGGAAGCTCCTTCCAACCCCCCCAAAAATAATCCAAATGCTACTTCGCCTTCCCAGCCCCAGACAACAAACAATGACCTGTGGACCCTGAAGTTTGATGGGTCTCAGTCTAAACAAGGTTGTGGGGCCGGAGTGGAATTGATCAACCCATGGGGGAAATCCTTCCTCGCGTCATATAGGATGTAGTTTAACAACATGAACAATGTCACAAAGTATGAGGCCTTGGTCCTTGGACTCGTATTTGCACTAAGAAAGGGAATCACTCGCCTCCAGGCACTAGGTGATTCAGAGTTGATTGTAAAGCAAGTCTAGAGACAATACACTTGTCATGATAAAAGGCTGGCAACATACCGAAAATGGGAACGGGGCCTCATAAAATATTTTGATGCCTTCGGCATTGAACTCATTCCCCAAAAAAGAAACTACATTCTGGATGCCCTTGTCGTGTTTGCTAGCACTCTCGAGCCAATGGTTGGCTCTCGACTCTATAAATTCTTCATTGAGATGGTCCCCACCCCATCCATTCCAGACAATGTCACCCACTTTTAGGTCTTTGAGGATGATCATCATATTCTGGCCTTCGTGGCCAATGTTGGTGTTTTCAAGGACCAGATAGTGGAAGAGAGAGATCATGGAGATACTGGGCAGGGTGAAGAAGATGATGGGATCATATACTTGCCAACTAATACCATCCCTAAGGGAATAGTAGCACTAGAATGAATCTTTGACTTGGACCCTCGGGGCTGGGAAAAGATATCATCCTCCTTAGAGGGAGGAAAATTTGAAAAATTTAACATCGGCCAGGCCGGTGAAGAAAAATTGGTACACATTGGCACCTCCTGCTCCCCTAAGGAGAAGGAGAAGATTCTCGTGCTTCTCCAAGAATACATTGATGTAATTGCGTGGGGGTATGAGGATTTGAAAACCTATGACACATCCATCATGACCCATACCTTCCCACTTAAACCTGATGCTAAGCCCTTCTGGCAAAAGCAAAGACTGGTAAACCCACTGATAGAGCCTCTGATCCATCAAGAGGTTCAGAAACTGCTGTCAGCCTAGATTATCTTTCCTATCTAGCACACTACGTGGGTTTCCAACCTTTTCCATGTGAGAAAGAAAAGTGGTTGATTTACCTTTGCGTGGATTTTTGAAATTTAAACAAGGAATCTAAGAAGGATAATCACTCTCTCCCCTCGTTGGATGAGGTACTACAAATCATGAATGGATCACAAATGATGTCCTTCTTGGATGGGTACTCCGGGTATAACCAGGTCATGGTTAAGTATGAAGATAGAGACAAAATGGCATTCACCACCAAGTGGAGAATGTTTACATACCAGAGAATTTCCTTTGGCCTGATCAATGTGGGGGCCACATTTCAAAAGGCTCTTTACATTACATTCAAAGGCCTAGTAAACCGGTGCATAATCATCTACATGGATGATTTGATTGTATTTTCCTAGGACATGCGTGATCACTTTTCCCACCTCGCCCAAATTTGTGAGAGATGTCACTGGTATGGAATATCCCTCAACCCTAAGAAATGTATTTTTGGGGTCACTGAAGGGAAGCTGCTCGGGCATATCATCTCCAAGAAGGGTATCTCCATTGAACTTGAGAGAGTTTAAGCACTGCTAAATCTACAGATGCCCAACACCAAGAAGGAAATGAGGTATTTCTTTGGAAAGATAAATTTTGTCCAGCAGTTCATTACTGGATTCACTGAGATAGTGAAGCCACTCAATGAGATGATGAAGAAAGATACAAAGATTGAGTGGAGTCCTGAAGCAAAGAGGGCATTCACCCAGATTAAAAAAATGATTGTGGAGGCACTAGTCTTGGCTAGTCTGGACTATTCCCTCCCTTTTCACATATACTCCTTTGCTTCTCCACATTCTGTCATGGTAGTTTTGACCCAGAAGGTCAAAGGGGAAGAATGACCAATTAATTTCATGAGCTCCCCTTTTAAGAATGTCAAAGTCCAGTATTCACCATTGGAAAAGTAGGCCTTTGCTCTCGTCCGTGCCGTGAAGAAATTGTGACATTATAGTCTCCAGAGAAAAGTGCATGCTATCATCTTGGACCAGGCTATTATGTCTTTGCTCCTGCAGAGTGAATTGGGTGAACGATGGGGGAAATAGATGGCCATCCATCAAGAATATGATTTAGAAATGCAACCCATGAGGATAGTCCAAGGCTAGGGACTATGTAGAGTGATGGTAGAAGGAACTGTCGACATCGAATGCTAGACTTACACAGTGGAGTCCATCACTCAAGATCTATGGTATACCAACTTGGTATACTTATTATTGAACAAAAAATGATCGGAGGGGCTTCCCCCAAACAAACGTCGCATCTTGTGACTGAAAAGCGCACACTTTATGATAAAAAATGGAACAATTTTTCATAGAAATTATGAAGGGGTATACCTCTGGTGCATAGATAGGGACCAAGCTACGAAGATGATTGAAGAATTCCACGGGTATTTTGGAACTAGGCATGGCTCAGTTGATGCCACTACCCATCAGATCCTCCAGGCTAGATACTATTGGCCCTGTATCTTCAAAGATGTCTACACTCATGTTAGGAGATGCCATACTTGCCAAACAATGACACATCATGAGCGTAACCCGACCATGCCTTTGTAGCCGATCTTTAAAGCTAGACCCTTCGCCCAATAGGAATTTAACTTTATCAGGGAAATCAACTCCAAATCATCTACCAACCACTGGTATATTTTAACAGCTACCGATTATTGCAACCGGTGGTCTGAAGCGAATCCTTGCAAAAACAACATGGTAGATGTAGTCATTAAATTCCTAGAAGAAAACATAGTCACAAGATTTGGAATACCATTTTCTATAGTATGTGACAATGGTCTAGTGTTTTCTTCGATGTAATTACTTGAATGGACCTATGAAAGAAGGATCAGCCTAAAGTTCTCCAGCAACTACTACCCCCAGGGTAATGGTGTGGCTGAATCAACCAACAAAACTCTACTTGAGGTGATCAAGTATCTGTTGGAACAAAATCCCCAGGACTGGCACCAAAAGCTTAGGTTCACCCTCTAGGTAGATCATATATGAATAAAGGAAGCCCTGGGGACATCCCCATTCCACCTGGTTTATAGCCAAAATCTAGTATTCCCCATCAACTTACAGATCCTAGTTTTATAGTTTATGCAGGAATTTAGCAACCGGGATGACATTGTGGAGGTTCGACTTTTGAACTTGGTGTGAATGGAGGAACAAAGAGATGGGGCCCTTGAACATTTCGTGCATCATAAAGTAGTAGTAAAATGATGGTTTGACCAAAGAGCCTAGTATAAGGCCTTTCAGATTTCAAATTTGGTTCTCTTGTGGGACAAGGCCCAGGAAAAGAAGGGAAAGCACACTAAGTTCCAATGGCTCTATCTTGGACCATACCTGATATATGAGATCTGTGGGGAAAATACTTATCTCCTCAACACTATGATCAGAGAAGCCATCCCATTGCCTATCAATGGGCAGTTCCTCAAGCACTATTTTGAATGAGGTAGGTGGTAAGTTTGTCCAGAGTTGTACTATATGTAAAGTTCTTGCTTGTAAATATCTTTCCTGGTGCTCCATTTGGAGTGCCTTGCATATAGTTTATCGACCATCCTTTAGGACCGCCTTTCCTTCATTTTTTACTTTTTTTTTTGGCTTTCTTTTGTTGTCATTTTGTTTCTCGGGTTCCTAGCGCATTGTATTCTTTTTGTAGATAGGTATGCTTTGCATAACATCCAGTCTTTGGAATGGTACCTTGCGCATTCCAGTGAATTTGGAATCTATTGTTAGCATGGTGGAATTTGTCTACATTCTAGAGTTATTTTGTAAGCATGGTAAAAGGTTATGGGTAATCTTATCAGATTCGCATCTCAACAGTCTGGACATCAGTTAACGTGAAGATTTACGAAGCAAGTAATCAAACACCTTGAGGGAAAATCGATTGCACTGGTTGATTAACCAAGTCTAAAAATCATTAAAATATCCTAGGTCTAGAACATTCTCTCCTATTTAGAAATTTAGGGTGGGTGGCAAGGTGAAAGAAGTACCGTCGTTAAAATTGGCTAAGCTTAAGGTTCACGGTGAAAGAAGTACCGCCTTCCCATCCAGAAAAGAAAAGGAAAAGAAAGAACTGAAGAATAGAGAATTCTGGTATCCAGGGGAAACATGCAAGATATGATGAATTTGGTTTGATTTTCTTAGTTCCTCCTCTTTGCTTCTCCCAAAGGTCACCGGCTTGGTTTTCTTTCAAAGAACACACCTCAAGATTGATGAAAGACTGAAAGATTGAATCATTGATGAGTTTAATTTTCTCAGACACCTCACACTTTGCAAGTAGAAGGCTCCAGTTAAAGATTAATTCCAGTTTTTCTAACCAGAGATTCTAAAGTTCTCAAATGCGCTAATGCATTCATCCCAGATAGTATGCATTTGTTATTCCCTGCATACCCGTCCCTACATTTTGTAGGCAAAATGTTGGGTCCCCCTTTTCATTTTTGCTCTTTCCTTTGGTTTCTTGTTTTTCATTGTTTTCCCTCTGGGATTTGCTTCCACGAGGGTTGTCTTTCTTTTTCTTTTGTCTTCCTGTGTCTCTGAGACCTAGTCCTGGAGTTCATTTTTTCTTTTGAGTAGGCTGAATTCCAGACTCTGGGATCCTCTGTCATCATGTCCTCTTTCACAAGAAGGCATGGCTACATGGAATCCCTGGGCTCAAAGTCCAGAGGTTTGCTTATCCCAGAGTTTGTGGAAAGAATGCAACACATTTTTACCCTAGTGGTATAATTATAAGTTACCTATCATTTTCACATTTACCATGATCAAATACTTAGAGCACTCAGAGAAATTTCAAAGGCGATTAAGGTGATTAAACAATAAATTACTCACTACACTTAGTGGTTAATTGAACAGTGATTTGTAGTGCTTGCTCGTGGTTGATTGAAGGTGAACTTGTTGCAGAGTGCCTCTTGTGCTCATCTTTCTCGCATCCCCCATGTTTCCTGGTAAGACTTCAGCTCTTCTTTCTTTGGTTCCTGGTTTGCTGGTTCTTGCTTGTTTTTGTTTTGCTTTCTTTTTTTTTTGTTTTGTTTTTGTTTTGCTTTTGTTCCCATCTCTGGTTCTACTTTTCTGTCGCCTCCCATTAGTGGGTTGGCTCTGCCAGAGGGTTGTCCACCCTCTGTGCAGTTGTAATTTAATGTATAATTTGTACATTGTCATAGAGTAGTTTTAGGTGTCTCTGTATATTTGGTACATTATGTAATTAACTGTTTATATTTGTATATATGTCATTGTTTTATGGTCAGCCCACAAGTTGTGCTTCGGCCCTTGTTCTGCTTTGGCCCTCTATACAATGGGTATATATTCCTTGTATATCCCTCTATTGCATTGAGCTTGTTATGCTCCATCACATCCAAACCAAATGGCAAGCTCATTGGGGAGACATTCACCACGGCTCAAACTTAGCACCTCGCTGGTTCGAGCCATGATGGCTTTCTCACTCCTCTGTCGTGTCATCTTAATGGCGGGATTAATTTCCCATGAGTGGGCATTCAAATGCCAACCCATCTAGCATTTACCTCCCTCATGTTAGCCCACTTTTCGCCATTAATTCCATCACACTGCCTATCACGTGTCCACATGATGACCCATGTCAGCCAAGTATGGCTTACTGCCGGTCACATCAACAATGGCTAGTTCTTCCAGAATCTGGGTGCTGAGAAGCCCCTTGGTCTTCATTCTATTTTTTCACTTAGTTCGATGCCCCAGAGACCTGGGTGTTTATCAGAATCCAACCCATGTTAATTTCACCAGTCTAGGATTTTTTGATGCATGCTAACACATTTTTGGGAGGGTGCAAAATGGTGGTGAATTCCTTGGAGTCCTTAAAGTATTATTTTCACCATATCATATATTGACGGTTCTTTGATCTTGTAGGTTTCAGATTGATTGATCAAGATGTCTGAAGTGATCACTCCTCCTGATAACCCGAAGCTGCCTACTACCTCCACTCAGGCGGCTACAAAGATTAAGGCCGAAAAGATGCTGGCCAAGCCACCACTATCTTCCAAACACCTAAGGGAGGATGTTATCATAGGGTCCAAGGTGGACTCCAAGGTGCAAGAGATAATAGACACAGAGCCCAAACTTTGGGCTGAGATGCAGGGCTTAGTTCAAGCCATATACAAACTAAAAGCTGACGGAGATGTTATGGCTAGAAATATGGCTGCCTCTAGAATTATCAAAGCTACAAATTTCCCTTGCTTGATGCAAGAACCAGAGCTGATACTCCAACTGGAAACGCTATACAATGCCCCCACCCAGGTTGTCTTGCTCATCGATCCCCAACCACTACACTATCCAACAACTATTGTCCATTTGGATGTTGCCACTTTTGGTTCAAGGCTACGGATCCCTGAATTCAAGGGATCCATCATTCTCACCTGGTCCAAGTCATTAAAAGAGTTTGAGGAAGCTTCCCTTCTCTTCTGGAAACATCTCAATGCTCAATGGCTGAAGTCCCTGAAAAGGGACTACAAAAAGATGAAGCTAGAGATTCCCCGCGGGGATTTCAAAGAAAGTATACAAGCGGGAATTATTTTTCTATGCAAGATCTTTGGAGAACCTCATGCCCAAGATTTCTTGGCATGGATGTACTACTTTCTCTATTGCATCACCACCCACAACTAGACCTTCAATTGGGCGACTATCATAGCCAACGATGTGGACACACAGCTGAAAGGCATCCTCTAGAATTCAAAGTTCCACATCAAATCTTAGGTACTATGGACATTGGCCCAACAAAGACTGACTTTTCAAAGTTTGCAGGTAGTGGGCATTCTTGGGAATGGGCCGGGCCAGTTGACACCATGGGATCATTATCCCTAGGTCTAGTGGGAACTTAGTTTCCCAAATGTTTGTAGGGTAATTGATGCCTTCATTTACCAAAATATTTTTACACTTATTTGGGACTCCAGATACTGATTATCATATGAGGTGATGAACTTGGTGAGTTCTTAAGGAAATTATTTCATTCAATTATAGCAACACACATATATTTAGGTGAGCAACTTCTCTGGGAAACCCTATCTTCTTCCCTGGTATTGTAGGGATAGAATCATTCTTTTAGATTTCTGCACACAAATTCTGGAGTTGAACACCCTCTTCAGAGTGAAGAAGGTTACCAACGTTCCATCCCCAATTTCTTGCGGGAAATATTCTTACAGTCTTGCCACAACAAAGGAGGCAAATAATGAGCTGAAGAGTCCAGGACTGGTGGAATTCCACCATACCAGAAACAATTTTGATCCACTGGGCAAGATAGCCTTGGCACTTCCCCGGGCATCCCCGCCGCACATAGAAGTTATTAAAGATTTTTGGGTGGATTGCCAAGATAGTTTTGATCTCTAGGCCCGCTGACATTCATGGATGTCAAAAGGCCTAATGAAATTCCTTGACCTTCAGGGTTTCCTGAAAGGGTTTTCAGATCATGGCCCTCTAGAGGACCCATTGTACAAAGAGCGAGGGTTGGATACATTAGATCTCCCTCCGGTGGATTGGGCCACCCATGAATATTTAACAATTAAGGGGGTATACCACCCCATTATAGATAACAACCACAAGTATTTTGACCGAGTGTGTCTGAGGAGCACCTAGAAGGGACCAATTGTTCAAGGGTCCACTTCTGCCTCCAGAGCCGCAGGACCCAACTCAAGAAAGGGGAAAGAAAAAGAAGATACCCCAACTAAGGTACCTCCCCAAGGTCTACCCCCCATAATGGTACAGTTACAAGAGAAAATGGAGGTGTTGAGGCTAGAAATCTAGAAGATAAGCGCACAACTTTTGTAGGGCCTCCTGGCAACTCTAGTAGCATCTGCTCGCCTGACGAGATCCCCATCATTGGCCACAATGATGAGTAGGGAGACTTTCATTGAGGAGGAGTCTACAAGTATTTTAGATGTCGGGGTCACACTATAAAGGAAGAAGAAGTAGAAGGTGAACCCCACCCCGAGCACAGAAGAAGGCCCTGGTATGCTTAACATGCCCCTAGTAGATGTCAGTTCAGATTCCCCTGAACTTGAGAACATTTTAGATACCTCTCCCCCGTATGATGATTTTGATGAGGTCTTCAGGACGGATGAGCTCATGAACCTACATGAGGATATAGATCACATGGTAGAAGAGATTGCCGCTCAGGAAAAAGAGGATATCCCCACTGAAAAGGAATTCCCAGAGCAAGAAGTTTCCACAAAGAAGGAAGTCTGAGAGGAAATACAAAAGGAGTGTGAGCGGGAGAAAACATCGATCCAAGAGACCGAGGATGAACCAAGGAAAACCATAGATGAGAAACCAATGACTGGGGAAATCAGACCCACAAGATCAACCGTACCCCCATTCATCACGCTCCAAATGCCTTTGGTTACTCTGGGTGATCAAATGCCCCTAAGTACATTCGGTGAGGTAATAATAGTGGCCCAAACACTAAATCTAGGCCTAATACCTCAGCCACCTCCAGAAAATGTTCCAATGGAGGAAGATGTCCTGACGAATGATGCTAAGGTAGAACAACAGCAGTAGGATGAGGGCAGAATCCTTGAAGATACAAATGTTAATTCGCCTGATGGTGAGAAAGATGGGGAAATCCCTGAGAATACAAGTGATGTTGACACCGACAGAGAAGAAACCCCAGACATCACAAAAGAGGATGCCAACATGGCAGAGAGCACTGAGGCCTCCAGAGAATAGGAGAGAGAATAGGAACAGGAAAAAGAGAAGGAGCCTGAGGAAAATGCAAATTCTGAGAAGACACTGCCAGATTTTGAAGGGAATCTTGACGCCCAGGTCTTAACAGAAAAGCTGCCCCAGCCGCCCCAATGGCTGGTGGAATCAAGGAAGAGAAAGGCCCTGGTGGTAGCAATAGGTGTTCCACTCTCTTTGGCTAAAATGATGGCCCAAAATGTAGAGGCCAAGAAGCCTAAGAAGGCTTGGACGGTCCATACCCTTCAGACTGGTCCAACAAGAAGAACAGTTACAGCAATCGCAACACCTCCCCCAGATGCAGATGCAGCGATGGTAATGCTAGAGGATTATATTATTATAGAGGTAACATTGGGGAGGAGAGATAAGCAGGGCGAGTTGGACTTGTTGAGGAAGGCCACCAAAGTAGTGGAGGCCTGGTACAATAAATAATAGCCAAACATTGAAGGAGGAAAAAGAGACCAATGCAAATCTCCTCGCACTTATGGCATAACTTACATAGCCTTGGCCGAGGTCCACCCAAAAGCTTATACCTCCAGATTTTCACTTGCATAGGGTGACATGGATTCTCTGAGGTCCATGAAGATGAAGGCTCAGGCTGTGGACAGGTGGATCACCGAGAAAGTAGTCACCAAGAGGATATTTTTAGTGGTGTCGCTCCCAGATCTCTATCAAATCAATCATCTCCTTAGTCAAGCAAATGCCTCTGCCATTTTGTGGGATAAATACTCAAAAAAGTATGAAAGGTGGAAGGATGGGTTGGATGAAGTTTTCAACACCGGGGAAGAGGCCATCACAGAGGCAGGAATTTTTGGAGAAGAATGATATGATTCCCTCCGGGCCCAGTACTCCAGACCTGACCTCAAGATTGAGGTATGCAAGGAACTGGTTAAGGCCCTGAAAGAGAAGGTAACTATTGCCCAATATCCTTTGGGCCTATTTCAGGCATTTGTGGTAGGGCTATCATAGGTCAACCCCTTCACCACCAAGACATGCACCTTGGAGGAATACACCCTCAGTAAATATGAAAAGCAGATGGAGTCCGTGTATCAATCTACCGGAGACTTTGATAGTGAAAGGTTATCAAGATTATCCAAGATGATGATCCGGGCACATGATGTTGTGAAGATGGTAGATGAGTTCCAGAATGGGGCCGAAGAGGTTGAAGAGAAACTTAAGGTTGTTCGTGGCTGATGGGAGGTCATTAAGGATATAGATGAGGATGGCATAGGCCAAGTTTTGGAAGCATTTAGAAATAGTAAAGGGCAATAAGGTCCTATAGACTCTGGAGATTTTCACCAACAACATATTTTTGTATTCATTATTCTTTGAGTGTAAGCTCCTAGATCCTGGAGTTCTGGATCCATAGTTTTGCATTCTTTGGATGACCTGTGTCTAGGTTCCCTGAAGCTGACTGGTTATTATCAAGCAGTTAATAAGGGTGTCAGAAAGTGGGTGACCCTAGCAAGGCACATCAACTCAAGGAATGGTTCTGACAGATGGTCTTCCCAAGGTGCCACTTGAACATAACACCTGGCGTATTGGAAATAGTTAGCCGCTTTTACATTGATGAGGCATGTAGCCTCGATCCCCAGGGGATTGAATTTCTTCTATTCTCCCTCTGGCTCTCTTCTCGAGGCTGATTCTTTCATAACTCTTTTCTTGTCTCATTATTCTGACATGTCAGACCTCTACTCTCTTCGAGGTTTTTGTAGCATGGTGCAGGTAATACCGGCCACCAAAAATTGTATTTTATTATTGTGTGTAAAGTTAGATTAGGTTTATTTTAGGGCAAAATTTTGTGTATAAATAATAGGTCTGACCTCATTCCAAGGTTTGGTGAAATTGATGATTTTGCAGTCCATAGCTATAGCATTTTAGTATTTCATTTCTAGCAGTTGCAGAGCTCAATGCTCCTTAGTTCTTAGAATTTCTCAGTAGATAGATGCTCCCTTGGAGCCATTATTGTACGCACCAGTGCTCGCTAGAAAACTTGTTAATGAAGAAGGAAGAGTTCTGGTAATGATTTTGTTAGCGTTCTGATTTCCAGATTAACATTCTTTTGTGCTATATATTTTGGTTGTCCCTTTCTCTGATATTTTAAAGTAGATTAACAACCTTCTTTTCCCCTCGCTATTGAATATGTATGAACTTATGGTTCTGTGCACATTCAGTATTTTAGTGTAGTATGTTATAGCATGGTTGATGTTTTAAATATATTTGCATGACTATAGGTAGATGGAATACTCCTAACCCTGGCCTATCTTTTGAAGTTTATTTGGTTAACTAACACATGCTTGTAGGAAATCCCAACTTACCTAAATCCCTGGAGAAGACAAGCCAAGAAAACCAGCTATCCCCCAGAACAAAACATTCACACTCCCAACTTAGCTCCTACACCGTCGAGACCCAACTCTCACATGCTTGAAGGCCTGGAGAATTTATTCCCCAGAAAACCTTTATAGGAGAAGTTGGCTGGTACCCCGGTACCCGATGACAACTTACATCTGTTGGCAGACCCGGTCACAAAGTCTCGTCAACAGTATCCTAATGACATACTTCCATTTTTCATAATGTTTTCTTACTTTTACTGACTAAAACAATGATCATTTCAACATCCAATTGTTATTGTTGGGAATGAAGGAACACTAAGAGCGAGGGAGATCAATGTTCTATAAATCTTAAATCAATCTAATTAAATTGATTATCTAAACCTCTTAATACAAATAACTGAAAATAAAATGCATCAACACTTAAAAAAATAAGCATCACATCAAAAACCCATAAAAAAAAGATTTTTCATGGATACCATATTAGGGGAAAAACCACAGTGGGGATGGAACCCACAAAGATAGTACTTCTGCAGAAAATAGTGTCTTACAATAATGAGATTGCATATGCAATCGGGTTCACTACCTAGAGCTCATTGCTAAAGTAAAATGCCTTGGGCTACAACCCTAAGGAAGACTCGCTATCTTACAATTATATCACAATAATGATCACAAATTGTTGAAATGCTATAGTAACATCTAACAATGTCAGATTACAATTCCATAGATGCTCATAAGATGATATGGTTCACCATATACATTGGTACTATTAAGTTTCCTTGTTCTTCATCAACAAAATATCAGATCATCAAAATCCAGTTCCTCTATATTAAGATTATCAAATTTCAACCATCAAAACAATCTCTATCACCTTCTCTTCTCTTTTTAAACCCTAACTGATTGATGATATATGTACGCATCATAAGATTTGATCACAACATGTCAGCTTACCAAAAAACATTCTAGGAAAATGTAACATATTTTCTTAGCTAGCCAAATCCTCCATAAAATCTTATTTCCTTCCAAAAAAATTCAAATTACATGGCTAACTATGTTGTTTTTCCAATTTGAGCATTGAAGTTAGCACCAAACACCATTAACAATGCACACAAAATATCTAACATCATGTTTTCTTTTATTGTGTTATTTTTTGGAATTGCTTCTCAAATATTTGAAAAACTTGTCAAAACTCATCACTGTACCTTAAAAATTGGCATGAAGCATCTCTTTACATCCTTTAAGCTTCCCTTATATGTGCACACAAAAATATTGCACCTATAGTTCACATCAAACCTTTCTGTGTAACCTGTTAGTGACTATATTCTTCATTCTGCACTTATTTGAATCTTCAACTGACTTTCGGTATGGACTTAAATCTTGTCGTGAACGTGTATAATGTATCTTTATACCATGTAGTCTAAATCAATGACAATATATATGCACAATATTCATTTTACACAATGTCTCTTGCAAAAAATACCCCCCTTTGGCATTGATGGCAACATTTAGTGAAAAATTGGCAAAGTGTCCATGCACTATAAAATTGCATAGACTCTTTCTTCAAAAAAAAATTTTCATCTATAAAATTCTTTGAAGAATAATTAATAATTCTTACTCTCTACACTCCCCCTTTGACATCAATGGAAAAGGATTTTACATTAAATATCCTATGCTCTTCCTATAATTACTCCCCCTTAGCCTATGGCTATAAAAAGTTCTATACACATACATATATATACAAGACAAAAAATTTGTGAGGCTTACATTAATTTAAAGATATCTACACAAATATTCCTTAAAAGTTGTAGATCATTGTCCCAGCCTTGCTTGATATTTCTTAGAACTATAATGTGGTCATTGAATAGAAATAATTTGGCTTCTGCCACCTATAAGTTCACTGGATCTGAAGACACTAAGGCATCTTGTGCCTCTTTCACTGCACTAATTAGTGTTTGTAAATTGGAGGCTATCAGATTCCTCATCTCATGAGCTTAGGAAGACATCTTCTCCCTCTCCTTCTCTAGATTAATTTTATTTTCAAGTAGATAGATTACTTGACTCTCACTTCCTGATGTAGACATATTCACAGGATTAAAAGTTTGAGCTATATGCTCTAATTTGAGTCCACTCTCTTCAATTTTCTTCTCAATGCCTTCAATAAAATTTTTCATTAATAAACATGACCTATATATATTCCCACCCTCAAGTAATGAACTCTGAATTTCCTTAATGTGGGTCTCCAGTAAGTTCCTATTATGTGCAATTTCTGTCTTCAACTCACAACACCTCTTCTCATTAGTCTCTCTCAACACCTTTAACTTTGCAGCTTGTTCAAGAGATTTGAATTAAGCATGAACTGCCTTTAGTAGTCTCCTTATTTTTTCTGATGGAGTTAAGGTTTAATCCATTACATATCTAGGCATCAATTTTCCAAAGACTTCACATGCCTCTTCCATGAGCTGGAAATCTTCAACATGGTGCATAAGAGTCTCCCCTCTAGCGTGAGATTCAAAAAATTGAGCGAGCTTTAGTTTTTGAAGTGGGGAAAGTAAAAATAGATCTATTGATATTTTCACAACTTCATCATCTATCTCAGCTATCTTTTTTAACATGAATTCTTGTACTGCCCTGGCAACACATCTCTTGCTTTCTCTTTTCTCAAAGAAATCTTCACTTCATCCTTGCTCACCTCTACCTCTGTAGGCTCCTCTGATTGAAATGGTAGCATTTGATCTAGAGGGTATACCTCTATTGTTTATGTTCTTACCTCCAAAACTTCTACCTACACTTCCTGTGATGCATTTTCATCCTTTCCTATTTCCTTTGCTGCTTCAACTACTGTTACTTCATCTTTGTCCTTGGTGACAATTGTGGCCTGTTCATGAGATGAACCTAGATCAATGACTGAATCGGTCACATTAATGTTTTGTCACCATCTCTTTTGCATTCTTTATACCTATAACTGTCAGTTGTTCCTCCTCAGGAACACCTTGTACATTATCATATATCTCTATGCTTGGCAGTTCAACGTGTGTTGAAGTACCAACCTCTTGAGTTTTAGAAACCACTTCTAGATTTTCCTTTGATAGTAGCTTCTTCATTTTTCTTTTGGTTTCTTCAGCTAAATATTCTTGTTAACCAACCATTAAGCTATTCATTCTTATTTTACTTCTCAATAATGACTCTACTTTCTTTATCATTATTTCCATTTCTTCAACTGAGATTACTGGACATAATTCAATTATTTGTAGTTCTCTTAGTTCCTTGTCCTGTTGGTTTTTTGAATTCTTCCATGTCTAAAAAATATCATATAAATATTTTGGAAGTTCAGAAGCAATTTCAATTAGTGCTCTCTTGAACTTGTACATATATTCGATTACTAATTCCTTAATCTCTCTTTTTCCTTCCATGTCTAATTTTTCATAAAATTTCTTTGTTGGCCTCAAATCACTAATACCAATTATAATTTTAACCATGTTGTTGATTGACATACCTATCTCATTAGATTCAAGCTTTGTCTCTCTTCTTACCTTGGTAGCTCCACTGTATGATTTTGTCCTAGTAGACTTAGGTACCTTTGTTACATTTTGCCTCTTGATCTCCTTCACAACATCATCTAAGTCTATCCTCTCATCACCATCCTTAATAATGACTTCTTCTCATGTCGGTTCCTCTTGGCTTTACTCCTCTTCTTTTCAACACCTTTCTTATTTTCTTTTGATAAATTCCTTTTCACTTCTTTAGATGATGAGGGAACTTGTATTTTAGCAGTAGTTGTGCTTCTTGTCTGCCTACCTCTGACTTGTGTAGGTGCATAACTTGTCTCACCAACTTCAACTATTGCATATGCTCTAGTATTGTTTATACCAATATAATTTAGGAAATCCTTTACATGGCTTATATTTTTTTTAACTTTTCTTACAATCTTACGTTCCTTCAACTCCTTGTGCACTTATAACCCCTTTTCATTATATCTCCCAAATCTTAGTTCAGTGGGATCTCTTGGCCTTCCAAGAAAATATTGGGCATATAGATAAGGGATCTTCTCATCAACTTCATATCCCATGGGAATCACCCATGATGTTCTTGGTTCTTCATCCTCCATTAGGAATTTATCAACATTTACCATGAAGCATATGTCTTTCTCATATTTTTCAACAATGGTTTTGGGAATCCTTTCCCTCTGATGCATAGATTTTTAAATTTTTTTGAAATAACCCCAAATTGAAGAAGTCCTCATTTCAGCAACCATGGTATACATTATATCCCTAATTTGGAATACTATTGGCTTCCTACCAGACTAATTTACATGCACTATTGTAGGAAATTCACTCATAAAATAAAAGAAAATACAAAAGATAAGTGTACCATACTTGAATTTTTCCTTCATGTCCTTCTTGATTCTCTTTAGATTCTCAACCAGTTGTTGTCTCATGACTTCACAGAAATCAAACTCTTTGTTTTCCTTCAACATCAGGTACATAGAGTAAATGCCAATTCCTGATATTGAATTCTCCCGAATGGAAATGTATACCTTGTAACCAACAACCATTTTAGAAATATTTACATCATCATCTTGAATATCATTGATAGTCACACCTCTTTTTTATTCTACAACTATGACATCAAATACCATGTCATTCTTCATAATTTTCATTTTAGGTATATTGTCGATCGATCATAATCCAATAACTTATTCAATCACCTCCTTGGTTAACTTACTTGGCTGATCCAACCACATGAATTAATCATGAATTAGATTCAATATATATTATTCCATTCCTCTTCTTCAAAGTATGGAAAGCTCGCAAGTTGTGTAAATTTACAATCTTCTAGGGCTTGATAGTCTGGTTTTAATCTTTTGTTTCCTTCTACCAGCTTCATGTCATATAGCTTCATGAGATCATCAATGCCTAAATCTTCCAGTTTACAATGAACATAAGCTCTTACATCCTCAATATGCAGTATTCCATAGGGCACATCAGATAAGGCTACCTTAGGGTCAACTTCTATAGCCTTGTATGGATGTTTCTTGAATTTAGGACGATGTCTCTCAATAATGTCAATAATTTTTGGTGCATTCATTCTTTTAGACTGAGATTTGTTTAAATAATAGAGATTCACACAAGTAAAGTACCTCTTTTGTCAAGGTATGGTTCATGTGCAAACGGTTGCCTAATCTCCTATCCCGCCTTCAAATTCTCGCTAAATTGCCTTCAAATTGCCTTTTCTCTTGTTCATTTGATTGCATTGTGTCAAATGAAGACTAATTTTTCCCTTTTGTATCATATTTTTCTAATTTGACTTTGCAATAAATGTGTAGTACCCTTTATTTTATCCTTTATACATAGTTCACTATCCGTTCCACAAAATTCAGTTGCGTACCTTCAAATCTTGTTGAAATCCTTTTGTGAAACTTGTAGTACTTTTGTATTAGCTCCTTTTATCATTTATATGCTTGAGAAGATCAAGCACCAACTCCTTCAGGGGGTTTCAATTGATTTGATTTTTATGCTCCCCCTAGGCCAAAGGTTCATCTTCAATTCCCAGTGGAATTGGTGTTCACAGATCCTATCACGGACCCTCCATATGGGTCATTCTAGCTTTTCTTTACCCATATGTTCTTAATTTTCTTTTGCACCTCCTCAACATTAATCTTAGCTCTTCCTTTATGCTTTTTTAATGCATTTGGCTGCCCTTTCATGTCCTTGTTCTTTGAACCTTTGTTGCTCACAACCTTGCTTCTACAATACCTAGCTAAATGTCCAAATTTTTTGCATCTATAGAAAGTAATATTCCTTAGATCATTTGATTTGTTCATCTGACCCTTCTTTGTTGTGCAATGTCGGGCAATATGTCCAAACCCATTAAATGCATAACACTTGACATTACCTAGGTTGAAAGAATTGTTCTTTTTCCTTATGACTAGATTTATTGCATTTGAAGAATTTTCCAATAGAAGATACATTGTTCTGATTTATCCTATCTCTATAATGCAGGAATTTATGTCCAAATCTATGACAAATAAAGCACTTACCTTCAATCTTTTGTGCATTGGGTTGTCTTTTTGATGAATTATTATTTATCTTCTTCTTAGTTATGGATTTATTCTGAGTAGATTTAGTTTATATTCTCCTTCTTCAAATCCAATGCCTCTCTTGTCATCAAGAATCCTTTGAATTTCAAGTAGTGTTTCCAACTTAGCCAAGCTTATTGTTGGTTTTTTTTCCAGTTTTGTAGTCTGCACAGTAAAATTTTGAAATCCTTAGCCATTTCTGTGCTCAAGAGTTGAAAATCACGTTTGAAATTATTTAAATACCTCTGCAAATAGTGACCTTCAAGTCAAAATCAGGTAAAGAATGCAAAAAACCCTAAGTCCTAGGCTTACCTATGTTTGAAAATGGCTAAAAACCCAAATATCTCAGTCATGTTTCTATTTTGAAGTTACTTTATCATAACTTAAGTCCTTAATAAATCATGTGCCTTTTAAAATTAGTCGCTTAGTCTCCTAAAGCTAAGAGAATATTCCATTCTGTTTAGAGACAACGAAAAGGCTTTGTTGCGTTATCTCCCAATGAAAATAATATACCTTAGATGATAGGGATACTTAGTGCAAACCTTCCATCTTAAGTCATATCTAACGGTGGTCGGGAAGTCTCTTAATAAACTCCGCGGTTTGAAAATCATTCAGTGACACTGAGTTTCTTTAGTCGTGAAGTCTCCTGAAACAAACTTGAGTTAGATGTCAGTTTCAGTATTAGTGTTGTCACTTAGTTGTGGAAGAAAGAAAGAGTTAAGTTAAAATTCATGATACTTGGTGACAACCATAAGATGAAAGAGGATCTAACGGTGTGTGCTAAGTCGCTAGGAAAGTTTGAAAACTTAAAGAAGATCTGGCGATTAGGAGACAAAAGGGTAATTAAGACACGTGTTTATCAGTTGCGTAGTATTTGATAAAAGTTTAATGTGAGGAGTACATTTGGTGACTTGGAGATAATTTTCGCGTAGTCTCATGAATAATTAGGGTTTACCTAGAAGATCTAGAGACTCAGCGCAGATTGTTAGATGCAGACAAAAGAAGATCAATGGTAGTCAGGTTATCTCCAGATGAAAATGATAAGCGAAAAATTATTTAGCAATTAAGAGATAAGGTTTAGTCATGTTGTCTCAAGGTAAATTGTGAGTTAAAAGGTTGTCTCAGTGACAAGGAGATTACATAGTCGCCAAGTCTCTGGAAGGACACCAAGGCTTAAAATGAGTTAGTAGAAGCTTTAGTCGCAGTGTATCCAAAAGAATATGGGTTAAGTGAATTCATTTGGCAACAAGGAGATAACTGTTGATCAGGAAGTTGATTGTGTGGTAATCGCCAAGTCTTAGTTAGAAACCATAGTTAAGGGAAACATTCAGCGACAAGGATATTACACAGTCATGAGGTCACTAATAAGAAAACCAAAGTTTGAGTAAAAAATTTTCTTCGGCACCAGGATGTACAGTTGCCAGCCAATGGAATTTTAGAGATTTATGACAAGTGTGTTAAAGGGTAGCTTAGTTGTATGAGATATAGCCAATCAGATCAAAATTGGATCCTGTTTGAATATAATAAGGGCTTTTTTTTTAATCAAAAAGAACTCATTCATATTTGATTTCTTGTCACTTTCAGAGGCTACTGCTATAACAGAAATTGATTTCACAACATGAAGAATTGAAGACAGAAGTGATTGAATCACAATTATGTGAATTATGCATTGATGGCTCAGAAATAAATAAGGTTTACCATTGATCATTGATTTTTACCAAGAGTTAATTGTTTTCAGAGCGAGAATTCGCTAAGTAATCAGTGTATGCAGAAAAAAAAGATTCTCAGATTTGCAAAGTGAAACAAGCCAGTTTTCAACCCAGAATTGAAGGAATTTGAATGGTTATCAGTACCTTGGGGTAATTTGAGTGAATAAAAATTGGAAGTAAGTGATCTGGAGATAGATTTGTTTCAATATTGGTGAGATAAATTGGAACAGAATAGTAGGAAAGATGAGTCAAGCAATGAGTATAGATTATACTAGTGGAAAGAGTGGTGATGTAGAAGATGACATGAAAGGGAAGAGAAATTATTCTGAGGAATTCATCTCTCTATTGCCAGGATCCAGTCAGAACAGAAAGGTAAATGCTGACAAAATTGTAGATGATTTTCAATACATTAGGGATGCTATAACTCCAAGTTCTTCTGGTTATTCCCTTTTCAATTACTTTTTCAATAATAGTAATGAAGTTGTGCCAATTTCAAACTGATGGACCTATGGACTAGCCAAATTGGTAGTCCCTGATATATTTATAGATGTTGATTTCATTTTAGAAATGGCTAGTAGGTATGATGCCTGAACCAAGACCATAAAAAGGGATGATGGGAAATCCCTAGTCACCCTAGATAGGAACTCATTTATGAAAGCATTCAATGTATATCATCCAATGGCTACAGAGATAAATTTGAAGAGTTTAGAGGCCAGGTATACAAGAGAGTCTGGTATTGCATCGAAGTTGATCCTAGAGTATCATGTGCCCAGAAGAATGAAGAATTACATAGAACCTATCCCAGGAACTGCTCCCTACTACTACAAGGACCTAAAATTCTATATGAAGTATATTTCCTATGCATTGTATAGAGTTTGGGGAAAGGATGGAGGGCCTAAGAGAATAAGTTATAATATCCTCATGATTGTCCTAGATATGTAGAGCCCTCATACCATCACAAACTATGATTATATTCAATATATAATCGATAAAATGCATCAAGGGTTTATTGATATTCAAAACAAGGAGAAAGACCCCAAATTCATGCATTATTCTATATTGATGTATTTGATTCTATACTAAAACTTTCCTCTCATGAATTTATAGTTTTTGAGGCCTCAAAGGTTTCATCAGAATCAGGCCAACCTCATACGGTTTTGGTTAAGAGTGTGGAACTACACCTCAAGGGAACAAGAATTCTATGCTTTTGAGAAGTGGATCGTATATCCAATCCTCAAATGTCTAGGTGTAGATAAGACTAGGCTGCTAGTGAAGGTGCTACAATTGTTGAGGCCATGCCAATATGTTGATAAGTGGCCAGGAGAACACAACTGGGGGAATTTCTATTATGAGAAGAATTTCACTTTAATCAGGGTGTATGGTTGTACTCACCCACCCCATGTTCTACCATTCCATGTGCCACCCAGGATTGCAGCAATGGAGTTTATTAGAAAGTTGATTTTGATAGACATGGAGCACCTGGCTCCTCATAGGAAGGGAACATTCACCCCCAGACAATTTAGAATTTAAAATTTTACAATTGGTAAAAGGGCAGTAGATCCAGTGAATAATTGGATGAGCCATTATAGAATGAATGTATCCCTATACAAATACATTGACATAGAAGGCTTTAAACTGAGTGCCAAGAAGCTCTTAACACCCATGATTCCTTATACAAAGGAGCATGAGGAATGTATGGAGGAAGTGTTAGTAATAATAGAGAGGGGGGGGGGGAAATTAGTGGCCTCAAACTTTTATCCTTAAAACTTAATCACCAATCAATAAATCATAGATTATTGTGTCCCTACAAGATGCATGCCATGAAATACTAATAATGATTAACTGTCTGTCAGTTTTCTTTGTCAATCCTTATTCTTTCTTGATTACCGATAGGCAGTATAACTGTTTACCAAAACTTAGTAAATAAGTAGAGTATACTGATTAATCAAGAGTTAGCTATGTAAGATGCAAGATAGTAAAGAAATAAATCATACACACATAACACATTAATTTTAACATGGAAAGCCTGTTAAGGGAAAAACCACTGGGACCGGTACCCCAAATTTTCACTCTTCTGAAGTGAGCCCTGTTAGGAGCCAACCCTATTAAAGGTTACAAACACACTGTTAAGTGCAACCTTGGTAGAGGATTTTATACATAGAGGTTGTCACTTAGTATCGGGCATCTATTGCTACCATCCTTGAATCAACCTCCTTCTTAGACTATCAATAGGTATCGAGCAAGTCCAATGCTACTTTCATAAATCAACCTTTCTAGCACTCCTTGAGATGTATCTCAATATATAGGAGACTGTTAAGTCCTTCTTGGTTAAGATAATTGATGCTTCAATGGTTAAAATGAAACACTATGACCTATTCATATTGCAACTTTAATTGCATATTTTTAGATCTATTTAAGTACATTACCTCTCTGACCAATGTATCAATTCAATCCTTGTGCTCCATACTTTCTTCTTTGTGATGTTGTGCTCACTGTTCGTCAGTGTCTACAGAATTCCTTAGCTCTTCCTTCAGCTTGTTTGATCAGCACTACATGAAGTTGTTCTTCATTAGTTTCTCTTGAGCATCCTCTTTCTATTCACTCCCCTTAATCCCATTCGTAAATGAATTAAGCTTGTCTTTTATATAGACATAATATTCATTATTTCTTGATTCTTGATTCTTGGCATGATAAACAATCCAGCCAATTAGATTTAAAGCATAACTCCTAATTTGTCTCATAGATATCTTCTTGCCACCTGTACAAATTATCTTTAAATCAATCACTTATCTCTGGTCAAATAAAACAAAGTAGACAACTAGTTAAGTCCATATTTACCTCTACCAGCTAGATATTTTGTCCTTTTCTGAACTCTCTATTCTGTCAGTCACCATTGTAGTTAGTTTTTGGTGACAACTGACTGATCCATCAGTAAGACTTCAGTTAGCTTTGTGATCTCCATCTGTCGGGCATCATTGGATTTTACTCGTCGAGCAACTCTGTATCTTTGGTCATCAAGCAACCTTCTGACTTTTCTCTTTAGGCATCCTGTAGTTTTTCTTTGTCAGACAACACTATGCTTCTGATCATCGGGTATCACTATGACTATTCTTCTTTTCTCTATCCGTCGGTGTGCACTCCGTCGGTGTTGTTTGTCACTTAGTGAATACTTGACTTTTATGTATTGCTGAAAGCATAACTTTGGTTCTCTGAAGTCTTTGGCATTATGTACATGACCGTACAGATGATATTAAGTTGACATCAATGAAAATATAGTCCATTAACTGATTTAATGACCTGCATTATCTTTCAACTTAACATTATCAAACATTCAATTAGTTACATGTCATCAATCTCTCCCTTTGGCATTGATGGCAACACATTATATTATCACACTATAATATTTCTAATACAATATGAAATACAACATTTGAGATTAATCAAACTACCAATCTTTTGCTCTATTAACCAATAAATGTCTGACCATCGGTAAGCTTTATTTTAGCTTAGATTTGATTCTTGCATCTCTCTGTCTTCTGATGTGTTGTGTTATCTCCTTGTGTCAATTTCTCTCCCTTGACTGTTCTTCTCTTTTGATGTCTTTTCTTTTGTCAGTAACTCTCCCTTTGTATAATCTTTCCATACAATTTATCTCCCTAAGGATATAATCTCTCCATCTTGGAGTAATGTGATAATGGATAATATCTCTCCTTTTACAGAAGGATGTGATAATATGGATAATCTCTCTCCCTTTGACAATAATGCCAAACAAATATATTCACAAATATCTGACATTAATTTCAAACAATCATTTCTTTCCATCCATAATATATTCCTTGAATTTCCCTTATCCATCAACAATACAACAATATGCTCTAGTGCTCAGTGCTGATATATACTTGTCTGTATATAGATGTAGCCTTGAAGTTCATCTCTTTGCTTTCATCAACATTAATGATATTCTGATAATATGTAGGCTGATGCAGCCTTCTAGTCATTTTACTGACTAGTAGACAAGGGTTTGACCCCTAGTCTCTTTCTCAAGTATTCAAATGTATCCTTGGGTAGTGGCTTGGTGAAGATATCAGCTAATTGTTCTTTGGATTGCACATACTCAAGTGTCACCTCCATTGCTTGAACTTGTTCTCTTAAATAATGATACTTGATTGCAATGTGTTTAGTCTTAACATGCATGACTGGATTCTTGGACATGTTTATTGCACTGGTGTTATCACAATAGATAATTATTGGTTCTAGGATATTCATATACATACCTTCCAGTAACTGTTTGATCCATGCAATATTTGAGCAATTTGCAACAGCAGCAACATACTCTGCTTCTGTAGTAGATTGAGAGATGCATCCTTTCTTTTTACTAATCCATGTGACAAGTCTGTCACCCATAAAGAATGCTCCTCCATTTGCTCTTCCAGTCAACAAGATTCCCAGCCCAATCAGCGTCGGTAAACACCTTAAGTTCAAATTTTCCTTCTCTTCTATACCATAAGCCATATTCCTTGGTATTCTTTAGATATCTCAAAATTCTTTTCACAACAGTCATATGTGATTCTCTGGGATTAGCAAAAAATCTTGCAACTATTCCTACTGCATGTGCAATATCTAGTCTAGTATCTACAACATACATGAGTTTTCCAATCATTAATCTGTACAAAGTCTGATTTACCTCTGATGTCTTGTCCTCCTTTGTCAACTTACTTCCAGTAGCCATCAGTATTCCAACCAGTTTGGAATCTTCCATCTTGAATATTTTCAGGACCTCTTTAATGTATTTAGACTATGTAATGAAAATACATTCACATTATTGCATGATCTGTAGACCAAGAAAGAACTTGATCTCTCCAAACATAGACATCTCAAACTCTTTTCTCATCTCATTATTCATAGCACTTATCCATTCTTCATTATCAAGTGGAGCATTGACAGATTTTGGCTCAAACTCACAAATTAAACAACTTGTGTTTAGAGACTTACTTCTTGTTCTTGTACCAGCTTTCTTATCTCCTATGATCTAGATCTCTGGATGGTTCCTTCTTACATATCTTGCAATTACAATTACAACTCTTTGTCTATCATCTTGATCATCATTTTATTCTTCATTCTGTTCTTCATCACCTTGTACATTATTTTGATCATTATCATGACCATCAGTATTTGCAGCCTAACCGTCAATTACAACATTCTGTTGCTCTAGAATTAAGCATGGTTGCTTGGGTAGAGTGTTAGGTTCTTCATAGTATACAAACTTGTTTTAGTCCTCTAGTTCTTTTGTGCTTTCCAGCTCATTCTTTTTTGCAAATTCATCTATCTTCACATTTGTACTTTCAACAATTTTGTTAGAGGCCTTAATAAGACATTTATAAGCCTTGCTTTTGGTGGAATACCCTAGAATGATACCTTCATCACTCTTGGCATCAAGCTTTCCATTTTTATCATCCTTTAAGATATAAAATTGACTACCAAATACTTTGAAGTAACTTACATTGGTTATTTTACCATACCATAGCTCATAGGGTGTCTTCTTTATGTCCTTCTTCAATTGTACTTTGTTTAATGTGTAGACAATAGTACTGACAGCTTCCCTCCAAAAGATTTGGTTGATGCCTTTCTCTATCATCAGTGTTCTAGCACAATCAACTATGGATATGTTCCTTCTCTCAACAATCCTATTTTGTTGTGGTGTTATTGGTGTAGAAACCTATCTTTTTATACCATGCTCATTGCAGAAATTAGTGAATTCATCCGATATAAACTCTCCTCCTCTATCTTATCTCAAGCATTTAAAATCCTTACCACTTTGTTTTTCTACCATAGCCTTATACCTAAACATCTTGAATGCTTTAGATTTATCTTTTAGAAATATAACTGTCATCATTCTAGAGTAATCATCAACAAAGAGAATAAAATATCTATCTCCATAATAACTCTCTGTCCTCATTGGTCCACATAGATCAGTATAGACTAATTCTAGAATATCGTCAGGCGTATGGGTTTTAATTTTGAAACTAGACTTTGTCATCTTACCTTTTTGACAATTCGAGCACATGATGTTGTTGGGCTTTGACATCGTTGGTAAGCCTCTTACATTTCTCCTTCTGCTTATTTTCATCATGTTATCAAAATTCACGTGACACAATCTTTTGTGCCACAACCATATGTCTTCATTTCTAGTCATTAAGCAAGTGGTGTTAGTATCATTCAGATAGAATAAGTTACCTTTTGTCTATTCACCGGTACCAATCAATCTTCCTGATTCATTGAATATCTTTTCCTTCTTATTCTCAAATGCTACTCTGTGACCTGAATTATTCAGCTGAGAAACACTCAACAGATTATAATTCAATCCTTTTACCCAATAAGAATTTTCACATTTAATCGGGTTATTCAACATTATAGTTCCTTTACCTTCAACTGGACAAGGTGTATCATTACCCATTCTTACTGTACCACCATTGTAATACTCAAAAATGTTAAAATTTTCTTTGTCACCGGTCATGTGGTGAGTGCAGCCACTATCTATAATCCCTTTGTCATTCTTGCTAACCTTAGATATGAGTGCAGTTTCTACATACCTTTCATCTTCATCTGAATCATCTTTCATAACCACAAACACCATCTTAATGTCTTCATCAGGTTCGGTGTCAGTATCTTCATCTTTGCAAGCAACTAGGTAGCTGGCTTTCTTGCCTTTGTCCTTATAGTCTTGGGTATCTCTTCTTTCTGATTGTCGATAACTTCTGTAATCTTTGTTATCACCTCTGTCAGATTTCTTCTCAAAAGATTTGTCATTAACTCTATCATCTTTTCTTCTATTAGGACATCTTGCAGAAAAGCGTCCAATCTCTTTACAATTAAAGCATACAAGTGGTAACTTGCCTTTGTATTTAGCTTTGCCTCTCTGCATTCTTCTAGCCACAAGTGCTTCTATTTCATCTAGATCTTCTTCTTCACTTTCAATTTCACTATCTCTTCTAGATGTATGTCTATGACTTGATTTGCTTACTCTCATAGAAGATTTAAATGCAGACTCTAAGTTTGGTAAGACACTATTATCAAAGTTATTCATCTCAAATGAAATTAGTCTACCAATTAAGTTATCAAGAGTAACTGTATTGTTTGCTACTGCTCTCATTTATTGAATGGCAGAAACTCTAATAGCATATACAGACAGTAAGGTTCTTAAGATTTTACTTATCACTATCTCCTCTTCAAGTGTACCTCCAACTCCTCGTATAACATTGACTACTTCTTTGATTCTTGTGCTGTACTGTGTGATGTTTTCTCCTTCTTTCATTCTGAGATCATCAAACTTTCCTCTAAGGATTTTTGCCTTGGCTCTTAGAACATTTGTATCACTTCCATGTACAAGCTTCAGTTTGTCCCACATCTTCTTTGCATTTTTTCAATCTTTGACATCTTCAAATTCAAAATCAGAGAGTGAGGATGAAAGCTCTATGATCATGTAGTTGTGCTCATGCTTCTCTCTCAATTGATCTACTTTTAATACTCCTGTGGGAAACACATATTCAATATATAGGAATTGAGTAACTTCATTACCAACACCTGATAAGTGGAGTCTTATCTGGCTTTGCCATGAAGCAAAGTTTTCTTTGTTCAACTTGGGCACATCTCATCTGTTCATCTTGCGATCTTGACTTAGGTATTGAAACCTTCCTTTCTAAGCACACAAGCTCTGATACCAATTGTTAGTAATAACTGAGAGGGGGGGGGGGGGGGG
>MU224062.1:250397-276524 GCA_018584345.1 Thuja plicata
ACTTAGTGACAACCTATGTATTGAAAATCCTCTAACAAGGTTGCACTTAATAGTGTGTTTGTAACCTTTAACAGGGTTGGCTCCTAATAGGGCTCACTTCAGAAGAGTGAAAATTTGGGGTACCGGTGCCAGTAGTTTTTCCCTTAATAGGGTTTCCACGTTAAATTCCTTGTGTTATGTGTATGATTTATTAATTTACTATTTTACATTCTGCATATGCATTTATGGATTGACTGGTATACTCTGCATATTTACTGAGTATCGGTAAATATAGGTTACTACTTATCAGTTATCAAGGAGAATAAGGATAGAAAAGGTAAACCGACAGATATTTATTAGTTTCAAATATTTCATGGCTTGCATCTTGTTGGGACTTAATAATTTGAGAAGTATTGATTGGTGGATTAAAGTTTAAATTAGATAAATTTCAGAGGCCAGTGATTCACCCCCCCTCTCAGTTATTACTAACAATTGGTGCTCTTATCACTGGTGATAGAGCATATGATCATTAGCTCAGGAAGCATATAAGAGCATGAAAGAAGTTGTAGAAAGATGATGAAGAGGAAATAGAATTACCTCTTATGACATGCACTAATGAGAGATTGCTGCATCAAGAGAAATTCTTAAAAGATGATAATTTTATTAATAATAAAAATTTCAAAGAATTTCTTATCTGGAACAAGCAAAATGCAAGTAGGTTCATAGTTGCAATTGGCACGTGGAGATCTAGTAACTAGTGAGGCTTTACAAGTATTGTAGGATTATGATCCTGATTTAGAATAGATCACACCAGAGGAAGCAAGGCAAATGGTAAAATCCAGTGGGATGTTATTGTTATAAGGATGGGATTTAGCCTCTACCTTTATAATAGACCAAATAAGAAATCAACCTGATGTCAAGTTGTCATCAGAAATATAGGTTGGAGAGATGATAAGAGGATTTGAATATAATCCAAAGTCCCAGGCCCTAGCAATGTGGAGCTTGGCTCCAAAAGGTCAGAAGCCTTCCTTGTTAAACATACAAGAGAAAATGGAGGGGGACAAGATCATTTGGTCTGTCCAGAACACAGGAGACTTGGAAATTTCCCAAATTCTCACCCATTTTGCACAGTTAAATGAAGCCAAGGCTGCCCAAATGTCCAAGAGATTCAAGAACCTGGCTAGTGAAACTAGTGACATAGTCAAGGACAGGGAATTGGGTCTAATAAAGATTAAGGCACAAGAGAAGATGATTGCAGAATTGACACAAAAATTTCTAGATATGCCTGAAGTTTCCCCTGTAGAGCACAAAGAGGGAAAAGATGCAGAGATTCAGACATAGGAAATAGAGCATGCTAGAGCAGAAATAGGGTAGGGGACTAGTGAGCACAATAATGTTGTTTTAGGTACACTGACTAAAATTTTGCATCATAGGATTGATATAATAAAGGATAAAATTGATATATTTTATGGAGCCTATGGAAAATTACCAGGCTTGCAAGTAGAATTAAATAATTTTGTTTCAATTTTGAACCCATATTATGCAACATGGTCAAGAAGAACAAGATTATTTGAGAGGTTGGCATCTTTGCAACCACATAGATCAGACCTGCCAGAGGTAGTAACCTAGGTTGGGGCTGAGATAAAACAAATAGGGGAAACCTTGTCCATTTTCAAAGGCAAGGCTAATCAGATTGAGGCAAGGTTAAATATGTTTGGGCCTAGTTATAACAGATTTGTGCTTCCAATCATATCAGAAGACAATCAGATCAAGACACTAGGTTTATGGGGCCCATAATTTGACACTGTGCTACCTAGTAAAGAGGTATATGTTTCTGACAAGGGCGAATTGGATATGAAAAGATACAATAAGATTTTAGATGAAGCAATTAAAGAAGAAATAGATTTCAACAAATTCATCATAGATGTCAAGAGCATTACAGATGCTAGGTGGGAGAGATAGAAGACCTAGTTGGAAAACATATAGAGCTTTGAATGGCCAAAGGAAGAAGATGTTACAACATGGGATTTATTAACAAAGACCAAGAAGAAAAATCCTGTCACTGTTGACTTGGACATTATGGATGAAGAATAGGAGGACACATGGCACCTGCTCTTTGAGCAAAGGGAGGTTATCTATCTTGAAGACTAGTGTAAATTAGTCTATAATGGTGGTCACTAGGTCTTGCTACAAATATTAGAAGCTATCCTGAACACATACAGACAAAGGTGCCGAAGATCACAAGAAGACAAAGAACAAATCAGATCTTATTCTTCATTTTTGTCCATCCACTGCTTGGTTCTTTCCTATCTTTTAGCTTTTCTATATTTTAGGGTTAGGTTTTAAAACCATTCGGAGCTTATTGCATCCTTACTTCTTAAGGATTCCAAGATGGTTTTAGCCTATAAATAAAGCTTTTTGTAACATTCTAAGAATGATGGAATATAATTACAAGGTAGACTACTACAATTTTGTCTCAGCCTCTGTACTTTTTATCTATTGTATGTATTTTGAAGAAGTTAGACATTAATAAAATACATTTCAATCTCTATTTTATATCTTGTGTTGTCTCTTTTACTTCTGTTCAAGCTTTTCTGTGTTTATTTGTAAGGCATCTAAATACATCAACTGCAAGGTAGTTGTGCAATCATTTGTGAGGTCCTTCAATGAAGGAATAATTCTTTCATATGATTCTAGGAAGTTGAATATTGATGTTTAAGATCTGATAAACAAAGATATAGGAGTGAGTGGGTAGTTTGTAAGGTATTTTATCTAGGTTGTAATTATTTTCATTAGTCACCTAATTGTGGATTTGCATTCAAGATTGACTCTATAGCCAATAGGATCAGGCACTGGTGTATAGTTTTGAAAGTAATTGTTCATCATCCAAATATTTAAGAACAACCATTCAATTACATTACACTTATAAGAGAGCATACATTCATAAGTAATTGTACTCACAAAGTATATAGTTTAAGTCTGTTGATTCCTTCAAGAGAGAATCAAATATGTTGCCCCTCCTAAGTTCAGAAGAACTATAAAAGGAAGAAGGATGAGAATCCTTATCACATTACTATTTGATGTTGTCAAAATACTAGTCTAGCTTATTAAGCTTTGTATCAAATTATTCATAGTCGTTTGCATAGTTATCTACTTATTGATACAGTAAAAGAAATTCAACAAGTTAGTAAGAAGACATAATCCACTATAATTAGATACTGTAACTCAGTAATCATTCAAAGGTAATACCTGTATGAGTCAGTGGATCTCAAAAATAAAGGAGGATCATATCCAATCCTCATCAATTAGGCTTTTCTTTCATATAGAATATAGGAAATATACAAGAGCAAGCATTCATATTGGTTTGAAAAGATACTTGAAAGAAAAATCCCTAACACTTATCATGAACTTATCCTTATAGTAATTTTCTATTACAAGTTTACTCCTTAATTCTTCTTCAAGATCCTTTGAATCTTGTAGATAAACAATATTTTTATTACATTCTTCAGTTATCTCCTTCAAGGATTTATCTAGGTTTTTTTTTAATCTTTTTTCTTTTTTTCTATCTCCCTGGTCATCCACATGGTCATTGTCTCCATATCATTCCTCATTACTGCATTTTCTCCTTTGATTTTCTCACATTTTGCAGTCTTCTCTTTTAGATCTTGGTTTAGTTGTTCATCATCTGAGCTATTATTCTCCTCTTGCTGTAATCACTCACAGAGTTATTTTCTCTTCCTCTTTGCTTTTTTTAGTTGGACTTTCAGATTTAAAATGAATTCTTCAACATCTCTTAAGTCACTTGCGGCTTGGTCAAGATCATCTAATGCAACTAGGAGTTGTTCTTGCAGACTTGTATCCATTGTTCCTTCAAGGATCATGCTCAAGATGTTGAGCTTCCTTCAAGGGACCAAGGCTCTGATACCAATTGTTGGGAATGAAGGAACACTGGNGGGGGGGTGAATCAATGTTCTATAAATCTTAACTCAATCCAATTAATCTAATTCTCTAAATCTCTTAATACAAATAATTGAAAATAAAATGCATCAACAATTCAACAAATAAGCATCACATAAAAAACCAATAACACAAAGATTTTTCATGGAAACCCTTGATAGGCCATTTTAATGGCATACTTTAGATACCTTAGAAGAACTTTTGCAAGGTCTTTCCTATGTTTTCTTTTATTACTCCAATACTTTATGCTCTAAAAATGTTAATATGTGGTAGTCAACTAATGGACCTATGCCATGGACATATGCTACTTAATATGCTTTATCTGGATGAATATGCTTTGTTTATTGCTATGAAATTATGATCATGTTTATGAATGAATTGACTGTTTGAGAAATAGATAATGCATATGCACTGTGAATGATTATTTTCCATAAATGCTTTTATCCTAACAGTTTTAATGCAGTGCACCAAAGTAGAAACCATCATCTTATTTAGGTGAGCACGTCTATGTGCTGGACGCTTGGCTCGGTCTTGTGGCAGACGCACACAGATGAAACATCGGTATAGCAGCGATGGAAGGCTTCTAGTTAATGCAGGTGGAGACGGTTGAGTGAAGACTTGGAAAACACAATAATTTCCCTGATGAAATATAGCAGAGAGTGGGAAGTTAGATCTGTTGTCTAAGTAGTTCTTTCCTCTTTTTTGGACTGATTCCATTTCCTGCTTTCTAGCTTTCCTTTTTGTTAGTTTTTTGTAATAAAAGATTCGCCTTTTCTTAGGGCATGCTGAGCTTAGCAGTTAGATGTTCTTCCTATAAATAAATCCCCGCTCCTATGTGAGGAGGGGAAGTAGTACTATTATGATAGTTAAAAGATAGTTCAATTCTATTTTTTTATTGTTGATGAGAATCTCTGTACTCTATTAATCATTTTAATGAGCAAATGAAGTTTTGAGATTAGTTCTATGTAATTGAGTGTTCTGGGTACTCACCCAAGGGCCCACTTGGTGAGGAATCAATAGTTAGATTAATTTTAGCTTAGTTTTCTTTCCTGCATTTTGATCATTTCAATTCCCATGCTGAATAACTCCTGTAGCCAAAGCCACAAGACAACTACCGTTTCCTGCAGCCATGCAGTAGAGTAACTAAGGCATTATAGTTATTTTGTACACTCTTCCATCTTGCTAGAAGCATTCATTTCTATCATTTACTTTCAAGTATTTACTTTCACAACAATAGTTTAGCTTTCCTTTGAGTATTCATTTCATACAGCAATAGTATAGTTTCCCTTCGAAAGCATTTATTTCATGCAGCCATAGAATAGTTTCTTTCCAACATTTATTTCCTGCAGAATTTATAGAATGATTGACTGAGAAAGTTCTTGGTGCATATTTTTTTTTGGCCCTTTTCATGTAACACGTCCCTGGGTTTGACATATTAAATGAGTTTCTTATAAAGTGGATGAAGTGCTTAGTTGGATGTCCAATCCCTAAGTTAAAGGCTTATGCCTAGTTTCTGAGCCTTTATAACAAGCGATCATTTTTGGCATCATTGCCAGGGATAGTGTTGAACCTAGTTCTTATTCAACCATTCCTAGGATTTTTTTTCATGCTTTAATTCCCTTCTTTAAGTATATTAAGCCTTATTTTGACAAATCAAACCACTATTCACATCATTCCATACTATTTGTGCATGCATAATAGATGAAGAGATGCCTGAGGAAGGTACTTACCAATTCCATCCAGTAACCTATTTTAAGAGGAAAGCTAGTTCATTGAAGCTATTGTTGAGCTTCCTAAAGCCCTTTCACCATCCTCATCTTCTGAGGGTGATTTTCGTTGGTTCTTCAAGGAACAACCAGAAGCCAATCTATTTGCTGAAGCCTTTTCTAATCTAGAACTCCAGAATCCTCGAGAAGAAAATACTTGGTAGTTAGTCATCTACCAACCTCAAAACCCACCTCAAAATCCATCTCAACAACAATGAAGGATGGCCAATCCTACTACATTTCCTTTCCCCATCTCTGATTAGGGAGATAATAACAACCTCAAAAATATTCCCTCTTCTACTCTTCCAAAATTCTACTGCCTTGTCACAGAGGACCCGAATACCTTTCTCTTTGAGTTTGATATCCTTTGTAGGAGCTATGACTACACCACCGATGCCCATAGGCTTAAGCTATTTCATTCAACACTTAAAGAGTTTGCATTACAATGGTTTATGGGCTTAGGATAGGATGTTGTCCATAATTGGGATGAAATGAAGGATGCTTTCTTGCTGAAATACAAGGAGTACTGTTAAGGTAATGATATGCAAGGGGATGACATATTTAAGATGTCACAGAAGGAGGATGAGAGTCTTGAGGATTATGTTTGAAGGTTCATGTTCATTTTGTAGAAGAATACTCAACATGAGCTCAATGAAGAATCTCAGAAGTTTCTCTTTTTATGAGGCATCATGGGATGATATCCAAAAGATTTGCCTTAAGTACTCAAGAGTTGTTGTTAAGAAAGGAAGAGGATATAGGTCCACCTTGGGGAAGTCCAATGGTGTTGGTGATTCACGGACAAAGATAACAAATATCTTGTCCAATTTTAAGAAAGATATCATTAACAACATGGCCACCCAGTTGGACACCATGAAAGATAAAAAGAAACATGAGGAAGAAGAGTCCATGATAGAAAAATTCTTTCCACATTGTAGACAGAAGAAGAGAGACTACAGATGCAAATTGGTTGCTAACATGGAGACTACACAAATGCTGACTGATTACAAACCAGTTGAACTAAAGGATGAGTAGCTATTCTTCATCGCTCAATGACAACCATGGGTACAAAGACAAGGTATGACTCAGGACCCTCTTTCATTTAGTGGTCCTTTTTATAATAATCAATGGAAACCACCCATGAATTATGTTGGTTACATTTCGTGTTTTTGTTGCTTTGCCTTGTTCCTTGCCTTGCCCTCTGCGAATTTTTAGGTTTCATGCCTATACATTGCCCAAGTTGTCAAAACCCTGAAAAAACCCTAAGTATCCAAATGTTAAAGCAAAGCATTTGTAAACCCTTGGCCATGTCTTATGTTTCGCTGTTACCTTTTTCAAATCACTTTAGACATGTGCTTTAAGTCAGGTCGCATGATCGCGTTACCTAGAACGAATATGCTAAATCATCTCCCGACTTCGCTTTTTCCTTGTGTCGCGTAGTCTCTTTAAGAAATGGAATATTCTTGCAGTGTCTCGAGACTTAGCGATTTCACTTTAGTCAGGTTGTCGCTTGAACTTCATGTTATAAGCTTTAAAAGAACGGGACCCACTGCTCAGTCGGATGATCGCGATAAAGGTCAGAAAGTCAAAGAAATGTTATCTGACTTTGCGATTCTCTTCATGTCACGTTATCGCTGGAGCAGGCCATGGCAAGCAATTAAGTTTTCTTTAGTCGCGTGGTCTCGTGATCAAATCCCAATTAAGAGATAACACTCCCGACCCCGCGACAAGCTGTTTGATGTTAGTGATTTTTCTTAGTCGGGATGTCGCCAGAACAGGAGTAATGACTCAGCTTTCCAGTATGCATTAAGTGGGCAAAAGAATAGTGGACATCTGTCATGATGTAATTAGGTAGTCGGGTGATCGCTTGAAGGAGGAAGTGAGTCACGCGATAAGGAGACTAAGAGGTTTTCACCTTCAGTCGCGAAGTCTCCAGATGACTTAAGGGCATGAAGAAATATATGGCGATTAAGCGACAACCGTACAATGAGGAAATGAAAAGATCTAACGGTGGTCACGTTATCTGGAGAAAAAAGTGTCCCAGGGAAAAAGTCCTTCCGACTTAGCGATTAAGGTATGTCGCGAGGTCGCCATAAATAGAGAAAGGGTACCTTTTTAGTAATAAGGTCATGTTAAACTTATCACCTGACTCAGCGACTAAAAGGTTTTCGTGTAGTCTTGAAATGAGAAGTAAGCATCCAGCGACTTAGCGATTACTATGAATGTTAATGATAAAAGGCTTGTCGCTAAGTCTGGAGAAGAATGATGAGTTAATGTTAACCTCATGCAACTTTGATTTCACTATTATCGCCTGATTGCCACATGGACTTGGGTCAGCTGAGGTAAAAGAAATGCATTGTTGCCAGGTCTGGAGATTAAACCAAGGTTAAGGAAAAGTGCTCGCGACAAAGAGACTTAATGAGGTCGCGAGGTCACCTGATAATGAGATCTAAAGTGCGGCGCCAAGTGGAAGATATGTCAGAACGGATCTCTCGGTGGCCAATCAGATACTTGAATTTTGATTACTGTGCACAGAAGGTAGCTGAGATGTATGACAGAGAATGAATCAGATGATGCCATGTCAGCTGTCTTAACCATTTTTATGATTGCGCCAAAGGATTCATAATTTGAAATTTGATTTTCTGTCACTTCATGCAACTACGGCTAGGTTTTTGAAAGCTCACGACATATAAACTTAATGGCAGAACTGACGTTTCTGAATTGTGAGCCATGTACTCTGAATCCTATGGCTATAAACAGGAGATTGTGCACTCATTCTTGTTCACCGAGTTTATGATTTCAGAGCTAAGTTGTTATTTCAGCAAAAAGTGATATTCTGAGTTGTTGCAGTATTCTAAGCTGATTAAAATTTCTAAAAGTTACAAAGAATTGCATTCAGAACAGACAGTTGATATTGGAATTTAGATTTGTTTCAATATCATTCAGACAGAGATTCAAAGTGCTTGTAAAGATGAGTACAGCTATGAGCGTTGCATCTACGAGTGGAGGCAGTGGAGAGGAGCAAAAAGGAAAGCACAGTTTCTCAGACGAGTTTCTTCAACTGCTGCCAGGTTCAACTCAGAACTGAAAGATTGATGCTGGTGAATTCAAAGATGATTTCAAAAACATCAGAGATGCTGTAACCTTGGGCACAACAGGTTACTCTCTATTCACTTATTTTTATAAAAATTCTGATAAACCTATCCCTGTGTCAAACCCTTGGATATCTGGTATGGGTAGGTTATTAGTGCCTGATGTATTTCTAGATGTTGACCTATTTTTGGACTTGGCTAACCATTATGATGTCCTCACAAAGACCATCAAAAGGGAGGATGACACCAACTTGCTTGTCTTAAATAGAAACTCCTTCATGCAAGCATTTGGTCTTTTTAGCACCATGTCAACTAAAATTGACATGAAGAAGCAGGAAAAGAGATATAGTAATAAGCCTGGTGTTGCTAGGGGCTTATTGAAGAAGCACATGCCACAAGAATTAAGAGATCATGTAGGTCCCAAGGCTGAACCCTATCCATACTACTTCAAGGACCTACACTTTTATATCAAATACAATGCCTATGCTCTTTGCAGAGTATTGGGAATAGATGGAGATGCTGAGAGAATAGGTCATGGCATCTTGATGATGGTCTTAGACCTGCAGGAGATACACTCTAGCACAAGTTATGATTATATTCAGCATATAATTGATGAGATGCATGAGGGTTTTGTGGCTACACAGAAAAAATTGAAAAACCCTAAGGAGAAGGAGCCCAAGTTCTTGCATTATTCAGTATTAATGCACCTTCTCCTATATTATAATTTCACAATCATGGATCTTGACAATTTGTCTCCACAGAGATCCTTTCAAGGACATCCAAATCCTATCCAGTTTTGGGTTAGGGTTTGGAATTTTACTTCCAGGGATTGTGACTTCTGTGCTTTTGAGAATTGGATTGTGTTTCCAATAATAAAGAGTCTAGGAATAAGAAAGACCAGGATTCCCTTAAAGGTCATTCAATTGCTTAGACCTTGTGAGTATCTAGAGAATTGGCCTGGAAATCACAATTGGGGTGATTTCTATCTAGAGGAGAATTTCACCATATTCAGAGTGTATGGGTGTGTTCATCCACCCCATATTTTGCCTTATCATGTGCCAATGAGAGTAGCTGCTATGGAGTTCATCTGGCAGCTAATGTTAACTGATAATGAGCACTTTGCTCCACACAAGAAGGGGACCATAACCCCTAGGCAATTCAGGATTGCAAATTTCACAATAGGTAAGAATTCCATGGACGAAGTGAGTCAATGGCTAGAGAAATTTAGAATGGGGGCAGCCCCTTACAGATATATTGACCCAGAAGGCTTCATGGCAGGGGTCAAAAAATTGTACACTCCTACTATTCCAAATACTAATGTACATTGTGAGTGTATAGAGGAGGATGCTACAAGGAACAACCTGGATGAGGAGGACATCCATATGAAAAGGTTGAAAATCCAAGAGTTGCTTAAGTTGCAACTACAAATAAAAAGGAATGGGTTATCATTTGGAGGTTTCTTCCCTGACCTCAATTATTTTGACAGAATCAAGGCCATGATTGACAACTATTACATGTTGTTAGATCAATTGGATACTGTCCTTGCAAAGAAAGGTGCTCAATCTCCTGAGCATTCTGAGTCAGAGTATGAAAGTGGAGATGATAGTGACTATGCAAGACCTTACTTATCTCCTCCAACACAACAGGCCCAAGGATAAGAAATGGCTGAGGTCCCACAGTTGCAGGGAGCCGAAGAGCAACACATCATAGACCTAACTGTTGCAACACAGCCAGATGATTTGGAAGAGCCTGCAGCAAAAAGGCAAAAGTTAGAATTAGGCCAGCCTTCAAGAGAAGGGCAGGGTAAGAAAAAGGACAAGGTTAAGGCCTTGATACTAGGTACCAGGTTATATGACCATAACCTAAGGAAAGAAATCAGGCAAGGCAAGAAACAAATGCCTGATCCAGAGGACAAAGTTGAGATCCCACTAAGGTCATGTGTGGATGAAAGACTGCTTAATCAGTAGAAGTTCCTAGATGATGACAATTTTGTCAAGATAGAGGATTTTAAGGACTTCCTTAGATGGCACAAGGCAGAGCAGTTGAAATCCCAGTTACTTGTGGATGGGAAAGAGACAATCACTAATGAAGCCCTTGTAGCCCTGCAAACTTATGATCCTGAAGTTGAGGACATATCTCCTGAGGATGCCAGGAAGATGGTATTGGGAAGTGGTATCCTATTAGCTGAAGGCTGGGATTTGGCATCAGCATTTGTAATAGATCAAATCAGGAAGCAGCCTGACCTTAAAATGGTCAGTGAAGTACAGATAGGGGACATGATCAAAGGATTTGGGTATGACCCAAAGTCACAAGCCTTTGCAATGTGGAATCTGAGCCCTAAGGAGCACAAACCCCAATTGGTAAATATTCAAGAGAATATGGTGGGGAACCAGATGGTGTGGTTAGTGCAAAACACAGGGGATTTAGAAATCTCTCAAATAATGACACACTGGGCTCAGCTGAATGAGGACAAGACAAAGCAGTTGTCTGAAAGGTATACAAATCTATTAGAGGACACAAGTGCACTATCAAAGGATAGAGATTTGTGCCACATAAAGCTATACCAAAGAGATCAAATGATAAAGGTATTAACTGATCAATTGGAGGCTAAACCAGAGGTAGTATATGTGTCTGCACCTCAGCAAATTGAAGACAAGCCTAGATCAGAAGAGGCTATAGAATAGAAAGAAGATGAAGAAAAGGGGAATGCTATAGCATTGAAGGCATTAAGAGGCATACTGCAACATAGGATTGAGATCCTTAAAGAAAAGGCTGATGTTGTAATAAATACTTATAACAAATTTCCTATATTGCATGCAGAAGTACTAAGGTATCTTCTAATTTTGAACCCCTATTTTAGAAAATGGTCTGCCAGAGCAAGCCTGTTTGAGAAGTTGACATCATTGCAGAACATTAGGCCAGAATTTCCACCAATTGTGACAGAGGTAGAAGATGAGATCAAAAGGGTGAACATTTCTCTCTCATTCTTCAAAGGGAAATTAAACCAGATAGAGGCTAAGTTGAGTCTCTTTATAGTTGACTTTAATAGGTTTATCCCTGCCTTGAAAGGAGAAGATGACTAGGTAAAGTCTATAGATGCCTGGAGAGGTGAATTTGATAGAAAAATGCCTAGTGAAGAGGTTTTTCTTTTGGGAAAGGATGTTGATGTTGATGGTTTCAATTTAATACTGGATGAAGTATTCAAGGCTGAAACAGATATCAACAAGTTCTTGATTGATGTCAAAAACATCACCGATGCGAGATGGGACAGACAGAAGGTGTAGGTACAGAGTACCCAAGACTTCAATTGGCCAACAGATGACAAAGTAAAGGCATGGGAAGTCATGACAATGCTAAAGAAAAAGAAACCTGTGGTAGAGGAAGAGATTTTGGATGATGAATGAGGTGACACTTGGTGCTGCACTGTTCATGGACATGATGGACAGTTATTTCAAAAGAAATGTAGGTGAGCAGGCGAGAAAAACTACCAGGACTTCACATAACTACAACAACTGCCACTTACAAATCAGATTGCAGTCGCAAGGTCGGGAGAAGAACAAAGATATCAGATTTCACCTTTTTGACTCAGTCACCTCGTCGTTTCTCTTCTCTCTCTTACATCTTTATGGTTAGGGTTTTGAGACCATCTGAAGCTTGTTGCATCCTTTTGGATTCCAAGATGGTCTAGAATCTATATATATGATAAGACTTGTAATAGTTAAGGGTCTTTGATCTTTTGGAACATTTTTGTAAAGAAGAGATAATATACTACAAAACTCAGATATTCTGGTTCATGTGTATCTTTTGAAGCTGTGTGAACTTTCATGTATGAACAAGCTGGATTACATAAATGAAATACGGTGCAATTTTACTCCTTTCAACTGTTGTCTCTTTACTTTGTATGTATGCTTTTCTTTGTTAAGGTTTATAAGGTATTCAGTAACACTCTGGTTATAAGGTAACCATCTAATTGTTTACAAGTTTCTCTCAAGGAGGGAATTAAATATTGTGAATGATTTGAAGGAGCATACTACTTTGTTAAGGATATGATACAGTGGTCTGGAGGTAACAAGATAGTTTGTCAGGCATCTTATCCTAATTGTTTGAACTGTAAGGCAGTTTAGTGTATGTTGTTTATGTGATTTCTTTGCTTATTATTGACTCTGTAGCCCCAAGGATAGGCACTGGTTCAGAAAAGTGTCTGAATACCTATCTATGTTCAAAGTGTTCTAAGTTATCAAAACCAAATCAATTTAAAAACTCTATTACAAAGAACATACAAGCTGAACTTATTAAGGACCTCTGTCAGTAGGACACTGTCCATATTATTGATTCCTTAAAGAGAGAATCCATTAGGTTACCCCTCCTACTAAGAAAAGGAAGAAGGATGAGAATCCTTGTATCACTGGTTATTGTTATGTTAATAACTATGATTTTCATGGTAATATCTTGTTTATGGTTATGCTTGGTCATCAGCAAGATAATTCATAAGTTGGTCCAATAAAGATACATAGCTAATCAGTGTCCACATCAATAAATACTGTGTTAACAACCATCTTAAAAGGTAAAACCTGCCTGAGCATATGTGGAGCTTGAAAACGAAGAAGGACCTTATCCAGTCCTTAGAAATTAGGCTTTCCTTGTCCCTGAATTAGTATTAAAGGGTATGGTGTTCAAGTAGTTATTTCAAACACTGTGATTCATACAAGAAAAATCCCTAACAAATTATCAAAATCCTCCCTGGAATAATTCCCAGAATCAGTGACAGAATTGCCCCAATCCACAGTGGCCAAACCCTCAAGGAGGTTGGCAAACACTTTAAGGGGCGTGGCAACCATCATAGGGTAATTGGAAGAAAAACCCACAGTGGCAAGGTGGCTAGCAATGACCAAATCAACCACAAGGATTTTTTCTACCACTCATGCAGCCTCCACAACAGTAAGCTCTTTTGCCACCTCCTGCAACTACTAACCCACCTCCTAAGCCTACTTAGTTAGCTACACAGCTGCAGCCAAACCCCAATAATCAACCTCCTCCACCTCAGAAAAATGTGTATGCTACAGAACAGTCACAATATCCCATGCAATACCCTACATATGCAATCAACCTCGATGATATTCACCTGTGGTCCAGTACCACTCTGCCAGCACCTGAGTCTCCTATAATTACTAAAATGCCTTCTAAGGAGCCCAATCAACCTGACAGTCCATCTAATATAGTAGCCCCTGCATCATTAGCTAAGTCCAATCATCCTACCATTCCTCCTTTCCCATAAAGATTGTAGCATAAAAATCCAAAAACCACTGATAAAGCAACTTTCAATATCCTTGACCAACTAAAGAATGTCAGCGTCCAAATTCCCCTTTTCCAGGAAATCAAAGATGTTCCCACATATGGAAAGGCCATCAAGGAAGTTTTCTTTAAAAATCCTAGTTACAAGAAGAAGGATCTCCAGACTATCCATGTCCTGGGAAAACTGGCGGACATCATGTTAGGGAAGCTTACCATCCCAAAATATTCCCACCCTGGCAGCCTTGTTCATTATTAACGGGACTACTATAAAAAATACCTTGATTGATCTTGGAGCTGCCATTAATGTCATGACCAAGGACATTATGCAATGCCTTGGTATCACCAACCTCCACAATACACCTACTATCTTGCAGCTTGCAGATAGTTTGACTGTAAAGCCTGATGGAATGGTGGAGGACATTGTGGTTGACCTTGAGTCTTGGTCCTACCCTGTAGATTTCATGATCCTCTTGCCAAAAGATACCCTAGGAGGCTATCCAATTATTCTGGGATATCCTTGGCTGGCTACTGCTGATGCCAATATTGGTTGTCAGTCAGGAGACATGACCATTTCTGATGGCCAACACACCAAAATTTTGGCCTTGTATCCGCCTGCTCAACCTCAGATGGAATTAACCTCTCCCATATGGCCAAATGTAGGAGAGGAAGCTAAAGTTATTAATTCAGTCTCCCAATTAATGATGTTAACAAGGGATCCCTTCCTACAACTTCAATAGGAAGATAAAGTAATCATCAACATCATGCATAACCAGTATGGATCGAACTTAGACCCTTTGGATAGTTCCTTCCAAAACTACTCCCTGTAGCCGTTGTACTCTGATTACCAAATATCTCCCCCTGTATCCAACCAAATCTATCACCAAATTCTTCCCTATGAGATCCAATTACCCTCATTAACCAATGCATCTATTCTCGAGCTCACTAAGCAACTAGAAGTTTCCCTTGAATGCTTCTTGAACATTAATAGCAAACTTACTCCTCAGCAAAAAACATCGTTGACCAAGTTACTAAAGAACCATGATACAAATTTTTCTTGGGATTACGCTGATATGAAAGGTCTGGATCCAAATTTATGCAATCATAGGATTTTCCTAAAGGAGGATAAACCCCTAGTAAGGCAATTTCAAAAACGTGTCAACCCTACTCTCCGTGAGATGGTGAAAGCTAAACTCCAAAAAATCCTTAAAGCCGACTTCATATACCCTATATTAGACAGCTAGTGGGTTTCCCACTAGTCATAGTTCCTAAGAAAGGTGGAAAGTGGAGAGTGTGTGTGGATTATAGAGAGCTTAAAAATGCCACTAAAAAGGACCATTTCCCTCTTCCATTCATTGACCAGGTTCTGGACTCTCTAGTAGGAAAGAAATACTTTTCTTTCTTGGATGGGTACAATAGATATAATCAAATCCAGATTCTTCCTCAGGATTAGGAAAAGACCACATTCACCTGCCCATGGGGACTTTTTATTATTCAATTTTACCATTTGGCCTCTGCAATGCTCCTACTACTTTTTAGCGTGCGATTATCAACATTTTTGCTGACATTTCCCATGATAGTATGGAGATCTACATGGATGACTTTAGAACTTATGGTGAAACTTATGAGGAAGCGTTGGAAAATCTGGAAAAAGTCCTCACCAGGTGCAAAGAACACAACTTGTCTTTGAACATTGAGAAGTGTTTTATGATGATGCAGGAAGGAGTAGTGCTTGGTCACTACATATCTTCTCTTGGCATTCAGGTAGACCCATCCAAAATTGAAGTCATTGTGAATCTGCCTACCCTAGCTAAACAAAAAGATGTTAGAAGGTTTCTTGGTCATGTTGGGTACTACAGAAGATTCATAAAGGACTTCAGCAAGATGGCCAGCCCTATGTATTCACTGCTCACTAAAGATGTTGACTTTATCTGGACATCAAACTATGATGAAGCTTTCCTGCAGCTAAAGTCTGTACTCACTCAGGCACCTATTTTGCAAGGTCCTAATTGGGCACTCCCATTCCACATAAATATAGATGCCTCTGATCATACCATTGGATTAATTTTTGGATAGAAGGAAGGTACTTTAGATCATTCTATTTATTTTATTAGCAAAAATCTGCAAGGAGCTGAGTTGAATTACATAGTTACTGAAAAGGAGCTATTGCCTGTCATCTATGCTCTAAATAAATTTTGCCACTATGTCACTGGTTATCAAATCTTTGTGCATACTGACCATACAACTATTAATTACTTAGCTAACAAACCTGCCATAACAAGGAGGTTAGCTAGATGGTTGTTGCTGCTATAGGAGTTTGATATTACCATCATAGGTAATCCATGCAGATCAAATGTGGTAGCTAATTTTCTCTCACGCCTGTAGAATGCTGATGAACCTATGGCAATTGATGATAGTTTCCCTGATGACCACCTGTTCTCCATTGCAGAAAAATCACCCTAGTACGCTGATATTGCTAACTATTTGGTTTCCCAAAATGTACCTCCACACTTCTCTCCAAAGGAAAAGGGGTTACTAATAGAGAAAAATTTCAAATTTTCATGGATTGCTAATTGTTTTTTTTTATACTGGCCTCGATCAAGTATTGAGAAGATGTATTCAAGAGGACAAAACTTATGACATCCTCCAGGCTTGTCATGATGAGCCCTGCAGAGGACATTTTGCTGCCAAGAGGACAACCATGAAGGTACTTAACACTGGTTACTACTGGCCATCCCTCTACAAGGATACAACTAATTACACTAGGAAGTGTGATCAATGCCAAATGATGGGATAACCTACTAAATATGATGAAATACCACTCTTTCCTCAAGTCTTAGTGACTCCATTTGATAAATGGGGAATCAATTTTGTCGGTCCCATCACTCTTGCATCTAATGATAATTCATACATACTTGTATGTACTGATTATGTAACCAAGTGGGTGGAGGTTAGAGCCATGAAGCATGCTAGGGATAATAGAGTTGCACAGTTTCTGTATGAGGAGATATTCACGCGCTATGGTGTACCCTAAGAGTTAGTCACTGATCAAGGATCTCAATTTACCTCTACATTGATTACTTCTCTGATGAATGAGTATAATATTTGCCACCGAAAATCAAGCCCCTACCACCCACAGGCAAATGGTAAGGAAGAAATCACCAATAGGGATATAGAAGCTATCCTCACGAAGAAAGTTCAGTTGCACAAGAAAGATTGGAGCAGTCACCTCCAAGAAACAGTATGGGCCTACCGAACTACATGGAAAACCACAATAGGGTTTACCCCTTTTGAGTTGGTATATGGAAAAATAGCTGTGATGCTGATTGAGTTTGAACATAATAATTTACGAAAGACATTGCAGCTAAACATTAATCTTACTGAGGCACAACGCGACAGGATCCTGCAACTTAACCGACTGGATGAGATAAGGAAAGTCACCCTGTAGCACACAAAATTGGTTCAGAAACAATGGAAAAAGTGGCATGATTCTAATATCCTTTCCAAACAGTTTTCTCCTGGCAACTGGGCTCTTTTGTATGACTCCAGAATACAGGAAACCCAAGCCCTTATGATATTATTCATGTTTATGCTAATAGAGCAGTTCATCTATCCACAATTGACCCATTTTGTTTGAAGTTACTAGTGAATGGTGATAGGCTTTGCCTGTACCATAAACCATAGTCAAAGGCCAATTTCCTGTGGCATTTTGAGATTTCTCTTGCCACAGCTGAACCTCCTGCAACCACATAACCTCCTACAGCTGACAAACCTCCTCCTCCTGCTGAAGACTTTCCTGTAGCCGAAGGACCTCCTGCAGCCGAAGAACCTCCTCCAGCTGAAGAATTTCCTACAGCCGAAGGATCTCTTCCTATTGAGGTCATTCCTCCAGCCAACTAGAGTAATTATTTGCTCCAGTTTTCTCTTTGAAAATTTTCCACATGCAGTCATAAAAAATTATCGTTTCCCACGAAAATCTCTTGTCCATAATAAAAACATCGTCCCATCCACTTTTTCATCACCTTTTTCTGCCATCAACACATTCACGTCACCTCATTATTGCGCCAACTTGAATTTTTTCTCTGCCTACGTCATCAAATCATTCTAGATTTGGGCATTTAACAGTATAATATTCCAAGGTACACATTACTTTATTATCTCAAATTTTTTTTTGCTTCATTTAATATGATTATGACACATTGTAATTAATATAGTGATTCATCCATGATTTTGCCATACTTTTCCATGCAAGTGAGGACACTTGTCACCTTTTTTGTAGGGGGCAGTAAATAGGTTTTGTATGTAATAAATGAAATATCCCATCAACTCAAATATTCTACCAGTTCCAAATCAGCTGTCATAATTACCATCCTTTGTCATTACTATTTTCTCTACCAGAATTGTACTGAGCCGTCATATCAAAAATAATTATTTGACAACCCCTTTGTGTAACCTTTCAAAGCCAGCCCTGTCTTTTTAACTAAAATTTTTAGCTTAGATTCACAAAACTATTTCAATTTTTTTTTGTTGTGTCTTATCTACCAAAAACCTAGAAAATTTTATTCCAATTCTGGGCACATCAGAGACATTTCAGCAAAAAGAATAGATAGTATCAGTGGAGTAAGAGGGTTTTCTCTGAGCTTTTCAGACATTGTTGGAAATTTTAAACAACAGAATGGGTGGTTCTCCTATACGACATGATCCAGAAAACCACTTCTCTTTGTTATAGGACTAGGACAATGTTCACGTTTTTAACAAAGTAGGGTGGCTCACCTATTTTGTTAGGTTAAATGGGTTTTTAACTGATGAGAATGTTCAACAATGGAGTTGCATATGTTAAAGGGTTGCGAATTGAAGCTTCTAAAGTATGAATTGCAGAAGTCTTTGGACTTCCTTCTACAAGAGAAGCATTTTCACATGGGCACGATGCACGCGCAACTAGAACATAATTTTCCTTACCAGCCGATGCCCCAATAGATTACAACAAACAAGGTGTTAAGAAAACATCTCTTCCAGGACAATATCCTTAGTTGGAAGTTCATGTTATCAAGTACATCACTTGTGAGGGCCATTTTTCCTTCTTTCATGCAGTACACTTTAAGTTATTGAGCCATTTACGACATGACCATTTAGTAAATGTTCCTAATTTTCTTTACACCCTTTTGAATTTAAGTGCTGAAGAGGTACGGAAGGGGTGGAAGAACGCAGTGACCCACCATGGTTTAATCAAACTATTGGTGGAAAGGTCACTGAGGGATGTCTCTCCTATGTCCTGGGATAGATTTATTGTAGCGCCTCATGTTCAATTGTATGGAGAAGGGCCGCGACTCAAAATTTAAGAAGAACAGGGAAATAACCCTGATCAGGAAGAAGAATTTGTTGAACAAGATGTACCTTTGAGGAATCCTTCTCCTTTGGGAGTTAATGTGGAGAATGTGCCATCTGGCCATCCCAACCCTACCTTAGGGAGTGGAAAACCCAAGGTTCCCACAGTTTCTCAGAAAAAGATAAAAAGGGCAAGGGAAAGGCCAAGATGGTGGAATATATGAGTCAAGATGTTCCTATTTCTACTATTTCTCCTACAGCCACACCTACCAAGAAAAGAAAACTTTCACAGAAGCAACCTATAGCCTCTACTGATACCCCATTGCGTAGAAGTGTTCGTTTGAACACTACACACTCAAATAGAAAGGAATCCTCTGTTACGGTTGACTCTTCTCATGTCTCCTCTGGGGAGCCCTTACAAGAACAACTGCAAATAGGTAGTCTGATTGCAGAATGCTAGGGTATGATGGAAAAGGATCCTATAATCGCTAAAGTGGTTATAGAAGCAGAGTGTGTAATACCAGAAGTATCAAAGCCTAAAGGAGCCCGAAGAGAATCTTGTTCTCTACAGGAAGGCAATCACAGGGAAAAGCCCATTGTTCTAGATAATGTGTTAGTTTGTACAAAGAAAGAGGAAGGCCCACAAGAAACCAGGCCGGTCCCACATCAACAACCAGAGGAGGTAACTGTTCATGCTCTCTCAGTTGACTATTTAAATGCAATGCAATATCAAAAGTCGATGTGGGAATTAGAAAAGATAAAATTAAGAAGGGAGCTTGAAAGAAAACAACAAGAAATTGAATTCCTACAGAATAAGATAAATAACATTACAGATAGAATTCTGGATTTAATAGAATGCAGACCACCACCATGGGTTTATACCCTATGCCTCAAGGAGAAATTTCTTCTATTTAAATTAATGAGAGTCCTTCGAGATCTTAACTCAGGCATAGAAACCCCATAGGAATTTGTGGCTGCATACAACACATCATCTGATTGTGTCTGAAATTTGTTATGTGAGTTATACATGCACAATTATGCCATTCCTTTTAATACTAATTGGAATCCCCTTCTTTTTATTGGTGATATACATTTTTCTGCCCTCCTTTCCTATACTTAGAATGAAATAAATTATGGTAGGAAATTGCATAACTATAGAATCCTAGAACAGTCTATTTCATTGCCCCTTCATCCTGAAATCCAGTCACCACGATGGCTTTACTGTGACTGGATGCAAATTTTTTATGGATTTCATGATTCTACACCCAAGAAACGGATTATTGAAAGCTATGAGGAAGTTTTCTCAGCATTTGAAAGATTTTCATTATCAGACGGGGACAGGGAAGCTAAAGGATTAAGGCAAAGATGGGAGGGACTCACTATGGCACTTAAGAAGGCAAAACCACATAGTCTGATTAACTTGTGGGCTATAATGCAATGTGTTAACTGGTATATACATTAGGGAAGACAACCACAGCCTGAGAGATGGTTGCCACTCATCATCCAGCCTCCTCTACTTTTATGGTCACTATACAGCTGTGTGGATGATGAAATAGATGAGCAATAGGAATTGAGCTGACGAGTGAAGGTGGAGTGAACAAATGGATTCTACTGGCGAGTGGGAACCTCCATGATTGGAGAGACATAGGAAGGAGACCTTCAGGTTCTTTCCAAGATACAGAATGTCTCAGTGCCTGAGGACTGGCAATAGTCTTCGTATGGGGAAAAATGATAGGCCATTTTAATGACGTACTTTAGATACCTTAGAAGAACTTTTGCTAGGTATTTTCCTATGTTTTCTTTTATTACTCCAAGGATTTATGCTCTAAAACTATTAATATGTGGTAGTTAACCATTGGACCTATGCCATGGACATATGCTACTTAATATGCTTTATCTGGATGAATATGCTCTATTTATTGCTATGAAATTATGATCATGTTTATGAATGAATTGATTGTTTGAGCAATAGATAATGCATATGCATTGTGAATGATTATTTTCCATAAATGCTTTTATCATAACAGTTTTAATGCAGCTCATCAAAGTAGAAACTGTCATCTTGTTCTGGTGAGCACGTCTATGTGTTGGATGCTTGACTCAGTCCTGCTATAGACGCACATAGATGAAACATTGGTGTAGCAGTGGTGGAAGGTTTCTGGTTAATCCAGGTGGAGACGGTTGAGCGAAGACTTGGAAAACACAATAATTTCCCTGATGAAATTCAGGAGAGAGTGGGAAGTTAGATCTGTTGTCTAAGCAATTCTTTCCTCTTTTTTGGACTGATTCCATTTCCTGCTTTCTAGCTTTCCTTTCTGTTAGTTGTTCATAATAAAATATCCTCCTTTTCTTAGGGCATGTTGAGCTTAGCAGTTAGATGTTTTTCCTATAAATAAATCCCCGCTCATGCATGAGAAGGAGGGGCAGTAGTAGCATTATGATAGTTACAAGATAGTTCAATTCTGTTATTTTACTATTGATGAGAATCTCTGTACTCTGTTATTCATTTTAATGAGCAAATGAAGTTTTGAGATTAGTTCTGTGTAATTGAGTGTTCTGGGTACTCACCCAAGGGGGTCCACTTGGTGAGGAATCCACATTTAGATTTATTTTAGCTTAGTTCACTTTCCTGCATTTCCATCATTTCAATTCCCATGCTGAATAGATCTTGCAACCAAAGCCACAAGACAACTACCACTTCCTGTGGCCAAGCGGTAGAGTAACTAAGGCATTATAGTTATTTTGTGCAATCTTCCATCCTGCTAGCAACATTCATTTCCATCATTTACTTTCAAGTATTTACTTTCACAACAATAGTTTAGCTTTCCTTTGAGTATTCATTTCATGCAACAATAGTATAGTTTCCCTTCGAAAGCATTTATTTCTTGCAACCATAGAATAGTTTCTTTCCAACATTTATTTCTTGCAACAATTATAGAATGATTGGTTGAGAAAGTTCTTGGTGCATATATTTTGCTGGCCCGTTTTAAGTAACACGTCCTTGGGTTTGACATATTAAATAAGTTTCTTATAAAGTGGATGAAGTGCTTAGTTGGATGTCCAATCCCTAAGTTAAAGGATTATGCCTAGTTTCTGAGCCTTTATAACAAGATCAACCCTGTTAGGAAAAAAACTATGGTGGATATGGAACCTACAAAGACAATACTTCTGCATAAAATAGTGTCTTACAATAATGAGATTGCACATGCAATCATGCTCACTACCTAGAGCTCACTGCTCAAGTAAAATGCCCTGGGCTACAACCCTAAGGAAGACTCACTGTCTTACAATTATATCACAATAATGATCACAAATGGTTGAACTGCTATAGTACCATCTAACAATGTCATATTGCAGTTCCATAGATGCTCATAAGCTGACCAAATTCACCATATATATTGTTAGTATTTTTCTGCCCTATTCTTCATCAACAAAATATCAGATCATCAAAATCTAGTTCCTCTGTACTAAGATTATCTTTTACTTGAAATCTTCTCTTTTTGAACCCTAACTGATTGATTATATATGTACGCACCATAAAATTTGATCACAACATGTCATCTTACCAAAAACATTCTAGGAAAATGTAACATGTTTTCTTAGTTGGCTAAATCCTCCATGAAATCTTATTTCCCTCCAAAAAACTTCAAATTACGCGGCTAATTATGTCAACTTTCTAGTTTAAGCATTGAAGTTCGCACTAAATACCATTAACAATGTACGTATAAAGATCTAACAACATGTTTTCTTTTATTGTTTATTTTATGGTCCCACTTCTCAGATCTTTCAAAAACCTATCAAAACTCATCACCGTACCTTCAAAATTGGCATGAAGCATCTCTGTACATCCTTTAAGATTCCCTTAGATGCTCAATCAAAAATATTGCATGTGTAGTTCACACCAGACCTTTCTCTGTAACCTATCAGTGACTCTGTTCTTCATTATGCACTTATTTAAATCTTCAAATGACTTATGGTATGGACTTCAATCCTGTCGTGCACATGTACAATGTGTCTTTATGCCATGTAGTTGTCATCAATGAAAACATACATGCACAATCTTTGTTCTACGTAGTGTCTCTTGCCAATAATTATGTTAAATGTATATTATAAATTATTTAAACTTATTGATTATTATAAACATGGAGCTAAAAAGTATAAAAGAAAGAGAATACAAAAATTGAAAGAGAAAAAATTTCAATAGTAAGAGGTCAAATAGTAATGTGATGACAAGGCATAGGATGTTCAATCAAAGCATGACTCAGGGGCACCTTTAGAGAAAAATAATTTGAGAACAACTCTTATTGGGCCTATATCTAAACTTAATGTAAGATGTAAAAGAAATCACATTGAATAAAATGCCATAAAAGATTAAGCACAAGAGCCTTAGAAAACTTTAAAATGAACATTGTTTATTAAGTGAAGCAAATGATAGTTTTATTAATTAGAGATTAATAATGACAATAAAATTTATTTTGAATATGTTAGAATGAATCCGTCATGTATAATTTGAAATTTTAAAAAGTTTATCTTAAATATATAGGTATAAATTTATAATATATTATTGAGAATTGTAAAATCTTTATAAAAATGAATCTATTATGAAATTTTATTTTGAAGATATGTAAATAAATCTAAGATTTAAAATTTAAGTTGTGAATTCTAACTTCAAGCATATATGAATGAACTTAAGGTACAACATTTGAAGTTGTGAAACCTTATTCCAAATATATGGGAATGAATTTATAACGGACCATTTCGAATAGTGAAATGTTAGTTCAAACATATGAGAATGAATCATGCACTATTTGAAATTCTGAAATCTTAGTCCAAACATATATGAATGAATCTAGGGTGCACAATTTGAAGTTGTAGAACTTTAGCTCAATAAATAGAAATGAATCTATAGTAAACCATTAAAAATTCAGCTTAAATTTATTTTGAAGATATATAAATAAATTTAAGATGTAAAATTTAAGTTCTTACTTCAAGCATATATGCATGAACTTAAGGTACAATATTTGAAGTTGTGAAACCTTATTCCAAATATATGGGAATGAATTTATAATGAACCATTTCGATTTGTGAAATGTTAGTCCAAACATATGAGAATGAATCTATGATGCACTATTTGAAATTCTGGAATCTTATTCCAAACATAGATGAATGAATATTTGGAGTTGTAGAACTTTAGTTCAATAAATAGAAATGAATCTACAGTAAACCATTTAAAATTGTGAAGCCTTACTTCAAATAAATAGAAATAAATATGAAATAAGACCTTATGAAATAAAGTAAGTTTGATCCATACACAACAATAAATTTAAATTATTCTATATAATACTTTATTTTTATTTATTGCTATTGTAGAATATAATAATTGATCTTGCCTTGATCAATCAAGTGAAATTTAACTAAATAAATAGATGATATTTCATGCTTATGAATAGTTTTACTATAAATATCATTCAATTATTTATTTTGTATCTAGCTAAAAGATTATTGTTTGCCCCAACTTTGGAGTTGGATATATATGTTTGCTAACAATAGCATGTGTCAAAAGAAGCGGAGTGTGTGTAGTTTTTGAATTAAGCAACAACAAGAGGGTGCTGGGCCATGGAACAATAACAACACACTAGATACACATTAACAACATATTAATCATATCCAGAGTGCACAACAAAGAAACCTTAAAAGAACAACAAGGTCATGAAAGTCCACCACCAAAGCTCAACCAACAAAATATCAGTTGAAGCTTTCCAAACTTTCCCAAAGCGTTAAGTCGAGCTGTTAGAAACCAGCAATGGTAAACAACACCCTCCCGACTATCGATCCACCTCCAGACTGAAAAACCCCTTTCCACCTCAATAGAAAATGAGCCCACCTTAATAGGCGCAACAGAGAGAAAGACCAAAAACACAAGGAGTATACCATAAAACCACCTTTCAACAGAATGTCCCGAGAAGAGGGCTCTCGAACAAATGCAAATCTCTAGAATCACGAGAGAAGTCCCCACCTCTAAAGGCGACTCATCCACCTCCATGGGAATCGTGAAAGAAGAAGAAAACAACAAATAACGAGCCCACATCATGAACAATGAACCACATCCCTCAGCCTCCGGGTCAAGACCACTACCCAAAGCAACTGCAAACTTAATCCAAAAAAAAAGGACCAGAGCGAGCCCTTGAAAACTATCAGCAATCCCCTGATCACACAAAAAAGAAACCACTATCCCTCCAAAACATAATGGACAGTTCAACACAAAAAAAAAGAAAACTAAAAGTGAGATCCACTTCCATCACAACAGGATCAAAAAACAAACATAGGCTACAAGTAGCCTGTCAACCAATCCGACTCTCCATGTTGAAGAGTAAACACCATCTTCCCCAGCCTCAACAATTTCTGAAGCATCACATTGCCTTTAATAAGAACATGAAACAAAGCATAAAGCCATGTCCACCCCCAGTAGGGAGAACAAAAATCTCTAACATAATCATCAACAAAAGGGAGAATGACCCCCTTTGCAAGTTGCCTCAACATTTCCTCCCCCCCCAGAGATCACAGAGAGGGCATTGCCTCCCACAATCTCTACATCTGTTGAACCTTTGGTATTTGTTCATTGGTTTTTGTCATTGATGTCAATAAGTAGTTGGTACACAAAATGCAGTTGATTAAAAGAGTGAATAACACATTATTGTTTTGTGAAAAAAGTTGATATGATA
>MU224062.1:293735-305319 GCA_018584345.1 Thuja plicata
CAATTTTTTGATTGGTTGGGTGTGTTGTTTTTATCTCAGCCGTTGATTGAGATTTGATCTCGGCCGTTGGTTTACCAATGAGGGTAGTATAAAAGGGGGGTCTAGGGGCATTTGGAGAACATCAAGTTGGAAGCATTTGCAGTGATAGCAAACAGTCTTGCAGTGTTAGCAAGGGCGCAGTGATAGCGTTGGGGATAGCAGTGGAGGAATATCAGCAGGAAGAGTTAGGAGATTGTCTAAGTTCTACCAGTGAGAGGCAAGGAATTTTGTATCTCTTAATTTGCTGAAGATTAATATATATTTCTCATCTGCAGTACTGGTTTTCCCTACAGGGTGTTTTTCCAGGGACGATTTGTCCAAAAATATTGTGTTCTTTGTGTTGCATATTTCTTTCCGTATTTTTTATTGGTGAAGTTGCAGTTGTGTTATTTTTCGATATTCAGCTGTAAATTTATTTTTAGCAGTGAAATAATCTTTATGAGATAGGAGATTAATAATCAGTGACTGCAATAGGAATTTTCACACAATATAAATACTGAAAAATCAAATAAATAACAGAAACTACAATATAAATAATGAAAAATCCAATAAACATTCCATATAAGGGAATTAATTACAAGATTGTTTCTTCTATGATAGATGAATTTACATAAATAAAATAACAAAATAACCAGGAAAATAACAAAACAGGAGTGGCATTCTGACCTTGCCAAATATTGGGAATTCTGCTTTAAAACGAGTGCATGCCACTTCTGCAATCTGCTCATTGTCACCTGGTTCCTGTTCACCAAATTGATTGCATGGGAAGGCCAGTATTTCTAGTCCTGCATAGAATTGATCAACAGACTGTATATAAAATATCATGACAAGAAATAAAAGTTTGAAATCCAATTGAAGAGAAATTAAATATTTAATATCCATTGATGAACTTAATCAGATGTTAGCAGATGTCATTCAAGGAGAATCACCTTGCTCCTTGTACTTTGCATACAATTCATTTATCTCCTTGTAGTTAGAGGTAGTTAATCCACTGCCAAGGACAAAAAAAAAATCCAACCATCTTCCATAATTTGAAAACAGGTCATTTACATGAAATATAAATGGAGGTGTAGCAGTCACCCACAGAACAATCTCCCAAACTTCCCACAGATGTTTTGCTTTCCAGTTATAAACATTTAAAGAAAACAAAAAAAATCCCCATTGATGAATTTAAGGGAAAAATATCATTCAGAAGCAACATTGACGATAAGGAGAGCTTTGCCCTTGTAAATACTTAGATCCACATCATTACCCCTGATGTCCTGCAATTAAACATTTCTGATTTCAGGATATGAATTTCATATGCAATTTCTATTTCATGGGTACACAAAATATGATAGCTAATTATTTCAATCTAATGGTATAAGGTGGAATCTGAAAGTACCTTGACTGTAAAATAATGGACATTAGCTTGCCCTTCTGATGAACTGCCACCCATGGTAGAACAATTGGGATTTGGAGAAAATAGAGAGAACCCAATTCAGAATTGTTAATTCTCCTTACTGACTATTTCTGATGGTTGAGTGTTACACTTAGCTGTGGTGTGGAAGTTGTGAGGTTTATATAAAAAAAATAGTGAGAGCTTTTTCTACATTAATAAAATGTGAAAGTGCATATGGCTGACACATTACAGTCGTAGGAAGCATCGACTCTTGTCATCCATTCTTGAAAACTCAAACCTCTACGATGTAGGCTTTACGATTTGGAGTCAAGGAGATTACAAGGTTTTTTTATTTTTTTATTTGACCTTTTTGTTGTCTAAACTTTATGCAGCCGAATGAAATAAGAATATTTTGCAAGGCAAACAACGTTTTTTACAATCTAGGAAGGTTCGTGTACATTGCTAGCTCTTAGGTAAAAACATGCCAAATGTTTTCCTACTTGTGTGTAATGAAAGGAAGTAAGCTACACGAAAATGCTTTCAACAAGAAAGTGTTGTGAAATTTTCAAATTTTCAACAATTTTACGAAAAAAAATATACTCATAAAATAAATAATGTACTATAATACATGTATATAGTGAAATTTTTTTAAGGAGGAAATCCTCACACTCTAAAGCAATTGAATTTGTATTATTCAAAAAACAACAAAGTTACAATACACATAGCAAATTTTCACAAGAGTATCACCAACTAGAAATCTATAGGAATTTTGGCTAAAATTGTTTACAAAACTCATACACAACATCTATCTCAAGCACCTAATTTATAAGAGATACAATGCAAAACATATCAAACAGTAATAAAAAACCAAGAGCTAAAATCATACAAATCTCATAGTCTCATTTTAATCCATTCATTAAATTGGTTATTCCATTTTGATTCAATTATTTTCAATTAAAGATGTCTTATAATGTGTCATAATGCACATCATTAGTTGGTCAATTAGTGTAACTATTATTAATGTTGAGTTACACCCTTCGGAAAGTAAGATGTTGATTATCTCCTTAGTTGATGTGATGGAAACACTTTAGGGCCTATGGTTTTTCCATAAATTGGAGTGAGTCTCCAAATAGGGTTGGTTTTCTTGATGTTTCACTTTTACTAATCTATCGTAATGTTGTTTCACTTACACAGGGAAAGGGAAAAAATGACATAAAATAAGTCTAAATCCTATTGATAGATGATGCATAATTGTTTTATTGATGTTGGAGCATTTAGGGTGTAAGAGCAATCTTGCAACAACCAAAAATCACACACGCACACGCACGCGCGCGCACGCACACACACACACACACACACACACACACACACACACACACACACACACGAGAAAATAAAATTATCAAAAGATAGGGACTTCCAAAAAAGTAGGGAATCCAGAAAAATAGGGAAAAAGGAGAAAAAAAGGGTGATTTTAAAAATAAAAATTAAAAACTCATAAATTTACTTTTTGTAACTCATCATATAATAAAAGTTCATAGGATCATATTAGATATCATTTATTTTTTTGCATCTTGCATTTAATATTTTTCTAGTAGCATGGTTATATATACTCTTTCCAAACTTTATCCCACATTGGTTGTGTTTGTAATCTCTTGGGTGGTAAGTGCCTATATAAGCAATGCATATGAGCATTTGTAAAGGGGGTTGATCTTGTAAGAGGTTGTAATGATCTCATTTTTTAAGAAGTTGTAAGGATCCCAGCCTCAAGAAGTTGTAAAGATTTTATCCTCAAGCATTTGAGAGCATTGTAAGCATGCTTCAACATTTGGAAGCATTTGGAAGAAAATATTTTCATGCATTATGAATCTATGCTTTGTGAAGCATTTTTGTTATCTCTTTATCTATATGTTGTTTGGTTTTTATGTACAAGTTTGTAAGGGTAGTGTGGCCCTTCATCAAGTGGGATCAAGGACATAGAGACTATGAATGCCCTCGATATCAAGGGATGACAAATAGGAGACCAAAGGATAATGCATGAGTTGCACATGTAGATGAGGATGTTGAGTATTTACATTATGACAATACTGAAAGAGGAGATCATGTTCTTGTTACTAGAAGAGCCTTGCTAAATAACGAGAATGAACCAACACAAAAGAAAAATTTATTTCGCACAAGATGTAAGTGTAATCCAATAAAGTTTGCAATGTCATTATAGATGATGGTAATACTAATAACATTTTTGAAAAGGAAATAGTTAATAAGTTGAAGTTAAAGAGGAGGCATCCAAATCCCTATTGGATTTCTTGGTTGCAAAAGGACCACAATGCTTTGGTCAATGAATAATGTCTAGTAAAGTTCAAAATTGGAAACTATCATGATGAGGTGTTATGTGATATTATGCCTATGGATGTTTGTCATATGTTGTTAGGGAGACCATGCCAATTTGATTGTAATGCAATAAATGATGGGTATGCAAATACATATTATTTAACAAAGGATGGAGCTTGACACAAGTTGAAGCCATTTAAGGAAATAGAGGAAAAGGTATGCAATAATGTAAGAATATATTTAATCAGTGGAAGGAAATTTATAGGTGTGAAGAATGAGCATATGTGTTTTGGTTTAACTCCAAACTTTGATAAAGAAGAAGTAGAAGATGTACCCGTGGAAGTTGCAGATCTTTTGGATAAGTTTTAGGTATTGTATCTAATAATATACTTGATGGATTACCACTAGTAAGAAATATTGGTCGCCAAATGGACTTGATTCCTAGAGTCAATTTTCCAAACAAGGAAACCCATAGGATGAATCCAACAAAGAGTGAAGAGTTGAACATACAAGTACAATAGTTACTGTAGAAAGGGTTGATTAGAGAGAGTTTGAGTCCATGTGCAATACTAGAAGTACTAGCACCAAATAAAAATGTATAATAAAGGATCTGTACAGACTCTTGGGATATTAATAAGATTACTATCAAACATGGATTTCCCCTACTAAGGATGGATGACATTATGGATTATTTGAGTGAAGCTAAGTATGTCACAAAGATAGATTTGAAGAGTGGATATCAAAAAATTTGGATTAGAGAAGGATGTGAATGTAAAACAACCTTCAAGACAAAGGAGGGTTTGTATGAGAGGTTAGTCATGCCTTTTGGGATAACCAATGTACTAAGCACATTCATGCGACTCATGAATGAGGTATTGAAATACTTTTTGAGTAAGTTTATTATTGTTTACTTGGATGAAATTTTGATCTTCAGCAAGACATTGGAAGAGTATATAATGCATATTCCTAGGGTCTTTGATAAATTAAGAGAAGAAAAGCTATTGATTAAACCGAAGAAGTGCAATTTTGTCAAGAGGGAGTTGGTGTACCTGGGATGTGTTGTCTTAAAGAATGGTCTTAAAATGGACCTATAGAAAGTGAAGGATATCCTTAAATGGCCTACTCCAAGGAGTGATATTAATGTAAGATCTTCCTATGGTTTGGCTAGTTTCAATCAAAATTTTATTAAAAACATTAGTAGTATTTGTGGTCCCCTAATTGAAACAATGAGAGGGGATAGAAAAGAGTTTAAGTAGACTACAAAAGAAACAAAGAGTTTTAATTTTTTGAAAAGAAAATTTATAGAGAAACCCATTTTTACACTTCCAGATTTTAATAAGGTATTTCAAGTAGACTATGATGCTAGTGACAATGCTATTAGAGCTAATTTGAGTGAAGAAGGTAAACCAATTGGTTGTTTTAGTGAGAAGTTGAATGCCACACAAAGAAAATATTCTATTTGTGATCAAGAGTTTTATGCTATAGTTCAAACACTAAGGAAGTGAAAACATTATCTTTTGTCTAAATAGTTTATCTTATTTACTAATCATCAAGCTTTATCGTATTTGAGTAGTCAAGGAAATTTGAATCAGAGACATTTAAAATGGGTTGAGTTTTTGCAAAGTTACACTTTTGTTTTGAAGCACATGATTCAAAAGTCTAATAGAGATGCAGGTGCCTTGAGTAGGAGGCAAAATTTGTTGATAGAGATGCATATCAAAGTTGTTGGGTTCCATGAACTCAAGAGTTTGTATCCAGAGGATCTTGATTTTGGCAATGTCTGGAGAGCATCCATGAACCCTGTTACTTTAGACAAGACCAATTGGTTGGATTTAAGAATCCAAGATGAAATTTTATTCAAAGGAATCCAACTATACATTACTAAGACTTCCATGAGGGAGAACCTAATAAAAAAGAAGCATAGTGGAGGATTGGTTGGACACTTTGGTCGAGATAAGACCATTTCTCTAGTTAGCAACAATTATTATTGGTCACAATTGTAGAAATATATTAAGAAGTTTGTGCAAAGTTGTAGAATATGTCAGATGTCAAAATGAACCAAACAAAATATAGGGTTATATCAACCATTACATGTACTAGAGAGGTCATGTGAGGATATCAATATGGATTTTGTTCTTAGTTTACCAAGGACTCAAAGAGGACATGATTCCATTTTTGTGGTGGTAGATAAATTCTCAAAGATGACACATTTTATTTCTTGTAAGAAGACTAATGATGTTGTTCATGTGACACAATTTTTTTTCAAAGAAATGACGAGACTACATGGTCTACCAAAGAACAAAGTTTCAGATCAAAAAACTAAATTTGTTGTGTCCTTTTGGAGGACATTGTGGAAAAAATATGAAGACAGGTTTGAAGTTCATTTCAGTCCACCATCCACAGACTAATGGATAGCCAAAATAGAGAGAATCCAAATCGAAATTGTTAATTTTCCTTTTTGATTATTTCTGATGGTTGAGTGTTACACTTAGCTGTGGTGTCAAAGTTGAGGTTTATATAGAAAAATAGTGAGAGCTTTTTCTACATTAATAAAATGTGAAAGTGCATACGGGTGATGCATTAAAGTCGTAAGAAGCATCAACTCTTGTCATCCATTCTTGAAAACTCAAACCTCTATGATGTAGGCTTTACGATTTGGAGTCAAGAAGATTACAAGGTTTTTTTTGACCTTTTTGTTGTCTAAACTTTATGCAGCCGAATGAAATAAGAATATTATGTAAGACAAACAACGTTTTAAAAAAAAACAAGAAATGGCTATATATCTACAATCAATTTTTACAATCTAGGAAGGCTCGTGCACATTGCTAACTCTTATCTAAAAACATACCAAATTTTTTCCTACTTGTGTGTAATTAAAGGAATTAAGCTACAAGAAAATGCTTCCAACATTAAAATCATTAGGATAGTGTTGTGAAATTTTCAATCTTTAAACAATTTTAGGAAAAAAAATATACATAAAATAAATAACATACTATAGTACATGTATATGGTGAAAATCTTTTAATGAGGAAATCCTTTTTAGTAATAACTAGGGGGGGGGGGGGTTAATCAGTGGCCTCATAAATTAATCCTTAAATCAACCCTTTAAACTTATAACCACAAATTATATCTCAAGTTACCTTCTGTCCTAAAGGATGAATGCCATGAAATACTTATATCAATTTACTACTTGTTAGATTGCTTTGTCAAACCTTCTTCTATATGTTTACCGATAAGCAATAATATATTTACCGAAACACAGTAAATATGCAGAGTATACCGATCAATCCAAAATTAACTATGTAATATAAAAAATAGTAAAGAAATGAATCATACACACATAACACATGGATTTTTAATGTGGAAACCCTGTTAAGGGAAAAATCAATGGGACCGGTACCCCAAATTTTCACTCTTCTGAAGTGAGCCCTGTTAAGAGCCAACCCTGTTAAAGGTTACAAACACACTATTAGGTGTGACCTTGTTAGAGGATTTAGAAATAGTTTGTCAACTAGTATCTGACATCTAATGCTACCATCCTTGATCAAACTCTCTTGGCCTGTCAATAGGTATCGGGCATATCCAATGCTACTTTTTTGATCAAACTTTTTGATACTCCTTGGGATGTATCTCAATTGAAAAAGAATTTTAACTCCTGCTCGGTTAAGAGGCTTATATGCTTCAATGGTTAAACTGAAACACTAATGATCTACTCATACATACAACTCAATTGCAGATTTTCAGATCTATTGTAGGTCCATTACTTCACTGATCAATATAATCAAATATATACCTTTGCTCCACACTTGTTATTCTCTGTGATGCTTGTCTCACTATTCGTCGGTGTCTGCAGAATCTAGCTCTTCCTTTAGCTTGTTGATCAGGACTGAAATGAAGACTTTCTTCTCCTTCAGATTTTCTTGAGCATCTTTCCTCTTCTCTTGTTCACCCCACACACACTCACACAATTTGTAATGAATTGAGTTTGTCTCTTATAGACATGATTTCCTCTTTTCTAGGCTTTCTTGATCTTGGCGTGTTCAAAAATCTTTGCCAATAGATTTAAAGAAAATCTCCAGTCTGATCTTGTAGGGATCTTCTTGCCAACTGGACAAAGCAGCTTTAAATCAATTACTTATCTCCGACTTTATCTGGACGATTAAAACAATGATAAGTATTTGTTAACTCTATATTTAGCTTCTTGACATCTAAGTATTTTTTTCATTTTATGAACTCTCTGTTTTTTCGGTCAACACTTCAGTTAGTCATCGGTGATAACTGACTGTTTTGTCGGTGTGTCTTCAGTTGTCATCGGGATCTTTGTCCTTGTCTTCTCTGTTGGACAACATTGAAACTCTGTCCGTCGGGTTACTCTATGTTTTTCTCGTCGGGCAACACTGTAACTCTACTCATTGGTAATGCTGTGCATTTCTTTGTCGAGCAACACTATGACTTTGTTCTTTTACTTTGACCATCGGGTGCACTCCATCAGTGTATACAGTCACTTAGTGAATACTTGACTTATATGCATCACTAATAGCATAGCCTTTGATTCATCGGTTTCTTTGAAGTCTTTTACAGTATCTCCATGACCATATAAATTATATCAAGTTGAAATCAATGACAATACAATGCATTAACTTATTTAATGCCTTGCATGATCATCAACTTAATATCCTCAAATATTCAATCAGTTACATGTCATCAATCTCTCCCTTTGGCATTGATGGCAACATACTACATTATCATACTATACTATTGCTGATACAATATGAAATATACAGTTTCATCAAGCTTTCCTAATGTAACTATTATAAATGTTTGGCTATCGGTAACCTCAAATAGCTTTGATTTGATTTTTGTACCTTTCTTTCTGTCTTCAATCCCTATACTGGATGGATGTAGAATCTTTTCTTTCTCTGGTGTGATGTGTTCTCCTTCTGTGTCAAATTCTCTCCCTTTGACTATTCTCCCTTTCTATTTTCTCTCCCTTTGTCAGTATGATAAAAAGGTATCTCTCTCCCTTTGACATTAATGCCAAACATCTTATCTTTTAAAACAAGCTTTTGATAGTTATGTCAAGTGGATCCTTTCTATCCACAATATATTCCTTGAATTTCCCAATTCATCGGTAATACCTCTGTTGCTCAGAGTAGATAAATACCTTGTTGTGTATAGATTTATCTTTGAAGTCCATTTCTCTGCTTGCATCAACATGAATGATATTATGATAATATGTAGGTTGATGCAACCTTCTAGTCAACTTACTGACTAGTAGACAAGGGTCTGACCCCTAGTCTCTTTCTCAAGTACTCAAATGCATCCTTGGGCAGTGGCTTGGTGAAGATATCAGCCAATTGTTCCTTTGATTGCACATGCTCAAGTATCACCTCCTTTGCCTGAACTTGTTCTCTTAAATAATGATACTTGATGGCAATATGCTTTGTTTTAGCATGCATGACTGGAGTTTTGGAAATGTTTATTGCACTTGTATTATCACAATAGATAATTACTAGTTCTAAAATTTTCATATGCATACCTTCCAGTAACTGTTTGATCCATGCAATATTTGAGTAGTTTGCAGCAGTAGCAACATACTCTGCCTCTGTCGTAGATTGTGAGATGCATCCTTGCTTCCTGCTGATCCATGTGAAAATTCTGTCACCCCTGAAGAATGCTCATCAAGTTGTGCTCTTTCAGTCATCAAGATTTCTAGCCCAATCAGCGTTGGTAAAGACCTTAAGTTCAAATTTGCCTTCTCTTCTATACCATAGGCCATATTCCTCAGTATTCTCCAGATATCTTAGAATTATTTTCACAACACACATATGTGATTCCCTAGGATTAGTAGAAAATATAGCAACTATTCCTACTGCATGTGCAATATCTGGTCTGGTATGTACAACATACATGAGTTTTCCAATCATTGATCTATACAAAGTCTGATTTACCTCTGATGACTTGTCTTCCTTTTTCAGTTTGCATCCAGTTGCCATCAATGTTCCAACTGGTTTGGATTCTTCCATCTTGAATATTTTTAGTACTTCTTTGATGTAGTTGGATTGTGTAATGAAAATACCTTCATCTTGTTGCATGATCTGTAGACCAAGAAAGAACTTGATCTCTCCAAACATAAACATCTCAAAATCTTTGCTCATCTCATTTGCAAATGATTTGCATAGCATATCATTGCCTCCAAATATGATGTCATCAACAAATATCTTAGCAATCAAAATGTTAGCATCAGTATCTTCCTTCAAGTAAAGACTATTGTTTTCACTAGTTCTTACAAATCCAATACTTATAAGATAGGAATGAAGTCTTTCATACTAAGCTCGGGGTGCTTGTTTTAATCCATACAAGGCTTTGTGAAGTCTACATACCATGTCCCTCTTGTCTGGATCAACAAATCCTTCTGGTTGTTCAATGTATACCTCTTCTTCAAGTATTCCATTTAGGAATGCAAACTTGACATCCTTTTGATATACCTTGAATCCTTTCTATGCAGTATAAGAAAGTAATATTCTTACTCCTTCTAGCCTATCAATGGGTGAAAAGGTCTCTCCATAGTCAATTCCTTCTTCTTGTGCATACCCCTTGTATACTAGTCTTGCTTTATTTCTTGTGACTTCTCCATTCTCATTCAGCTTATTCATGAATATCCATTTTGTACTGATGACATTCTTGTCATCTGGTCTTGGTACAAGTGTCCATGTCTTATTTTTCTCTATCTGTTCAATCTCCTCATTCATAGAACTTATCCATTCATCATTATCTAGTGCAACATTGACAGATTTTGGCTCATAATCACAAATAAGACATCTTGTATTTAGAGACTTACTTCTGGTTCTCATACTAGCCTTTTTATCTCCTATGATCTTGTCCTATGGATGGTTCCTTCTGACATATCTTGCAAGTATAGGTACAACTCTTTGTCTATCAGCTTGATCATCATTTTGTTCTTCATTCTGTTCTCCATCAATTTGTGCATCATCTTGAGCAATATTCTAATCGTTGGTATTTGCAGCCTGATGCTTGGGTGCAATGATATGTTTCTCGGGAGCTCTACATTGTTGGTAGGGTAGAGTTTCAGGTTCCTCATTGTAAGTAAACTTATTGTAGTCCTCTGGTTCTTTAGTGCTTTCCTTTTCATTCTTCTTTGCAAATTCATTTATCTTTACATTTGTACTTTCAACAATTTTGTTAGAGGCTTTGTTTAGACATTTATAAGCCTTTCTCTTGGTAGAATACCCTAGAAAGATTCCTTCATCACTTTTGGAGTCAAGTTTTTCCATTTCTATCATCTTTTAAGATATAACATTGACTGCCAAAATTTTTGAAATAACTTACATTGGGTGTGTATCCATACCATAGCTCATAAGGTGTCTTTTTGGTGTCTTTCTTCAATTGTACTCTGTTCAATGTGTAAACAACAGTACTAACAGCTTCCCTCTAGAAGATTTGGGTGATTCCTTTTTCTATCATCAGTGTCCTTGCACAATCAACTATGGATCTATTCCTTCTTTCAACAATTCTATTCTGCTGTGGTGTTCTCGGTGCAGAGACCTGTCTTTTGATTCCATGCTTATTACAAAAGTTAGTGAATTCATCTGAAATAAATTCCCCTCCTCTATCTGATCTTAAGCATTTTAAATCCTTACCACTTTGCTTCTCAACCATTGCTTTATACCATTTAAACATCTTACATGCTTCTGATTTATCTTTTAGAAACATGACTGTCATCATTCTAGAATAATCATCAACAAAGAGAATAAAATATCTATCTCCATAATAACTCTTTGTCCTCATAGGTCCACATAAATCAGTATGGAC
>MU224062.1:311487-324064 GCA_018584345.1 Thuja plicata
ATATATATATTTATGTATATATATATATGTATATATATATATTTATGTATATATATACATAAATATATACATAAATATATATATATATATATATACATAAATATAAATATATATATATATGTATATATATATATGTATATATATAGATGTATGTATATATGTATATACATATATATGTATATATATGTATGTATATATGTATATGTATATAACAAACAAAGCATCGACCAATCAAATAGGGACATCAGTAATAAAATAATGCCAATCAATGATGCACACAGCTCACGAGCATGGAAAAATTAGTGAGCATCAATATCATCATAAATCAAATGCCTAAATACTCCACATGGTGCCATGACAGTAGCAGGGTCATGTGGTGCTCAAATAGTGAGCTCATAAACAATGCATGATGCCCTAGCTTGTAGACCGCGAGCCATCAAGACATTTCCTCATGAAATGATCATAAATGCGGAGTACCACATAGTAAATATCAATGCTTATGTTAACCAGGTTATCAAAGTTCACATTACATAACCTCTTATGCCATAACCATTTTTCTTCTACTTGTGCAATAAAACATGAACTTTCATTGAGATCAAGATAAAATAGATTACCTTTTGTTTGTCTGCTAGTTCCAACTAGGTTTCCCTTACCATCTAGGAGCTTGGCCTTACCATTCATAAATTCTACCTTGAAACCAATGTTATTTAGTTGTGCCACACTTATTATATTGTGCCTTAGTCCTTCAACCCAATAAGAATTATCACATTTTATTCCTTCTATTAAAGCAATACAACCTTTACCTTTCACATAGCAGTGTTCGTCATTCCCAAAATCAACACTCCCACCATCATAGTGCTCAAGATGTTCAAATTTGGTTTTATCACCAGTCATGTGGTGAGAACAACCACTATCAATTATCCAAGTGCCATTCTTGCTAATATGAGAATATAGTGTTGTCTTTTCGTTATCTTCATTATCTGACTCATCTTTAATAACAATATAAATCGTTTCATCTTTATCTTCATCACTATTAGAATCTTTAGCAATGTAGCAATATTTCTTACCTTTGTCTTTGTAACTTTTGTAGATTTTGTAATCTTTCTTGCCTTTATACTTGTTGAACTTTTTCTCACCTTTGTGTTCCTTGTTTGGACACTTTGCAACAATGTGACCGACTTCATCACATGAAAAGAAAATTAATGGTATTCTTCCTTTGTACTTTCCTTTTCCTTTTGTAGCTCTCCTTGAAAGTAATGCTTCAATGATTTCTAGGTCTTCATCATCACTATCACTGTCAGTCTATTTTATTTTCATCTTTCCAAGGTTTAATTTATCTTTGAATACAGACTCAAGATTGCTAAGATTAGGAGAGTCATTGTCAAATTTATCCAACTCAAAGGTTGTGAGTCTTCCAGCCAATCCATCTAGATTTATACCATTACTGCATCTCATTTCTTGAATAGCTGAAATGCTAATTGCATAGATAGGAAGTAAAGTTCTCAATACCTTACTAACCACTGTTGTTTCTTTAATTACTCCAATGGCAGCTCTGATGGCACTGACACTTTTTTTGATTCTTTCATTATATTTTGTAATGTTCTCTCCTTCTTTCATTTTCATTTGATCAAATTGACCTCAGAGACTTTCTGCTTTGGCTCTCTTTACATTGACATCTCCTCCATGAATATCATGCAGTTTGTTCCTCATATCAAAGGCAGTAGGGGAGTCCTTGACTTCATCAAATTAAGAATATCCGAGTGCAGAGGCTATATCAATCATCATTATGTTATGATGCTTCATGTCTATCATCTAATCCACAGTTAAAGGTCTCAGTGGTTCTACATACCTATGGTCCAAGAATTTCAAACCAGTATCTCCAATGGTAGATAGATGTAGTCTCATCAAATCTTGCCATGCAGAAAAATTTTCTTTGTTAAGCTTCGGGATCTCCCTTTTTTAAGACATCTCTGATCTTTAGCTTACGCCTTGAAACCTTCCTTGTAAGCACTTGCAGATTTGATACCAATTGTTGGAAATGAATTGAGTAACTGAGAGGGGAGGGGTGAATCAATTACCACAAAAACAAATCCAAGTCCCTTAGATATCTTAAACAAATTTGTCATTGTTGCTCGGTTAGATATTCTATTCTCGCTCGGTTAACATAGAAAATCTTAAGATATTAAATGTGATTATCTTTAGTAATTTATTGCAGAAACATAAACCATAAAGAAAATGAAATGTACATAGATAACACCAAGATTTGACATGGAAACCCAATATAGGAAAAACCACCAATTGCAACTAGTCACTATTTTTCACTCTTATGAAGTGAGCCCTGTTAGGAGTCAACCCTGTTAAAGGTTACAATAACACACTGTTAGGTGTGACCCTGTTAGAGGATTTAATCACCCTATAAGGAGTGGCCTTGTGAGAGGTCTTCAAACAATTCAATGTATAAATGTCACCTTGTGAGAGGATTTACAAAAGACTGTTAAGTCTACTTTGTTAATAGATTTTGATCACTGCTATAATTGTTAGAAAGTAACAATGGATTGACCTATTTTGATAAGAAACCATTTTTTCTGATTTAGATCTCTATTCTGGATTTGATTACTTGATCCTCACTGATCGGATATTCTGTTGCAGTTCTTTGTGTTATGTCATTAATCAGAATCCCATCTGAATTCGCCTTCACTCTTCATGTCATAAACACATACACTTCCACACACTGTCTCAATAATCAATCCAAACTTGACCTTATATATATATATATATATATATATATATATATATGACAAGCCTTGTCAAGTTGGCCTTAATATCCTTCCAAATAAATAATAAGACTCATGTCTGTCGACTGCATATAACCAATTATCCATAAAATATAAACTATTATTAGTCGGCTGACACTAACTATTTAAATCAGTCAACACTAAAATCCTTCAACGCTTGACCAACAGTGTAATGCCCGAGTGAACTCGGTTAGAATTGAAAATCACTTTGGTCCTCTTTAATGCCCGAGAGTGCTTGGTATGAACTAAATGTGCTCGGATAGGATTAGAAATTTGTGTAAACATCACTATACTTGTGTAAACATCAATGACAATACACAATTGAATAATTGTCATCAACAATAGGTTGTATAATCACTTAGCTCTCCTTCCAGCTCGACCTTGATGACTCATGGAGCCAATTTTTGCTTTAATTTGATGGAGAAAACACCCACAATATATCACGTACATGTTGTATCTCTGATTTCTTGGTTGGGTGTGGGTTCCAACAAACAAAATGTGTCACTTTTGAGGCTTCCCTATCTTTATAATAAACCTAATAGCATGTGCGCGCTATAGCACACACGCGCTATGGTTTAAATTTCCCAAGCCCAAGGCTTGGGAAATCCAATCCATAGTGTATGTAGACTATAGCACGTACACACTATAGCTTGCATATGCTATGTGTGTTTGGGGACCAAAAATGTATTTGGCACCTTTTTGGTCCCCTATCTTGGTGCATATACCCAATACTGATGCTCGGTAATACTAGTGCTCGGTAATGTTGATGATCGGTAAGGATGTTTCTCGGTACTAATGATACTCGGTACTAGTGCTCAATATGTACTAATATTTCTCGGTGAATTCAGTTACAAAGGCTCGAGAAAAGTGGATCTTGTCTTTAGTGGACTGTATGTTCAGTTGTAATGTTTCCTGAAAAGATTCTTTTGATTTGAGTGGGCAGTTAAGGTTGTTCCAATGATGTAAATAATATAAAAAGATCTCGCAAGCCTTCATTTGAAGAGGTTCAAGATAGAGAGTTGAAGAGAGAGTTGGAGAAGGAGTTCAATATTTTGTATGGGTTTCTTATTTTCCATTTAATGAAAATTTGCAGGTTGTGTGTTTAGTGTTGTTGTTTACTCTATGTGCAAATAGATTAATATTTTATTTTCATTTTGAAAGTTGTAAGTTTTTTGCCCATTCTAGGTTGTAAACACAGAATGGGTCCTCAAGGTTCTTGAATCCATGGTGAGAACCATGTGCTTGGATGGAATTCAAGAGGAGCCCCTGTATATAGTTTTCTTTTCTTTGTTCTTGGTAGGAGCTTTTCTTTGTTCTTGGTAGGAGAAGAGGTAGTCATGATCTTGAAGTTCTTACCATAGGCAAGCTTAGTAATAGTCTGGCTAGGGAAGAACGTGAGAAATATGTTATGAGGGAATTGGCCGAATGAGTCAGTTTAGTTAGAATGAATCTGACCTTGTAGGTTCACAGAGTGTGGAAGAAGTAGCTTGTTGATGGGAACTGGGTCTTTGGAAGGAAGTGAAGTTCTTAGTGACTTACTTCAAATTAGGGTTTGAAAGTACCCTAGGAGGTCTAGGAGAGAGACCTTAGGGAAGGATCAGGCTGACTTTGTAGAGAAATAATCAAGTTTTCCATTAAAATGTTGGCACACACTACTTAAAAGTTGTACACACAACTTGGGATGTTACCGCTCAGTGTTTAAAAGTTGGTACACACTACTTCAGTTTTCAAGCACCACAAAATCAGTTTGCAAGTGTTAAAGGAATGTTTGTAGGCATCACTTTACCAGGAAAAATTTGTCTATCACTATTTGATTGATTTTTTAAAATTTTTAAATTGTGATCAGATCTTGAGGATATTTTTCTTGTTGAAAAATGCAGAAAAAACACAGCACACATATAAAATTTTGTTGCTTTACTTCTAAAACCACACAAAGTGTATGTTCTCAGATGTTTTCATGGGTCTTTAACAAGAATGAATTCAAAACAATCTACCTATAGTCAGATTGGCTTGTTAATAATGTCTCTAATAGATAGGTTTACTACTTAATTGGGTTTTACTTTAACTTATGTTCAAACCAATGATGAATTTTATAATACATATTACAAGGGCCTCCCACATGCATAAAAAATTTATTTTGTGGAATCCCAAAGGAATACTACAGGAGGTGAAAATTATCAACACTAGTTTGTCACCCACCCTTTTAAGGATGAATGCATTTTTATTATAGTGGGTCAGATTTACCACGGCTAAGATGGTTGTCTCCCACTTGGGTTGTTCCCTCTCACCGTCCTCGTAAGGATATTCTTGGGATGTAGGCCCTCTATAGCTCTAACATGTTCATATAAACCAAGAAAATGAATTTAATAAGTAGTTTAGGAGTTTGATTCACTCAAAAAGTGAAGAGCATATCCCTACTACTTTCTTCTCTTCCAAACATGTTTACCAAGGTTAATTTTGACCTCTTAACAAGGAGTTTTTAAAAACTAAGTGATCGGTTCATTCCCTAACCTTTCTTTCTATCCCCAAATCTAACATGTTTGGCATTTTGATCAACTTAAAAAAGTTAAAAGCATAGGCCTAATGTCTCGTTTGGTGAACAATAATAGGCTTGTCCTAATTAGACTAATTTGGAAAGTTGAAATGCCACAATTTAAGAAAATGCAAGGAGCAAAAACTTTAGTGGCGATTATTCACCATTTGGTGAATGTCGTATGTTGGCGACCTGAGATTTGGCGAATATTTTGCATATATTAGATTGACCATATCGCCTAAAATTTATTAATATTGGTTCTAATGCCTAGGCCCATCACCCATTGGTTTATTTAATTTTCTTCATTTCTTACACATTATCCCCAATGGAATATACTTTTTGGTTCCGCTAAATTTTAAAAATTTGCCTATAATTTCTAAGCAACCCAAATCATTGGCCTATATTCACTAATAGTTTTATACATATATATTTATAGGTGGCCCCAAATTCTCCTGGCATTTTCCAGACGCGTGTCTAAAACTGATGCAATTTCACCAACTTTATTAATCATACGAAGGAATTGGATGAACCATAATCACCTCAGAAATAACACAAGACGTGTTATAATTATGTGGGCTTCACCAAATATTTGTATACCTAATACATCCCACCAAATTTGCCAAATAATGATTAGTATAAAAACATTCATAAATCACTATTATTGTACACCATTTTCTTTGGTTGGTTGGTTGGGTTGGTTGGTTGGTTCTGATATCTCTATTTGATTGATAGAAAAGTTTCAGACTGTTGAGTGCAACTGCATACTACATTGGTGAGTCGCGACTACGTGCAATTGCATACTACATTGGCGAGTCACGACTGCAATTGAATTTGAGGCAAAGGTAAGTGATACTTATTTTGCGACTCTGTAATTTTGAGTTCATTATTATTTAGTGGGAACCAGTTAGTGAACAGTGGTGACTAGAGAGACCTCATACATGATTTTAGGTCCAATGAATCATATTTATATATATTATAGTCTATTGTCACTTCTTCAACAATTTAACATTTTTTTTTGCACTGGAATTCATTAGAGAATGGAGATGTCGAACAAGAATAAGGGTAAGGAACCTACAAGTGGGGAAAGCCAAGAGAGGCCACAAAAATGTAGAACCTTATCATCTTACTTTGGCCATGGTGTTGGAAATCCTTCTGTCCAAAATCGAAAAACTACTTCATCACAAGTAGATTTTGAAGATTCACAATCTGAACCTAAACGACATATTGAAGAAGTAGGTGAACTTGATATCTCAGATCATGATGAACTTGAAGAAGATTTTCAGTTAAATACCCAAAGTATCCATAATGATATAATTGACTTGGATGAGATTGACAATTTTAGAGATGATGATGGTGTAGGGAAGAAGAAAATAAAATACAATTCAAAGAAGGATAGGGAATCAAAACATGATCGAAAGTGGGAACCGTCAAGGAATTTTCAAATAGAATGAGTGTCAAAGTATCCATTCATTGAACCAGTGGACAATCCAATTGAAAGTTAGCCTCTGGTAGAATGTAGATGTAATATTTTCACCAAGATAAATAGGAAGGAAAAGAGGTTGCAGTTAAAAATCAACACCATAGAGAAGTATATGGGTAAAGTTTACGAAAAGAAAACCATAGATGGAGTTGAAAAATCAGTAATAAGATAGAAAATAAAAGAGGAATTGCTGCATGTTAGGAATGCATAATTATATGAATTTTAGTAGAATATACAGACAAAGCATGCTCAAGTTAAAGGATCTATTGAAGCTTGTTTTGGAAAAGCATTGGAATCAGAACTAATGTGAAATTTTTTTCAGTGAAGTGTTATCTTTAATATTTTGAGCAGAGGGCGTCCTATGACAGACTACCAATCATTGAGTGCTTTATTACACTTTCTAAAAGTTCATAACTATCCTAACAGTCACTGGTCGGTAAAAAGTGGATGGGAATGGGCAAGTTGTCTTTGATGAACTACAACTGATTATATGTTTAAATTCATTTGTTGATATTCAATCGAGTTGCAGAAGTGATGATAAACATTATTAGATAATGTATTGTCATTGATGTCAGATTATTTCAGTATTATTATGGTGGAAAACATTTTTTATGTATTGAAGATCTTGAACAAACAATTTTTATGTGGTCGGTAAATGAAGATTTTTGTATACACTGAGAGATAGTGTAAATCGAGTAAAACACAGTGTATACCGAGCACAGTGATAACCGAGCAAGAGATTGCCAACACAACTATTGATAAAACAATTAATTCAAACCGAGGCCGACTAAGATGCTAAGCTGGAAATTGATAATTTCAAGGTAAAAGATAGAGTTTTTTATTTGATCAAACGGTTATGAAAATTCAAGGAAGATCGGATGACAAAGATTGAAACGTATTTTTAACACAACCATTGAGGAAGGTTTAAATGGTTAAATCAATGATGGAGATTAAGCGACAAAATCTAAAGGAGGAAAATTAAATGAAACATGATGTCTATATAAGAGACAAGATGTTCATTTTGAATAACACCTGAAGTGCACATGTGAATCTTATGCATGACTGATCAAACTGGTTAAAGATAGAATTGAGTGTTTTTATGTAGACATAACCGAGAAAACAGAGGAAAGAGCATTACCGAGCATAACAAGTATGAATTATGAGATGAAATGAAGGGAAAAAATTGATCAGAGGTATTATGTACTTAGCATAGATCTGAATATCTTCAAATCAGAGTTGTATTTGAATCAGATCATTACTCTAACAGTTTAACCAATGCTACAGATATATCTCTTAACCGAGTAGGACAGTGAGTCCTTATTATAATATTTAGAGAATGTTGATTGTTTTCTTGTTGACCCCATAGTGAATGCATGGTCAAGAGAGAACTGTTAGTATTAAATCCTCTAACAAGGTCACATTTAACAGTGTGCATTGTAACCTTTAACAATGTTGGCTCTTCACTGAGCTCAGTTCAAAAGAGTGAAAATATTTTGGGTTACCGGTCCCAGGTGGTTTTTCCCTTAGTAGGGTTTCCACGTTAAAAATCTATGTGTCAATGTGCATGAATGTTGTGGATTGTTATTTTACTTTACACTTTATTTTATTGATCTAGATCGGTAATCATATTACTATTTTACTGACACTCGGTAAACACTATTGATGAAAGTTTAAGATTATAGAATACATTTCCAACGAGTTGAATTATATGTTTGAATTTATTTTGGTATACATCTGGAGGAATTTGGGACTATAGGATAATTTGTGAGGGCACTGAGTCTAACTGATTCACTCCCCTCTCAATTATTCTAATAATTGGTATCAGAGCATACAATTTTTTTCAAAGAGCATACAGTTCTTAGAAGAAATCTTTGAAGGACTTAAGCTAAAGATCACAAGATGTATAAGAGAGATGAACTGAAGCTGAATAAGGATAACTTCTCAACATGGAAAATAAGAATGAGACTATACCTATCAGGAATTGGAGACAACATTGTAGATTATCTGGATAATGAATTCATTCTACCTTTTGGACCTTTGACTGTTAATCAGATGAAAGAGAAACATGAACATAACCTTATAATGGTGGAGATTCCTTCTTCACTTACTGATGCAAAATTTGAGGATATCAAGACATGTAATACTACCAAGCAGATGTGGGATTAGCTTAGACTAGTTTATGGAGGATATGCAAATGTACTAAGAGCTAAAGCTAAAAGTCTTCGAGGAAAGTTTTATGATATGAGAATGAAGGAAGGAAAGAACATCACACAGTACAGTACCCGACTTAAGGAAGTTATGAATGCTATTCGAGGATCTAGTGGAACCTTTAATGAAGACACAATTGTGATTAAGATTCTTAGAACTTTATTGCCTATTTATTCTATAAGAGTCTCTTTAATAAATGAAATGAGATCTGCACCTAGAAATAACATTATTGTTGATAGTCTTGTTGGAAGATTGATTTCTTTTGAGTTGAATAACTTTGATAACAGTATTGTACCATCTATGGAGTCCACATTTATGTCTACTTTGAAAATTGGTAAATATAGTAGCAAACACATAATTAGAAATAAAAGTGATAGTGATGACAAGGAACTTGATGAGCTTGAAGCTTTAATGGTTAGAAGATTACACAGAGGAAAAGGAAGATATAAAGGTAAACTACCTTTGATATGCTTTAACTGTAAAGAGATTGGCCATTTTGCTACAAGATTCCCTAACAAAAAGAATGATGAAAGAAATGATAGATCTAATGATAGAAAGGATGACCGAGACTACCAAAACAACTCACAGTATGATAGGAGAGATAACCGAGATTACAAGGATAAAGGTAAGATTTCTTGTTACATTTCTGAACATAAAGATAATAACAGTGGATTTGATAGTGATAAAGATATTGAGACAATGTTTGTAGCTTTGAAAGATGATTCAAATGAAGATGAAAGGTGTGTAGAGACAACACTTATCTCTAAAGTTAGTAAACATGATATTTGGGTTATTGATAGTGGATGTACACATCACATGACTGGTGATTTAGGAAAATTTGAATTTATTGAATATTATGATGGAAGATCTACAAGAATGGGAAATGATACACCCTATCAAGTAAAAGGAAAAGGTACTATTGTGCTAAACAATCAAATCAAATGTGAAAATGCTTATTTGGTAAAAGGACTTAACTACAATCTATTGAGTCTTTCACAATTGAATAACACTGGACACCGAGTTGCATTGAAAATAGAAAAGCTACAATCTATGATGGAAAAGGAAAATTGATCGGCACTGTTGAACAATCTACAGGTAACCTATTTTATCTTGACACTGTTGAAACTACTTGTTTACTGTCAAAGAATGAAGATATATGGTTATGGAATAAAAGACTTTGTCATGTAAATTTTGACATGGTTAAGATTAGTAGAAAAATAAAAGTTAGAGGCGTACCAAGCTTATCTAAACCAGACCATGTAATGTGCAAAAATTGTCAAATGGGAAAGATGTCAAAATCTAGTTTCAAGAGCAAGAATTTTTCATCTAATGATATTTTGGAGTTAGTTCATATAGACCAATGTGGCCCAATGAGAACACAGAGTTATTATGGGGACATATACTTTATTTTATTTGTTGATGACTACTCTAGGATGATGACTGTCATGTTCTTAAAAGAAAAATCTGAAGCATTTAATATGTTTAAGTGGTATAAAGCAAAAGTGGAAAAATAAACTGGTAGAGATCTGAAGTGTTTGAGATCTGATAGAGGAGGTGAATTTATTTCTGATGAGTTCACTAACTTTTGTAATGAGTATGGAATCAAAAGGAAGGTTTTTATACCAAGGACACCATAGAAGAATGGAATTGCTGAAAGAAGAAATAGATCAAATGTTGATTGTGCCAGAACACTGATGATTCCAAAGAAAGTTGCACAAACATACTTGAGAGAAGTAGTTAGCACAGTTGTTTACACACTGAACCGAGTAAAACTGAAGAAAGATTAAAAAAAAACACCTTATGAGCTATGGTATGGATATACACCTAATGTGAGCTATTTTAGAATATTTGGAAGTCAGTGTTATATTCTGAAAGATTATCAAAATGGAAAATTTGATTCAAAAAGTGATGAAGGAATATTTGTTGGATATTCTACTAAGAGTAAATCTTACAAATGTTTGAACAAGACAAATAAAAAAATCATTGAAAGTATAAATGTGAAAGTTGATGAATTTTTTGAGCTAAATGATGAGGACAACATGAAAGAACCTAAAAATTATAGTAAATTTGTTTACTGGGAAGACCCTGATACTATATGGATGTAGATGCCTAGCGTAATCATGCAATAGGGTAATGTCACCGGGAAACAGGTAGCAAAGACCAAGAATCATGAAAATACTAAAACTAAATATCATGAACAAGAAGACCATGAACATACAAAAGAAGATAATGAAGAACAAAGAGTTGACCCTAAACTTGCTAAATATGTGAGAAGACATCATCCACGAAATTAGATTATTGGAGATAAAAGAGAAGGCATGATGACAAGAAGTAAGTTTAGAGATGTCACTTGTTTAATTTGTGAATTTGAGCCTAAGAATGTTAGAGATTCATTAGAAAATGAAGACTGGATTAATGCTATGAATGAGGAAATTGAGCAGATATAGAAAAATAAGACATGGACATTAGTACCGATACCAAGTGATAAAGATGTCATTGGCACCAAATGGATTTTCAGAAACAAACTAAATGAAGATGGGAATGTAACCAGAAATAAAGAAAGATTAGTTTGCAAAGGGTATGCAAAAGAAGAAGGAATTTACTATGGAGAAACTTTTTTGCTTGTCGCTAGACTTGAAGGAGTAAGAATACTACTTGCATACGCTGCATATAAAGGATTCAAGGTATATCACATGGATGTAAAGTCTACATTTTTGAATGGAATACTAGAAGAAGAGGTATACATTGAAAAACCTGAAGGATTTGTTGATCGTGATCAGACACACATAGTATGTAAGTTACACAAAGCTTTATATGGACTGAAACAAGCACCAAGAGCATGGTATGAAAGATTGCATTCTGATCTTATAAGTATTGGATTTATTAGAACAAGTGACAACAACAATTTGTATTTGTTAGAGTAATCAGTTTACTCTTTTTCGGCTTATGCTTTCACTTAGGTGCATATAATTAATACTTTATATTAATTATATTGCGCATCCTAGCTTTTAGGCTTTAGGGTTTGTTCACCTTTATAAGGTTGAACTTTGTAATTTCTCTTCATTAATTCAGATTAAATTTCGCTCTCTCATTTTTGAGCAACTTCTGAGTTCTTCAGCCTTTTCATTTTTTGCTTCTTCTTTGTATCAGGTTCTTGCATGCAGGTGTATTCAGGGTCTGTGGATTTGCATGTTTGCAATTCCTACATGGTATCAGAGCCGCCCTGCTGCTGTCTGGTTTGAAGATTTTTGAAGCCATAAATCGAAGGCGTCATCTGCAGCTTCTCTGTGGTTCTTTCTGTGAAATCTAAGGAGGCACTTCTGTTTGGAGCTGTTTGAGCCAAAACAGACTCTGCCATTGCGCTCAGAAGGCCCGGGAGAGTCGAAATCACATAAAGTTCAACCTATTTAGCCTCCGTGGGCACAGGCGAAATTTTTTTTTTTGCCCTATTAGGGCCGTACGGCTCACAGATCAAAAAAAAAATTAAAAAAAAAATATATTTTTTAAATGTTTTTTCGCGTTTAAAAAACACAGTCAGTGCAAAATTCAACGCGCCACCCC